>CM076583.1:522566479-522890270 GCA_034641835.2 Pinus albicaulis | reverse complement strand
GATTTGTTTTCCTTTTCTAATAAAACTTTCTATCATAAACTTATAGAAATCCCTTAGAAAGAACATTAAGAAACACTTAAGTTTATGATAGATTACAATAAAACTGCTCTTTAAACAAAATAGCGCATCCATAGCAAAATGGTATATATCTTTTATAAAACTGAAATGATTTGCTTTTTGCGATAATGCGATCCCCAAAAGCTTATACAAATAAACGTATTTAATGCAGACGAAGACAACAAGTAAAAAACAATAAGTGATTATTAGCCCCTTTTAAGGCCATTTTCAGACTTTATGCTTTTGCGAGATTTGCGTATGTGTACCTTGCGCTATTGCTAAATTTTTTTCGCTATTTTACATACCTATTTAATTCATTTTGACAAGCAAGTATTTATTATTATGATACACAGATATCGTTACAAACGCAGATCGCAATGTCGCGTATTCATAAAAGCGCGTTTTCCAAAGGAAATCTTACCATATATCAAATCTGTTATGCGCTTTAATGATTAAATTAAATGATTGGATTGACAATTAATGGTAAATAAGATTGTGTTTGGATTGAAAGTCGTTTCACGATTAAAATATTATATTTCATCCGCTTTCACATTGAAAACAGTCTCATCACCTTTCTTATGCCATTACTCTCATTTACTCGTAAAACACAGGCACGAAGGAGCAAACGTCTATACAAATCTTTCACTAAACACTATGGGTAAGAAGGAGAAGAGCTCGAGTTCTGTAAACAAAGAAATGGCTTCGCTGTATGCAGACACCTCTTGTAATAAGGATGCGGGTATATCCACTTGGGAAGGAATGTATAATCTGTTAGAAGAAGAAAACCCTGTGGTGATGAAAGTTGTAGCTACAGCAGGTTCTAGTAATACGTCTGAAGCAACCCTCAAAGAACTGGCTTGTTCATTTCTGCATAGGATAGCGGCAAGGCCAAGAATTATCCCATATACAGACATGGTGAGATGGGTGCTGGACAGCACTGATATTTTAGACAGACAATTCAGAACTCCAGCTCAAGAGCTAATCGGGTCATTCACCACGGAAGATCTGAGATTAATGTATAAGTTGCCAGAACCTCATGCGCCTTATAATAAGCAATTTATGGAAGAATTTGCCAGAGAACATGTGAATTTATCAGAATGCACACAGGAATGGACCAAAAGAGATGAACCATTGAAGAAAATCAAACACGAGTGGACAGTACCAAAAAAGGATGTTTTAGACGTTGTTCACAAGTTCAAATATCCAAGTGGGAAAATTGACACAATTTCTACCACAAGATAAGGTATGTATGTTTGCCAAAATTAGCCTCTATAGAGCTTAGAGCACAAAGAAGTCATGGAGGCTCTGAGTTTCGCAGAAACATAAAGCTCTCTCAAGAAAAGGTCAGAGTCGAAGAGACTTGAAATAACTATAAGACAAAATGAGGAAACATTGACCAAATTCAAGGCACTTAATGCTGAGAAAGGAAAAAGATGTAGAGCGTGTTCGGCACAGAGAAAAACTACTGTGAAAGGAAAAATCGATAAAAAGAAACTACTTTGGCTAAAAGTATGATATGAAAAAATGGTGAAGCAAAATCAAGATGAAATTGCAAAATTGATAACAGAGCAAAAAGCTCCAATAAAAGGAAATGCACAAAGATAAGGTAGCAGAGGAGGCAGCTACAACGGTAAACACTCTTACTGATTATGTAAATGACAATTTACACAAAGCTAATTTGATTCCAGAAACTGTTCCAGAATATCTCCCACAGGCACATCAACTGCAAACAGAATGGAGGCAAAAGGAAGAAGAAAGAGCAAAATCTGTCCAAGGGCTGAAAAAATTGAATTGGGACTCATACTGGATGTACTTGGTGAAGCCATATAGTCAGCACAGTGTGCTTAATTGTATCATCAATGCTAAAGAGAAGATTTCTCCTACGCTTTCCGACTCTGTTTTAGGACAGTTGAGTTCTGAATTCGGTCAACCGCGTCTTCTCAAAACTATGCTAGATGCCTGCAAGTTTAAAGATCAAGTTCATAGATAGTTAGATTTAGTTTTAATTTTACTGTATTTTAGCCTAGGAAAAGGACGGTCATTGAACCTAATCCTTAATTTTTGGTTGTATCATTTTTAGATTTTAGCTTGTGGGTATATTTAGGACAGAACCCTTTCCTATGGTCAGAGAAGGGTCCGGATCTTAATATTTTTGACTTGGAGATTGCATTTGCACCATTGTCTTATATATTTTTGTAAGATCATATCCGGTGATTTTCATGCAAATATCTTTAAGGTTGCATTTCATTCCTTTTTGGAATTTAGATTTTTATAATTTGTTACTTGGATTAGAATATTACATTGCATTTGAAAGTCTTTGGCCAGAATGAGTGTATTTCTATCCTTTCACCTATGATTTCTTTTTGTCTGTTATTTTTTTTTTGTTTGTTTTGCATCTGTTACTCATTTGTATATATATTTATGTTTTCACAACGTCTCCTTTTATATATCATTTCTAAGTATAATTGAAACGTTATCTTTCATAAGTATATATAGATGGTATACAATGATGAATGCAATATGTTAATACAACTCTGTTTAATTTCTTAAACAGAGTTATCTTTATTTGTTTCTGCATATTTCAATTTAAATAATAATACATTTTCATGGCTATTGTTAAATTGGAACAATCTTAAGTTGTATTCACATATAATTACCCAGGTTAGTGTTAGAATTTCTTTATCAGTATTTAGTTTAAATTAGATATTTTTATTTTAGTTAATTTAGTCCCATTTCCACCCATCTAAACCAATCCATTTAGTTATAAGGAAACTGGTCCTTTAAATCTAGTCAGAGCCACCATACCAAACGGAAAAGGAGTTGTCTTAAGGTCCCGACCGGGTGGTTTTCCCCGATGTTTGAAGCAGAGATTTTCTAGGCTTCAACATTTTTGGCGCTAGAAGGAGGGCATGAGCTATGAATGGCAAGTAAATCTTTATCCACAAGCCATTCTGAGAGCAAAACACCCTCATTAACTTCTTCAATTTCTTCTGAAATTCAAAATCCTAGAGAAGAAATTGCAGAAAATATTCAGACACCCACTACCAAAATCTCAAAATATTCAGACAGTCAAAATCCTGAGTCTCCCGAAGTTCAGGATTTAATTCAGAAATTGAAAGGATTCTCATTATCTCTAGAAGAGTCTGAAATATCTGAAGGTAGTGTAACTTCAAAATTTGTTTCTTCCAAACCTCTTACTAGGCTTCAAAGTGAAAAACTTGGTATTTTTCCGAAAGAATTCCCTTTACCTAGTAGATTCAAGACAAGAAAAACTCAATCAGAATCAGTAAGTGATATAAGTTCAACATCTAATATTCAAATACCTGTTTCCGAAATCCCTTCTCAACAAAGTACAGTTGTTTCCACATCATCTCCTCAAACATATTCTTCTCAATCATCATTAATCTCAACATCATCTATTCCAACAACTTCTATTCAAACACCACCATTTTCTACTATCCCTCCAATATTTGTTCCAATAATGGCACAGAGACCATGGTCTACTCCAGGAGCAGTCAACATGGCTGCACCTTTACATGATTTACCAGACAATCCTGGAAAATGGCTTCCAAAGTTTAGCCCAGATCTTAACATTCAAGCTGAAGAACATATCAATAACTTTATGCTGGCTATTAATTTGAATGGAGTCATACATGAAGATGTTGTAGTTAGACTATTCCCTTATACTCTGCAGGGAGTAGCAGGATCATGGTACTTTTCATTACCATCAGGATCCATAACAAGTTGGGATATTTTTGCAGATCATTTTTTAACCAAATTTGGAGATGACCGATCAATTGCAACTTTACTCAATGACCTCTCAAATTTAAAGATAGAACCCAAAGAACCCATTAAAGAATTCAACGCTAGATTCAACAAACTCTTGAATAAAATTCACACAGATTCACAGCCCAGTGAACAAGTCAGAATTGAATTGTACATAACTGCCTTACCCTCAAACATAGCAATTTTCGTAGATAGAGCCGCAAAGCCTACATTAGATGAGAATATGAAAGAAGCTATTGCAGTGGAAAAACGAATTACTTCTCTGGAAAAGAAAAATGCTATCGAGGAAAGGAAATCAAAGAAATTCAGCTTCAAAGATGATTTAAAGAAAAAGGCCAAAGATCCATACGACATGGAAGGTTTACAGAAAGTTCTTAAAACCATGTCAAATGAAATGGTTGAAATTAAAAAACAAGTGGCTGAAACTTCTACCAAGAAACCATTCCGAAATTTCAGAAGAAACCAAGTTGAATCTAAACCTCCTAATGCAATCTCTAATGCAGAATCAGAGGAAGAGGAAGCAGAAGAAGATGCATCTCTAGTATCAGATGAAGAAAATGAAAATGAAGAAATAGTTGAATTGAATGGAATGTGGGATTTTATTCTCCCTAATTCTGATAGTGAAGAAGCTATGCCTGTAAGTACTAGGAGTAAATCTACAGCGGAACCAGTGCAAACAGTTCCTAAAAAGAAAATTACAACTCCAAGTACCAAAGACAAATCCCCTGTAAAGAAAACTTCTCCATTACCTACTCAAAATCAGCCATCCTCTTCTAATCCTCCTACATCAACAACAAAGACTTTAGTAGTGTCAGATCCTATGGAATACAAAATTGTCGAAGACATGAAAAATATCAAAGCTAACATTTCCTTACATGAACTCAGCAAACTTAAACACTAGCAAAAGTTGCTATTGAAAGAATTGAATGCTACACCAATTGCTCCTTTACCAAGCGGTGTAGTTGCAAAAGCAGCGAAAGGAACTGGTAAGCCACTAGATAAGATAGATGCTACTGATACTATGCTCATTGGAGAAAAGTCAAATTCTCAAACTCCTCCTTTTCTTCTAACTTATGAGATATACAATAAAAATCTTCACAATTGTTTGATTGATTTTGGAGCTTCCTCTAATATAATGCCTACTTCTGTCTGTGCTAAATTGAATATCGAACCACAGAAATCAGCAGTTCATATCGTTCAATTGGATCGCTCTAAAGTCCAAGTTGTGGGAGAAATCAATTCAGTTACTATCAGATTAGCCTCTGATCCTAGGATTGTCCAAAGAATTGATATTTGATTGCTGATATTCCTGAATTCTATGGATTAATATTGAGCAGGGACTAGTCTGTGAAACTTAATGGTTATATCTCAACTGATTATTCGCATATGTGGCTTCCCTACAAAGGGAAACCAAATCAAATTAAAATTGAACGAGAAAAACATATGACGCACATTGTCACTGAATTCGAACAACCTAATGAGCCTGTGGCATTCAACAACAATATTCTTGGAGGTTATTCTGCTGAATCATTTCTTGGAAACTTCGAAGCTCCTCAATCACCTTTTTCTGTAAATAATTTTGTTTCTCAGATAGAAAATTTTTCACAATCTGATTCTTCTAGAATTGTAAATATTTCTAATGTAATTGTAGATAAGCCAATAGACAAATCTTTATTTTGGTCATTATATTTTGATGGATCAAAGTCTAGTGATGGAGCTGGAGCTGGATGCATCTTAATTGATCCAGATGGAGAAAAAACCATGCTGTCATGTAGGTTAGAATTTGAGTGTACTAACAATACTGCAGAATATGAAGCCTTAGTTCAAGGACTTTATAAAGCTGTAGGGTTAGATGTTAAAAACTTGAAAGTCTTTGGTGATTCCGAAATTGTCATAAAACAAGTTAGGAATACTATTCATTGCATTTCAGGACATCTTAAACACTATCAAACCCTAGTACAAGATCTCACCACTCATTTTTTAGCATTTAATATTTCTCCTATTCCTTGGAATCAGAATACATCAGCTGACTTGTTAGCTAATGTTGCATCTAAACTCCTACCTGCTGAAGATTGCAGTCCTGATAGGTTTTCTGTAGAATTGATTTTTCGTCCATCTGTCCCAGATAATGTTACAAATTGGAGAGTATTCCATCATGATCAAGATATTCTAAATTTCATGACTTCAGAGAAATCATATGATGAGAAAATTATTGACGAAGATGATCATGATTTACAAATTGCTTCAAAAGGTAATGAAAACCCCATTCCAAAATCTGTTCTTAAATTAGAAGATTTATATGACATTAAAGATATATTCAAGAAAGTCACTAATACTAAACTTTAAAGCTCTACCTTGAAGTTTGAATTAGTAAATCATGGTTCTGATTCTAAACCTCAAAACGTTAACTTAGGACTCAATTTAACACCAGAAGAAAGGAATGCATTCATTAAACTGCTGAACAAGTATAAAAACGTTTTTGCTTGGAATTATGATGATCTAAAAACGTATGATACTTCAGTTATTCAACATACAATTCCAATGCTTCCTGATATTAAACCTGTTCAACAGAAGTTGAGAAAGATTCATCCAAATCTCGAAAGTCAAATCAAATCAGAACTTAATAAACGTTTGAAAGCCAAAATCATTTTTCCTGTCAGGCACTCCAATTGGGTTTCCAATATGGTACCTGTAAGGAAGAAAAATGGTGATATAAGAATCTGTATTGATTTCAGAAATTTAAATAAGGCATGTTTAAAAGACAATTTCCCATTGCCAACCATGGAACAGATACTTCAAAAGGTAGCTGGTTGTGAACTTATGTCTTTTCTCAATGGATTTTCGGGCTATAATCAAGTTTTAGTTCATCCAGATGACAGATTGAAAACAAATTTCAGAACAAAATGGGGAATTTATGCTTATCAGAAAATGCCTTTTGGTCTAATAAATGCAGGAGCGACTTTTCAAGGGGCCATGGACATAGCATTTAAAGGTCTGATCAATAAATTAGTTGTTGTTTATCTTGATGACATAACGGTATTTTCAAAAAAGAGAGCCAATCATCTACATGATTTAAAACAAATATTTGAAAGATGTAGAAGGTTTGGTATTTCCTTAAATCCGAAGAAATATTTCTTTGCTTTAGATGAAGGAAAACTCTTAGGATTTGTTGTGTCAAAAGATGGTATATATATTGATCCAGATAGAGTGAAAGAAATTTCTGATATTTCTTTACCTCATAACAAAAAATCCATGCAATCATTTCTTGGAAAGATCAATTTTGTTAAAAGATTCATTCCTGATTTTTCTTTTATTGTTTTACCTATGCAAAATATGATCAAGAAGAATTCAGTATTCAAATGGGGGCAGAAAGAAAAAGAAGCTTTTGAGTCAATCAAACAAGCGATCATTAATGCACCAGCATTGAATACCCCGGATTTTTCTAAAGATTTTACTTTGTATACTCTGGCCACTGAAACATCCTATGCAGCCGTTTTAACACAACTCAATGATCAAGAAATTGAAGCACCAATTTCTTTCTTTAGTTCAAATCTGCAAGGAGCTGAGCTTAATTATTCCGATGTTGAAAAACAAGCCTTTGCTGTATTTAAATCAATCAAACATTTCAAACCTTTTCTCTTGAAAACACATACAAAAATCATCCCATTCTCTGCAGTGAGGCAATTATTAATTCAAAAAGAAGTAGGAGAAAATAGAGCTAACTAGGTAACAGCCTTGCAAGAATATGATATTGATATTAAACCAGCTAAGATTGTTAGAGGACAAGGTTTTTGCAGATTATTGGCAGGAGCTCATAACATACCAGAAAATCAAGATATTCAATTAAGTCAGATAAATGTTACAGATTCTGGATCTCAGTATGCTGATCTTATCTATTACTTGAAAAATGGGTATGCTCCTTCTAATCTCAGCTATAAGAGTAAACGCGCTTTAAGGTTAAAGGCTATTAAATATGAGATCATTGATAATGTGTTATTTAGGAAAAATTATGATTCAATTTTATTAAGATGTCTTGAAAAGACTGAAGCTGAAAAGGTTTTGCAGGAATTGCATGATGGACTAGCAGGAGGTCATTTTGGAGGTGATACCACAGCTCACAAAATAATCCGTGCTGGTTATTACTGGCCTACCCTTTTTAAAGATACGCATGATTACGTAAGGAAGTGCCAAATTTGTCAAACTACAAGTGGAAGACAAAGGAAACCAACTTTTCCTTTGCATCCAGTGACTATTGAGCAACCATTCGAACAATGGGGGCTTGACATTATTGGTGAGATAGTACCTCATTCTTCCAAACAACACAAGTACATCCTTACTGCAACTGATTACTTTAAAAAATGGGTAGAGGCAATCCCATTGAAGGTAGCCAATTCTTATTCAATTATTGATTTCATAGATCAATTCATCATAACCAGGTTTGGTGTACCTAACGCTCTAGTCTTTGATAATGCATCTTACTTCTCTGGAAATAGTTTAATAGAATTTGCAGTCAAAAGAGGTTTTAAATTAAAATATTCAGCAAATTATTATCCACAAGGTAATGGTTTGGCTGAATCAACTAACAAAAACCTTATCAAAATCATTAAAAGGACCGTTGATCAAAATCAAAAGAATTGGCACAAATATTTAATCTTTGCATTATGGGCTGATCATATCACTGAAAAAGCTTCAATAGGGACTTCACCTTCCAATCTGGTTTATGGAAAAGAAGCTGTGATACCATCAAATTTAACTCTTCCATCGTTAGCCTTAGTGCAATTTATTGAAGAAAATCCTTCTTCATCCATTCAATTGAGATATGATCAAATCCTTAAACTAGAAGAAGATAGGGACAAAGCAAAAATTACTCATCAAAAACATCAACAGCTTGTAAAATCTTCTTTTGATGCAAGTTCTACTGGCTCAAAAATTTTGTCAATTGGTGATCTTGTTCTGAAATGGGATAAAGCACACGAAGAAAAAGGTAAACATACCAAATTTCAGAAAATGTGGCTTGGGCCATTTCAGATCGTTGAGAAGATAAGCTCAAATACATTCATACTCCAAGATCTAACAGGTAAGAGAGAATCTCTTCCTGTAAATGGGCTTATCTTGAAGAAATTCTTTTCATAAGGAGGTAACCCCTTCTTAACTGTACATATTCCTTTCTGCAGAATTTTGATTGTTTTTGTTTTTGAATAAAGGTTGTTAATAAGTCTCTGATTGACTATTTACTATTTAAGAAAATTTCTTCGGAAGAATATTATAAATATTTATTTTGTGTAAATAAGATTTTTTTTAAAGTAATGATCACAGTTTTTGAATAGTTTAAAATAAGATGTTAAACTTTGAAAGATTATTTCAATCATTTGTATGATCTTTTGAAAACTTGAGAAGAATGTAAATCATCATAAGTTTATTAAGCAGAGAAAGGTTATCTATCAAAGTAAAGATTTTTTTTTCAAAGTTTTGGAACTCAAAAAACTCTGAAAATTGTCATCCATTGATTCTTAAGGATAAAACTATTTCACCCCATCCATTTAATTTGTGATTTTTTAGAATGTAATTCTAAGAAATTTGAAAATTTAAAGAGATAAGAGGTCTCATTATGAGCCGACTTACCATGTTCATAAGGAGTAATAAAACTGACATTACCAATACTGCATACCAAAACAGGGTAATGGCTTATAAATATAAGACAAGGGGTCTCATCACGAGCCAGCTTGTTCAGTTTAATTATAACTAGTGAATGACATTGTTATTAACTGGCTACCAAACCAGAACAATGGCTCTTAAAATAAAATAAATAAAAGACAAAAAACATGAGATAATAGGTCTTATGAATTTATCTTTTAAAAAGTCATAATTTTAGTTGGATGGGACAATGAATGGTTAATGGTTTAAAGGTAACCCTGTCGAGACTATGAACGTTTGCTGGCAGCAGAGGCAATACCTATGGCAATAGAGTATATTATAAAACCAAAACCTGGAGAAATCCACTTACTTCATTATTAACACCAATCAAAGCTTGAGATAACCCAGGATGTTTTTATTCTTAAAAAATTAGAAAGAAATTATGAAATGATTTTTATTTCTTTTTCATAGTTACATTTTATTTGAATTATCCTAAGATAGTTTTCATTATCTTTAAAAATCTTTACTTACTAAAGATATAGTGTTCATTTTATTTTTTCAGAGATAATTGTTTCTTTCAGTGAATCACCAATTGTTGTGACCAGCAACAACCCCCCTTTTTATTTAATATTAGTAATAATACTAAATAAATGGGGACCCTTAGTTAAAAAATCCAAAAAATCAATTAGGATTTGTTTTCCTTTTCTAATAAAACTTTCTATCATAAACTTATAGAAATCCCTTAGAAAGAACATTAAGAAACACTTAAGTTTATGATATATTACAATAAAATTGCTCTTTAAACAAAATAGCGCATCCATAACAAAATGGTATATATCTTTTATAAAACTGAAAATGCGATTTTGCACTTTTGCGATAATGCGATCCCAAAAGCTTATACAATAAACGTATTGGTCGCAGATCGCATAGCGCAGAAAACAGAAGTGATTAATGAATACCTTTTGCGCTATTTTCAATTTTGCGCTTTTGCGAGATTTGCGATGTGCGCTATTGCGCAATTTCCGCTTTTGCGCTATTTTACATAACTGCGATGGCTTCATTTTGCGATATTGTGACATTGCGATATTGCAATATTGCGTAGCAAATCGTAGATTGCAATGTCGCAGATTCATGTAGGCGCATTGTCCAAAGGCAATCTTTCCATATATCAAATCTGTTATGCGCTTTAATGATTAAATTAAATGATTGGATTGATTATTAATGGTAAATGAGATTGTGTTTGGATTGAAAGTCGTTTCACGATTAAAATATTATATTTCATCCGCTTTCACATTTAAAACAGTCTCATCACCTTTCTTATGCCATTACTCTCATTTACTCGTAAAACGCAGGCACGAAGGAGCAAACGTCTATACAAAGCTTTCACTAAACACTATGGGTAAGAAGGAGAAGAGCTCGAGTTCTGAAAACAAAGAAATGGCTTCGCTGTATGCAGACACCGCTTGTAATAAGGATGCCGGTATATCCACTTGGGAAGGAATGTATAAACTGTTAGAAGAAGAAAACCCTGTGGTGATGAAAGTTGTAGCTACAGCAGGTTCTAGTAATACATCTGAAGCAACCCTCAAAGAACTGGCTTGTTCATTTCTGCATAGGATAGCGGAAAGGCCAAGAATTCTCCCATATACAGACATGGTGAGATGGGTGCTGGACAACACTGATATTTCAGACAGACAATTCAGAACTCCAGCTCAAGAGCTAATCGGGTCATTCACCACGGAAGATCTGAGATTAATGTATAAGTTGCCAGAACCTCATGCGCCTTATAATAAACAATTTATGGAAGAATTTCCAGAGAACATGCGAATTTATCAGAATGCACACAGGAATGGACCAAAAGAGATGAACCATTGAAGAAAATCAAACACGAGTGGACAGTACCAAAAAATGATGTTTTAGACGCTGTTCACAAGTTCAAATATCCAAGTGGGCAAATTGACACAGTTTCTACCACAAGATAAGGTATGTAAGTTCGCCAAAATTAGCCTCTATAGAGCTTTTAGAAGTTACTAAAGAAGCTATTGGAGGTCAGGAGTTCACAGAGAAACATAAAGCTCTTCTTGAGAAAAGTCGGGAGTCGAAGAGACTTGAAATAACTATAAGACAAAATGAGGAAACATAGACCAAATTCAAGGCACTTAATGCTGAGCAAGGAAAAAGATGTGGAGCGTGTTTGGTGCAGAGAAAAAATACTGCGGAAGGACAAATCGATAAAAAGAAACTACTTTGGCTAAAAAGTATGATATGAGAAAATGGTGAAGCAAAATCAAGATGAAATTGCAAAATTGATAACAGAGCAAAAGGCAGAAAAGGCAGCAGAGGAGGCGGCTACAGTGGCAAACATTCTTACTGATTGTGTAAATGACAATTTACACAAAGCTAATTTGATCCCTGAAATTGTTCCAGGATATCTCCCACATGCAAATCAACTGCAAACAAAATGGAGGCAAAAGGCAAAAGTAAAAGCAAAATCTATCCAAGGGCTGACAAGATTGAATTGGGACTCATATTGGATGTACTTGGTGAAGCCACACAGTTAGCACAGTGCGCTTAATTGTATCATCAATGCTACAGAGAAGATTGCTCCTACGCTTGCCGACTCTGTCTTTTCAGGACAGTTGAATTCTGAAATCGGTCAACCGCATCTTCTCAAAACTATGCTAGACGCCTGCAAGTTTAAAGATCAAGTTCATAGATAGTTAGATTTAGTTTTAATTTTATTGTATTTTAGCCTAGAAAAAGGACGGTCATTGAACCGAATCCTTAATTTTTGTAATAGACTATTTTTAGATTTAGCTAGGTAGTATTTAAACCCTTCTCATGCATTTAGAGAAGGGTCCTAGATCTTAATATTTTTGACTTGGAGATTGCATTTCTGTACTCCATTGTCTTATATATTTTTTTAAAAATGATCACATCTGGTGATTTTCATGCGGAATTATCTTTGAAGTGTTGCATTTCTATACCTTGGAATTTGATTTTGCATCGGAGTTACTGGATAGAATATCACATTGCATTTGAAAGTCTTCGAGATGAATGAGGTATTTCTATCCTTTCACTGTTGATTTCTTTTGTCTTATGATATTCACTTTAAAATTGCTATCATTTATATATATTTGTTTTCACAACGCTTCCTTTTATATATCATTTCTGAGTATAATTGAAACGTCATCTTTCATAAGTATATATAGATGGTATACAATGATGAATGCAATATGCTAATACAACTCTGTTTAATTTCTTAAACAGAGTTATCTTTATTTGTTTCTGCATATTTCAATTTAAATAATAATACATTTTCATGGTTATTGTTAAATTGGAACAATCTTAAGTTGTATTCACATATAATTACCCGGGTTAGTGTTAGAATTTCTTTATCAGTATTTAGTTTAAATTAGATAGTTTTATTTCA
This sequence comes from Pinus albicaulis, assembly GCA_034641835.2. Taxonomy (NCBI): domain Eukaryota; kingdom Viridiplantae; phylum Streptophyta; class Pinopsida; order Pinales; family Pinaceae; genus Pinus; species Pinus albicaulis. Next base: position 522,877,360 of record CM076583.1, on the reverse strand, counting down.
GTTAATTTAGTCCCATTTCCACCCATCTAAACCAATCCATTTAGTTATAAGGAAATTGGTCCTTTAAATCCAGTCGGAGCCACCATACCAAACGGAAAAGGAGCTGTCTTAAGGTCCCGACCGGGTGGTTTTCCCTGATGTTTGAAGCAGAGATTTTCTAGGCTTCAACACAACCTTAGGAGTTGCAACATTGTTGTTGCAATACGAAGGATAATCACTTTTTTGCGTCGTTGTCGGGAAAGTGTCAAAGTATGCATTGTTTTCTTCCATAGTTGATTCGTTTCTTTTACTTTTTGCAAGAACACAAAATTTCATTAGGCATATTTCATTTCAAAGACGGAAAAATTGCATTGCATTAGCATCATTCTTCAAATTTTTTTATAAAAAACAAAAAAAAAAACTTCTCCAACACCAAACCCCCCATTTGATCACGTGGTGCAGTAAGAACCACATCACCATCCACTTTTGCAGGTAGAAGAATAATAGGTGGCAGAGAAGGTAGAAGAAATGGATGGAGATGATGACAATGAAGAAGATCCTCTTGGATTTTCCATTCAAGATACGAATATTGGTGTTCATATGAAGAACATCCTTCCATCTTTCCTTCCCAACTTCCATGGTATGAGGTCGGAGGATCGAGAAACCTTTCTCTTTGAATTTGAAATCCTTTGTAGATCTTATGGTTACTTATTAAACACTCAAAAATTGAGATTTTTTTCGACAATATTGAATGATATAGCTCTTAAATGGTTCATGAGTTTAGGGACTAATTCAATAAGTTCATGGAATGATATGAAAAAGACATTTCTAGAAAAATATAAAGATCACAATCTTAAAGAAGAAATCTTTAGAATGAGCCAAAAAGAAGATGAGAGCCTTGAAGATTTAATAGAGAGATTTATGAATAATGTCAAGAGGGGAAAATTACATCATTTAGGATTTGACACACTAAAAACCTTCTTACTTACAACAATTTTGGATGAGTGGATTGATCTCCTTGATTGCATGAGTAAATGAGATGCATACCAATTATCATTTGAATAAATTTGTGAAATATGCAAGCTCATATCAAGAGGAAGGGCAAGAGTAAGTAAATTAGCATCAAGATTGGTAAGTCAAGCTGAACTTGGAAATTTGTTTGATGACTTTAAAACAAAAATTCTTAGCAATCCGAGTGAACAAGTAGAAATGTTAAGAATGCAAAATGAACAAAAAGAAAATGTTAATATTTGTCTTATCCATGAATCACATGCTACTAAATATTGTCCATCATTACCAAGGTTGAAGGAATTTTACCAAGAAGATAGTGAAGCAAGTCAATCACCAAAGCAACTCTGTTATGTAGCTCCAAGAGGACCATGTCAGCCTATTCAACCTGTTATGATGCAAGAACTTAATTCACAATTTCAAGCTTATGCACATCCATATCAAAGTAATTGGAACATACCATTTCCTTAGCAACCTTGGCCATCTCAACCCCAAAAGAAATCTTGGCAGCAAGGTTGTCAAGGAAATTATGGGAGAAATCCATAATATTTTCCTCAATATCCTCCATACTCAACTCCATGCTATCTATACCATCCGTCACAACCCTAACCACATCCATCTCAAATATCCACTCCCACTTAACTACCTGTACCACCATATCCAAACCCAAAGAACAAGGTAGCTCAACCCACTTACAATGCTGAGGTACAACACTTCCAAACATCTCCTCTTGATCTAAATGGTATTCATCTTAGATCAGGAAATGTACTACAAAAAAGAGATTCTCTTAATGTGATTGAAGGATAATATCGAGAAGAAGTTTCAAATGAGGAGACCAAAGAATCACGGGTTGCACTTGATGGAGAGAAGACATCAAAATCAGAGATTGAGAAAGTTCCTTCATGTTTACCATCATATCCTCCATGTGTTCAAGAGAACAATCAGTGAAAAGAGGAAGATTTGAATGTCATGGTAGAAGAGGACACAAAAAGAGATCCAAATGTGCAAGTGGACCAGGGACATCACAACTATATTGAAATATGGTTCCATACAATCATTAAGTTGTAGCAACACACTCTTCTTCAACAATTCCTGATCTCATCTCAGTCAAAAAAATTGGTCTCTAATATTCAGGTATATGTCAAAGCATATATTTTGAGCCTACATGAGTTTATCTGTGATCTTGATGTGCACATGGCTTCATTGGAAGTATTTCTATACTTGAAAGAGATTTTTTTTTTTCAAGTAGAGTAGGATAGAAAAAAGAAATAAAAAATAAAAAAAATAAAAATAAAAAATAAGAGGAAAATAATAAAATCTCAGGAAAAAACCTCCTTTGAGGTGCCTAAGATTGGCTTATTGATTGAAAACTTCCATGAGGCGGTCAATGGGTTGGAAAAAAGAGAAAAATAAAGATCCTAGGTGAAAACATCCTTTGAGGCACCTAGGTAGAGCTACTAGTTGAAAACCTCATTGAGGCAACTAGTAGGCCTAAAGAAAAAAATTATTTGCTCCATAATCTCTCTCTGATGAATGTAGTGTTGAGAATTTAGGAGGACAAATTTTAATTCAATTCTCTTACTTGATAACTATTGAGTTATACTTGTTATTCTTCTATTGCTTATATCTTATCTTCATTAGCTTATTATGTCATTCATCAAGTCAATTATCAAAGCACAAGAGACACAGAATTTTGGCTGTTTAAGCCAGGGCCAAAACCTCTCCCTCTTGGAGAGGAAAACCTGAAAGTAATTCTTCTTCTAGATCTTCAATTGACAAGTACCATGACCATGACACAGACCCTTGACACTAGTATGCCTCCAAGACCTTGTCACTGCTCTTTCTTGGCTCCTTATGCTGATCTCCTTTTTTGCATCGTACTGCACCTGTACTAGGGAAACTCGGTCCTTGTCTTCTATGGACTAAGCTCGACCTTTAGTGGATTCTTCCTTGGTCTTCTTCTCTTTAATCCCCTAGACCAAGATCCCTTGGCTTTGCTATAGTATCTTCTTCCTCGCAATTCCTTTCAGTCCTTGATGACACTGTCTCTTCCTGAAGTGATCTTCGACCTTCCTTAGATGAGCGAGGTGGGTACAAACCTTAAAATAGAGATGTAATATCCTTTACTTCTTTCGTTGGAAAGCCTTCCTAACTATGGTATATTTCTCCTCTTTTACGCATTGTAATCCATGCACTTATTACAGATTTTAACCCAAAACAAGAGACCTTATTTATGCGCTGATATAGTGATCCTTCTCTGTTGAATTAGGTTCTTCTTACACACCCAAAAATATGATCTTTCTCACACTGCAATCTTAAGATCTGACGGAACTAATGTAACCTTAATCCTTCGCTGGATTGCCCCTCTTCCCTATGCACTTGATCGCAGAACTAATCCGAACTTCATGTCATCAAATGAGGTCGTAGACCTATATATATAGGGACTGGCTCATGTCTTTTAGGCCGACATGACTTCTATGAGGTGAGCAGACTTCCTCCAACATCTTCTAGGTCGACTTGTTCAAGGGTAGATGCATCACATTTGAGCCGACTTCCATGAGCATATTGATAAGGTCTTGAGGCATACTTTTACATCAATAATTGTCCTTTGCAAGTGTAACAATCCTTCATACACATGACTCTAACTTATACATTTATGACAAGATAACAAACCCCTAAAGACATTAAGAAGTCTTTGACCTATAATAAAAACTCCTTGCTCATGAAACCCATGATGCAAGTATTACAAAATACATTTTATTATCTTTTTCTTCCTCATTACATAAATTCATAATTACAAGTCATTATGAAGACTGAACCTAGTTACATTTTCTAACATGCAGGTGCTCTCCAACCTTTGCAAGCAACAAGAACAAGTTATAACTAAAAGAAAAAAAAATGATAAAAAACCTAGTCGAAGAAAATCAAACTTGGGCTTTCTCCTCATTTGCTCAAATGCTCCAATGGGACCAAGGCCATGCTAATCCATCACCCTCATCCATTTCCAACATTCACCCATCATTTCCAAGCCTTTCCCATTCATTTTCCTCGCTATCCTAAAATGCTATAGGAAGGTTCTATTTCGCTATAGGAGGCCAAAATACAAAGGGCAAAAAATTCTTTTTACTATACCTCAAAAACCGTGCATCCATTGGCCGAGCTGTTTCATGGGGAGATGCATATGGATGATGGTAGCATACTCAAGAAATTTCAGCAAATTCTAGTGCACACATTACGAGAAATTGGCCTCCATCACCTACAACCATTTTTTATTTTTTTCGTGATTCGTGCATGTAATGGCCAAGATTTTATATGGGGATATGCATAAGGAGGATGTCAACATGCTCACAAAATTTCAGGTCAATCCAATCTATCATGTGAGAGATATGGATAAAACAATTCTGCTACAGGAGTGCTCTAGAATTATTATAAGAGTGACTAGAATTGCTACAGGATTGTGATCGACATGGAAAAAGATTCAGATCTTATGTTTTTCATCTAAGAACAAGAGAAGGGGTCTGCCATAGCCTCAACATTCATTTTCCACACCACTTGACCTCTTCTCCACTCTCATTTTCATCTTTGTCCATGAAAAGAACCCATTTTCAGCCCTTCTTCCATCCCTTCCACCACAAAAACAACTTTTGATCCTTGCCCATAGATTGATCATCAATTATTAGTGTTTTTGGAAGCATTATCTGAAGGATATTGTTGTCATAGAAGGGTTTTTATGACCGCTACAGGGAGAAATGCATTCTTGTAGTAGTCTTCAATTACCCTACAAGACCACAATTAAAAGCACCAAAATGAAGAACCAATTATCATGAAGACATTGGATAGTCATTTCCTTGATTTTGAGCAGCTAAAGGACCCTTTCTAGCTACTAAAATATTCTTGATCACTCAACAAATACAAACATCTGATCCAAAGAACATATGCATGAAGGACATACATGCATCATGAAGCATCACTCAACAAGAGGACATAAAAAAATAACAACAAGAAAACCTAGAGGAGCAGATCAACAACAACAACAAGAAAACCTAGAGGACCTCCAACAGATTATCACATGCAACTTCATGATCGCCAAAGACAATCTCCACAACTATAGCAACATCTTGCACAGAAAAACACTCATGGTAAGGCACATGTATGCAACTCTCTAAACTCACCCTTCGAACCTATTCTAGCTTGATAAAACATTTAAAGTGTGAGAAGGGAAGGTATTTTATAGCTAAACTTAATAACATGAAGCCTCGGTCTTATCTAGCAAGTCACTTAACTTTTCTCCAACGGACAAGCACACATGTGGGAGATAAATGAGACAAAAGTGAAAAAAGACTTAAGAAAGTGGGATGTTATCATGGAGTTCAGAAAATATTTTTGGAGCAACTCAGTTATCTCAAAACACTCTAAGTTTATTTTGCATGCAATGAAAAAAGAAAAATTTGAAAAAAAATAATAAAAAAATTAATTAAAAAAAATAAAAAATAAAAGGTGGACCCACCACCTCTTGGCATGCAAAGATTAGTTGCTACAAGGTCAAAACAAAACTACTATAAGACTAGAACAAAACTGCTGCAGGAAGAACAAAACTGCTACAAGAAGGAACAATTTGCTATAGGAAGCTATCAGAGTGCTATAGGGAAACAAATTTTATGCAGAACAACCACTAGAGCCTTAGGGAGCAAGGAAATATTCAAAGGAAATGGCAAGGGTGCAAACAATAATGCTACAGGTGAAAAAAAATCGCTACAAGATGAAGAAAAAGTGTTATAGGAAGGGACAACAACAACTCAAGAGGAGGGAGAAGGTCCACAAGGACTCCAAGAGCCCACTCCACAACCTGGTATTGGATCCTATTACAAATTTATTACAAAAAGAGGCAGAACTCACCAGTGGATGTAAATTGCAAAATCCAAGAAAATAGAGAATGTGGGCCTCATGGAGGAAAATGTGCAAGAAATGAGCAAGGAATTGAATGATTTAAGGCCAAGGGAGTCTGTCATGAAAGAGCAACTACAGTTAAAAAACAACATGCTAAGGGAGAAACTACAGGAAAATAAGGTACAACTTGCCACCATGGAAAGTTTGTCATTGGAAGCCATCTAATGCAGGCAACCATCCAAATCATATTCCATTGAGCTAAGGAAGGGAATTGCATGAAAAATCATTTGAGGCACAAAACAAGAACAACAGGGCAATAAGATGGATAGGTGGCTTAGAGGATGAGCAACAGTTTCAGTAGGGGGGTATGATGGGCCTCCAAATTAGACACAAATTAATACCCATCTAACTGTTCCTAGGCACATAAAGGCTATATTAAATCTCTCCTTCTACACTTAATACTGCTTTTATAGCTTTAATATGTTTTTAGGAAGGTTTAGAGATAATTTCATATTATGTGCTTAATATTATTTATTTTTGTAGAATATTGTTAAAATATTGAGCAAATTATGAATATTTGGAAGAGGAGATAATCTAGGGACTTTCCCCCTACTACAAGAGGATCAAGATTGGATGATAAATGAACAAAATATCATGAAATTATTGACAAATTTTGAAGCTCCACTGATTGAGAAAATCTAGGAATGTGTTCCCTATCATTTAATGCAAATTCCTAGTGTTGGGAACTAGATACACTATTCGAGGGATTTTGGAGGGGAAATCTTCCCCCTTTCAAGGAAAAAGCTTCCTCATCACTTTGTATAAGTACCAATTCGAATTGGCCTCTAGGGGTATGTAATTCTTAGTCTTCTTGTGGAGAAAACTTGTTATTTAACAGCTCCACTTTCATTTCTAGCAGGGATGTACTTGGATTGATTCAAATAATGAAGTTTGGTGCCATTTTTAGCTCCTAAAGCTTGGTTTCCTTAATAGGACTCTGAGTTTCCTTAGGCTTGGCCATCTTAGGAGCCTAAGAGCCCTCTTATACAATCTCTTTATTTCCTTTGGATGTCTTTTCACTTGCATTTCTTATTTCTACATTGACTATTCATGCTTCTTTTGTTGTAGGCTACATTGGTTAAATAATTGAAGTGAGTTGTTTTGTTTATAAAGTCACAAGCATGATGCATCCTTATAACAGTTTTGGAAAGTCATAGTCATCATTGAGCTACTTGGATTGGTTTACTCGTTGACAAATCTAGAATTTCTGGAAGCCCCTTGTAGCAAAAGAGTAGTAATTTTCTGCTATTTTTTAGAACGTGTTAATGAGCTTCATTTGAGTTGATTCCACTTGTATTGGGTCATAAAAAAATTCAAGTTAATAAAAAAATTTACCCCATAGAATTTTCACTTGATTAGGTTAGACATTTGGTAGGTTAACTAGCTCACTAGTTCTTGAATTTATGGTTTTTAGAGTAGTAATTTTATGCTATTTTTTAACACGTGTTAACAAGGGTATTTTGGAGTGATTCCACTTGGAATAGAGTCCTATGACATCCTAATTAATAACAAAAATTTTCCGATCTCATTTGCATTTGATTTACTTGGGCATTCAACAAGTTATCTCGTTCCTGTAGCAAAACAGGGCCTCCTATAACACCTCCTTTAGCACTCCTGAAACACGAGTAAACTTGACCAGATTTGCTCCAAAAGCTTGGCTTTTGTCTCTTAGGGTTGAATAATGAATCCTAGGCTCTGAATCCATGATTGAGTAAGACCAAAAGACCTCTTAAGCCTTGCCTCTTCTCCATTGCAATTCACCTCTACAGTTTGGATTAGTGGACAAATTCATGATTTGAAGAGCATAATGATGATTTTCATGATTACTTAATGAAGCACCTTGTGAAATTTATTGACAAAATCTATCTTGAATGCAATGATTGAAGAATGATTTCATTTTGTTTCATACATCTTAAGTTATTCTTTCCATTTCCAACTTTGCTATTTCTATTGCATAGACTAGGCTTCCTTTTGATGTACCATTCACACTTTGCAAATAGGTTAATGTTTACATTTCTACAAATAAGATTAACATTTACATTCATGCAAAGTAGAATAGCCTTTCCTTTCTGCAAATGTAACTAGGATTTAATCTCTGCAAAAGTAATTAGGTTTCCTTTCTGCAAATAGAGTAACATTCCATTTCTACAATTAGTTTAGGGTTGGATTTCATGGCATTCACTTCATTGCATCATATCAACGAAATGACACATTGCATGCTACACATATAGTGCTGAAACCTCTTAAGTTAGTATGAATTGCGGGTTGATAATTTAAGTTGGTAGCCTTGGGAGTTGCAACATTCTTGTTGGAATAATGGAGCTCATCAACTAGTATCGCAATCTATTGAATCCATCCTTCTTCCTTCGCTGATCTCTCACACCCACTTGTGCTCAATTGACTCGCTCCATCTCCTCTTATAATTTCGATCTCAACCCTAATCTCTCTCTCAACAACTGAAATTAAATCATAATCAATGGTTCAGATTAAATCATGAGTTAACTCAAAAAATTTTAATTTTTCCTAGGTCTAACTTTAGGAAATAGTTAAATAAATTAATATTCTGCTAAAGTGGCAATTTTCTGAGTTCTTTCGCTAGTCTTATCACTTAGACAAGTACAACCCTCACTTCTCTACTCCAATCAACATTTTGTTCATGATTCTCTTTTCTTGGTTCCATTAGACAAATATTGGTGGAGGCTACTGGGAGATGCTTGGATTCCTTTTCTTGTGCTTCTAGGGTAGTGGTTAGTCAAAGAAAAATCTAATTATTCAATAGTTAGGCCTAATGAACCCCTAGCTTGGGTCCCCTCTCTATGCAACTAGTTCAAGCTTGAGGTGATTGTCCCATACCTAGGGATTTCGTTTGGTGCAAGTCTTCAATGGTGGATATGTGGGCCTAAGGCCTCCATGGGCTTCAAGAAAAAATTCTCATATGGTAATATAAGGATCCCTTTGTGGGAAAACTCATATTTTTTTAACAAATCCTACAAGTCTCTAAAATTTATTACATTTCTTGTAGGCTTTCAAGTAGGGCCTAATTCTAGAAATTGGAGAAAGTCCTTCAATTTTTTCTATGGCACAAGTATGGAGATCAACAAGGAGTTCTTGTGGTTCCTTAGGGGGGGTGTAGTATCCTAAGGAGGAGGGTTGTTTAGGATTTATTGATGTTGCGACTTGAGGTTGTATTTTGGCAACAAAATGGCTAGTTTGGAACCTTAAAGGTTCCAATCCATGGAAAACCCTACTATAATATAAGTTATAGTCTATTAAACATTCACTAAAGGTATGAGATGCTTTTGATTTTGTGATATTATCTCCTCCCTACATCTCTTTAAGGCTTTTAGATCCTTCATTTGTCGGAGTATGTGGAAGGCCCATAAGTTTGTTTCCCCTTTCGTCAAGTGGAACTTCTTTGGTAGCCATGCAGAATAGGACTTCACATGGCACCCTACCCAAAGTTAGTTTCATCATGGTCTACCAAGTATCCTAGATGTCAAGTGCATGTGTTAACCAAGAAAAGCATATTCTTTTGGAGGGATGTTTGAAATTTTGAAACTAGGGACTAGATTGCTAGCTCTTTAGAAGGGCTTGATGTTATCTAACAAGCTTGACATCAAAGATGTAATGGCCAATTCCTTTCGAAGCACTACACAAGTTGAATACTGATATGTAGGGACTTTTGTGATGAGTTTGGGGATGGAAATTCAAGAACAAATCCTGTGGTATGACACTAAAAATTAATACTCTCTCTCGCATAGAAATCACCCTTTATCTTCTGTAATGAATCCCAAATGGATGTAATATCCCCAAGGATAATTAACAATGCTAAACAAAACATGCATAGTAAAAATACGCACAACAATTTCACACAAATTTAACACCAGGAAATGCACCAAAAACTGCGCAGAACTAAACTATTTTATTATAAAAAGATGGGGTATAATAGAATCTTGGAATGTATGCACCTGGGCTTGCCCAAGGCAAGCTAGCAAAGCCGAAGTGATGAATGTGAAAATTCGTGTTACCCAGAATCCTACTGCAGCAACTGATGGAAAGTCTTTTATTTGTTATTTATTTAACAAATTTATTTACTGTGTTCTACAAGAAAATATCGAAATCCACTCACTACAGCCTACACAATTAAACTGCGGAAGAAATACAAGTGCGGAAACAAATCAGAACACACATAGATCACACAATCATTTGACACAATTATTTTTGGACTAATGTCCCCGGAAAAACCCAATGCAGGAAAACCGGTGCAGCAGATCTGAGGGCCTATGTTATTATGCCATAAATTCTGAGTACAAATCTATGATTGACGAGACTGTCAAATCATACAAAGAAACTAACAAACAAGATCTCATGAGACAAATCTCACTTCTCAATGGGAAAACTGGCACTAATCTGAACCAAGGCTGGGTTGCCCTATGCTGCCTCTATGCAGTGACTACATCACAACTACAGATGCCCTCTTCCTCTATGCTGATCTCGCTGTTGGCTGGAAACTGAAGCCTACTCGTCCTCTGGAAATTCTCTCTAGGATTTGACTTTGCCTCTGCGTTGTCTCCTCAGCAGGAAAACTTTCCTTCTATCTCTACGATGTGACTGCATAGGCACTGCGTCACTAGCTTTACACTGCTATGTGACTCTCTCTGTCTCCGTTGCTATCTACTCTCCGGCTCAGGAAATCTTCCAACCAGATCTACTGCCCCCCACTATAATCAAGAATCACTTAGATCTCATTCTCTTCCGAGCACTACTCTGTCAGAAAAATTCGATCTCTAGATCCTCTGTGTCTCCACAATATCTTTTCCAAATGACCCTTCAATTCCTTATAATCTTCTCGTTGAAACTTCAACGACCGAGATTAGATCTCTAATGAACGACTAAGATTAACTTTTGACTTGATCCATGTATTCTAGATCATTCTCACTCATATTCTATTAATACACTTTAATTATTTTTTCCCTAAGTTTAGACTTAGGGTCCCTTTAAAAATAATAATTATTTCTATAGAATACAATCTGAGTGGAATTTCACCAAACGATTTCTAGGTTATTTGGAATACATGTGTCTAATCCTTTCCACAAAATTTGAGACTTGTAGCACATCCGATGCTACCCAAAATCAACACTCCCTCTTAGCGAGGAATGTGATCTAAAAATATGCCTCGTTGCATATTGTTATGATCTTGAAGCATCTTCATCTGCGTCGCTAATGTTTGACATGTTGCCCATCAATTCTGCGTAAATGTCGCATCTGTACTGTTACTAACACTGCCACTTTCAACCACTAAATTTGTACTGCAACTCCCTCTGAATTTTGCATCCATGTTGCTGCTGACTCTGCCATTGCCAACTATTATTGCACTACAACACAATTGCTTTCTGCAATTGCAAACAATATCCAAAATTGGACAAGTATATTGCATCTCGATGATGAAGATCTGACTGTTGCTAGCCTCTGCGTTGCCTCTCTGAAGTTGATGCGCTGCTGCAACACCGCTTTGCACTGCTCAGACTCTGGCACTGCCAACCACTGCGTTGTTACTTCAGCACTCCTCTACACCAACTAGCACTAGTCCATCTTGCTACTGCTGTTTTGGGCTCCCGTAGCAAGGTGTTGATCCGAGAGGTGGACTCCTCAAGGATCCTGCCCATCTTGTATATCTCTAGATCTACAACTCTAAATCAGCCCACCTCCCTCCTACAGGTATATGAACTATCATTGCAAACTCCTCCTCCTCTATCTTCGCTGCTCTGACCTGAGGATCATGCTTCTCATCCTTGTCCTTCTTTCTGAGAGGACACTGCGTGGCGTAATGTCCCATCTCGCCACACCAGAAGCATTTGATCTTTGACAGATCCTTCTTCCTCATGCGCTGCTTTGTTTGTCCCTTTAATGCAAGGGCCACATTTAGTTCCTCCTCCCTGATCTTTGAAACATTGTTGCTGCCGCCCTCAAGTTGACACTTGAGTAAGTCTCTCTGCATCTCTTCTTGCTGAAGAGCTGCCCACATTGACTCCCAGTTCGATAAGTTCTCTCTGCCCAGGATGCTCTGGACAAAAACTTGGTAATCCTCAGACATTGAGTTGAGGGCTAATCTGACCATCTCAGTGACCTTAGGAGCTGCTCCTACAACTTTCAACTGATCTCAGTTTTCTTGAAGTCTAGACAAGAATGGATCAATACGCTCTCCTTTCGGCATCTTGGTGGTCCGCCTTTTCTCCTCTAGAAACATCTTCCACTGCTTGGAAGACCCCTGATATAACATCTCCATCACATCACACATCTCCTTGGCTGCCCCTTTGCTATAGATGTGTGGAATGGTGTGATCTCTCAATCCATCGAGGATCAATCACTTGGCTTTAGCCATATTCTTCTTGAAGGCTTGTAATGGTGCTGCATCCACTGGTTCAGCTTGAGCACTGCCAATAAAGTGCTTGAGGTCATGCTCATCTAGAAAGAAGGATATCGTTGCCTTCAAAATTACATAGTTGGATGCACCCTCCAACAGGTCCTGGTTAAGCAATCCGTTGGTGGCCATGTCACCCGACTATTGTTGATCTGCTGCATCTCACCCTCTACGCAGTTGGCTTTACGCACTCCTGATGGAGCAAGCCACAAAATATGTTGCTACTGCACGGGAAATCTGAGTTTCTCGGGCCAGAAACTCATTGAGGTCATAAAATCCCAAAAATTGTGTTTCTTCTATGCTTCCTGATGCTCTGCACCAACAATCATTGCTGCGCAGTCAACTGCATCCCTCCAGCTGTTGATCTGCGTAGATTTGTTGCGCTGCTCTCTTTGCCTCAGACAAACAACAATCTGGAACAATCCTAACTCTCTGTCGGCACACTCAGATAGAGATTTTCCATGTTGATCTGGCCCTCCTGGCTTGGATTGCGCAATCAACTGGGAGATCGACCTGCTCCTTATGCAACTCTTTGATCCCACCTTCACCAACGCTGAATTTGTTGGATCTGTTCTTTGTCTCACCTGCACTCAGCTTAAATAAGTTTTGATACCATGTGAAAATTCGTGTTACTCGGAATCCTACTGCAACAACTGATGGAAAGTCTTCTATTTTTTATTTACTTAGCAAATTTATTTACTGTGTTCTATAAGAAAACATCGAAATCCATTCACAACGTACACAATTAAACTGCAGAAACAAATCTGAACACACATAGATCACACAACCATTTGACACATTTATTTTGGACTAATGTCCCTGGAAAAACCCAATGCAGGAAAAACAGTATAGCAGATCTGAGGGTTTATGTTATTATGCAGTAAATTCTAAGTACAAATCTATGATTGATGAGATTGTCAAATCATACAGAGAATAGAAAGAAGAGATCTTGTGAGACAAACCTCACGCCTCCATGAGAAAATTGGCACTGATCTGAACCAAGGCTGAGGTGCCTCTGCGCAGTGACTGCGTCACAAATATGGCTACTCTCTTCCTCTGCTTTGATCTCACTGCTGGATGGAAACTGAAGCCTACTAGTCCTCCGGAAATTCTCTTCGGGATCTGACTTTGGCTCTACGTTGTCTCCTTAGCAGGACAACTTTCCCTCTATCTTTGCGCAATGACTGCTTAGGCACTGCGTCACTGGCCCTGCGCTACTCTATGGCTCTCTTTGTCTCTGTTGCTGTGTACTCTCCGGCTCATGAAATCTTCTAACCGGATCTATTGCCACCCAATACAATCAAGAATCACTTAGATCTGATTTTCTTTCGAGCACTGCTCCATCAGAAAAAATCAATCTCTAGATCCTTTGTGTCTCCACAATATCTTTTCCAAATGACCCTTCAAGTCCTTCTTATAATTTTCTCGTTGAAACTTCAACGACCCAGATTAGATCTCTCATCAACGACTAAGATTAACTTTTGACTTGATCCATGTATTCTAGATCATTCTCACTCATATTCTATTAATACACTTTAATTATTTTATTTTCCTAAGTTTAGACTTAAGGTCCCTTTAAAAATAATTAATTATTTCTATAGAATGCAATCCGAGTGGAATTTCACCAAATGATTTATGGGTTATCTGGAATACATGTGTCTAATCCTCTCCACAAAATTTGAGACTTAGAGCACATCCTATGCTACCCAAAATCAACAATGTAATCAACTACTCCAATTGATGGGTTCTTGCCCCCATAATAGCTCTGTGCTGACCCTTCAGAAACTACACGGTTGGCTGCAAGGAATGGCTGATTTGACCCACTTCTGGTGCTTAGAAAATTCTCGTTAATTAACTCCAGACTCCTCTCTAATAACCCACCAAGACCAGAAAGGGTTTGATCTACTTCCTACCCCCGAAATTGACCCTAATTTCAACGTGCTCATCAATTGACTGGCAATTTCGGCCCACCTGAAAAATCACTTGATTTAGCCTTCCAAAGTGTTGCAAAATGCTAAGGCTTGACCCCTCCAAAAAACTCCCCAAATTCCCAGCCTAAATCTTCCCCTAATGGACACCTCCCTAGCTCCCACGTGTGCCTAAAAAAGCTTCCTAGACAGGCCTATGCAGTCACCCAAATGGCTGTTGCTACTCCTGCAAAACTCCTCTGGGATTTGGATGGTTTCTCCCACAAAAACTCCAGCAAATAGTGATGCAATAATCCCCCGGAAACCTCAGCCAAATTTATGCTATACGCTCGCCTCTCCAAGCAATTCGTTCTCCTCAACTGCGCCCTGGAAACTGCCATGAAACCCCCACGAAATTTCCTGAAACTGATGCTGAAGAGGCTCATAAGGAAATCGACCTCCCTCCTTGGGCTGGCACTCAAAGTCCACCGAAGCAAGGGGTGTGAAACTCTCTTGAGAATTTTGGCTGCAGAATCGGCTGAACACCTCAAGCGTGCTAGGTGCAAGTAAATGTCAAATTATCAAAAAGGCCCCTATAGATGTCATCCTCCTATTTATAATTTTCTCCTCGTCTTCTCTTGTGGGTTCCTCCATCTAACATTTTGGCTTGCTAACCTTAGCAATTTGATTTCCCTCCAAGGGTGGTGCATATTTCATGAGGGGGTGGCCCCCACATTCCACTAACCAAGTAATTTTGACCCCCTTCTCTTATGTATCATCTCCCAAAAATTAATGGGTCCTCCTTAATAGACAAAAATGAAAAAACGTGAATCTTCTTGAGCAAAAATGATTTTAGGAAGGGACATGACAATGAATCTCTCTTGATTGAAGGATCAATGGATCCATGGTTGCAAATTGTTTGGCCACTCTGCCTCAGCTACAAATTTCAGGTTTTTCTTGGCTTGTTGTCTACCAAGGGTTGCCATCTAAGGCTTGTCTTGGTAAGGTAGCATTGACAGATGGTCTTTGTGTAGTTTTCAACTGACCAATGATAGTGAAGCATATCCTATGAGATTGCAAGTTTGAGTGAAATATTTTCAAATCAATATTCAATGTTGTTTCAGGGAAAATGTAATATCCCAAATTGGGATTAAACAATAATAAAAGGCTAAATAGACAAGAAACTACAGAAAAAATAAAAAAAACCATTAAACACAGTATATGGAGACAAAAATCAGCGCTAAGCCATTTTATTAATATGTTAGAAAGAGTACAAGTGTTGTGCTTGGAAAGATATCACCTGGGCCTGCTCAAGGCAGGCTGAAGAGAAACTTGAATCCTAGCAAAAGTCCCAGCTGAAATAGCTTTGCGTGGCTCACCCACTCTGCTGCCCAGTCCAGAAAATGTTGTTGTTTCCTGAATTCAGACTGTTGGTTGGTCCATCTCCCGTGCTTAGAAAATTATAGGAATTGGTCACCAGACTCCCCTCACTAAACCCACAAAAACCCACGAAGTGTTTGCTAAGAGCTCGACCCCGAAAATTGGTCCCTTTGAGCTTGTCACGCTGCTCTGCTGGGGAATTCGAACTCTTGGCTGGAACTACTGGAAAATGCCTCCAAATCATTGTCAAAATCCTTGGTAGGAGGTGGCTAGCCTCCCCTCCAAATCCTCTGGTTGAACTTCTCTTTGCTCCCCCACTTCTGTTACTTCCCTAGACTGGACTGCGAAGTCTAGGTTGCCTTTGTATTGTCCTGAAGGGACTACGCACTCTCCACTGATATGGCTGTGAAACTCCCTCACAAAATTGCAGAACTCCTCTCCTGAGCGGGCACTCGAAGTCCCTTGAGGTAGAGGTTGAGATCTCCACTTGAAGATCTCGTGTGCTAAACAACACTGTAGACTTGGCTGTCTAGCTCAAGCATGCTCAGTTAAGAAGTCAAGAAAATCTGAGATGAATGAATGAGGAAATGAGCTGCCCTCACTTCCTTTTGTCAATTGAGCCCCCAGCATTCCCTTAGGCCCACCAAGGACTGCGTTGTCCCCTCATCCAACCTCTCATTGTGTTGCCACCATCGAGCCTCTCCCCCACAGCCACCTAGGAAGTTGCCCCCCATTCGATTGCTGGCCACATGGACCCCACTGAGGCAGCAATTTGTACTTGAGGGACTATAGGAAAGTGCTTTATGTGGCTTGGCTATTATTTGTGGGTCCCCTTCCCACTTTATTTCTGCCCAACATTAGGAAAAGTCAAAATTAACCAAAAGTTAATATTCCAATTCGCTGACTGCTAATTTGGAATATTACAATCCTCCCCCAAAAAATGTTGCTTGTCCTCAAGCAACTGCAAAGATGGGTGCTGAAGAATCTTCTCTCCCTCCCAAGTGGAATCCTCATCTTGGAAGTTCCTCCATCTGATCAAGTACTCCTTCACCACCCTCCTCCTCAAGTGCCTCTCTCTAGTGTCCAAAATGGCCTAAGCCAAATGCCCCTCATCAGCGGTGCAAGGGAGCTCAATATCTGCAGTCACTTGTTGTCCCAAAGCCTTATTTAGGCATGATACGTGGAAAATATTGTGGATCCGGCTCCCTTGTGGCAACTCCAGCTCATATGCCACCTCTCCAACTCGTCGGACAACTCGATACAATCCATAGAAGCAAGGTTTGAGCTTTTCAACTCCCTTCTTCTTCAGCGTAGATTGCATGTATGGCTGAAGTCAGAGGTACACCAAGTCCCCCACCTAAAACTACCTCTCTATGCGGCCCCGATCTGCATACATATTTTGCTGATTTTGTGTTGTCCTCAAGTTATCCTTGAGAGCCTTGAGGATGTCCTGACTCTCTTGGATCCAATCTTTGGCCCTGGGGGCCTTACTCGCCCCAAACATAGCATCAACAAACGTCAATGCATCATAACCATAAAAAGAACGAAAAGGGAACATACTAATGGACATAGGGAAAGTGGTGTTGTAACAATACTCCCCCAAGTGTAGCTAATGCAGCCAGGCCTTCTGCTGCCCTGTAGCATAATTCTGCAAGTAGCCCTCCAGCCACTTTTTCACTATCTCTGTCTACCCGTCGGTTTGCGGATGGTAACTCATGTTGGGTATGAGCTTTGTGCCCACCAATGAGAACAACTCCTGCCAAAAACCTCCCATGAATCTGTTGTCTCGGTTACTAACTATGGTCTTTGGAAGACCATGTAGCCGGAAAATATCTCTGAAAAACAGCTCGGCCACCTGTGAGTCTGTTTACTGAGCTGAAATAGCAAAAAAGTGTTCATACTTCGTCCACCGCTCAACTATGACGAAGATGTAGTCCTTGCCCTGTGCCATGGGCAAACCCGTGATGAAGTTCATCGAAATGCTCTCCCACTTCCCCTCCGGAATGGGAAGTGGTTGCAACAACCCGGCCGAATGGGTCAACTCCCCCTTGTTCTGCTGACAAACTACACACATCCGAACATGTCGGAGTACATCCTCCTTGAGGCCCTTGTAGGAGAATCTCTCTCGGATGGCTCTGTAAATCTTAGTAAACCCCTGGTGCCCCGACAATAGAGAGTCATGTGCTGCATGCAAGATCTTCTCCCTCAATCGGGAGTTGGCCGTAAAAAAGATCCGATCTTGGTAATAGATGACCTCATTCATCACCCGATACTGTTCATCCATCACCTGCCCATCCAACACCTCACATGCAAACTGATCCTTCGATTACTCCACCAACAACTATGCCCTCCAATCTACATCTATGCTCACCAAGGAGAGGGATGCTGGTCTCCGAGACAAGGCATCTGCCACCACATTGTTCTTCCCTTTGACATACTCAATGTCAAAGTCATAAGCTTGGATCTTACTGACCCACTTTTGTTGTCTCTCCTACAACTGTTTCTGCTCTAGGAAGTACTACAGGCTGTTGTGATCAGTCTTGACCTTGAACCGATTCCCCACCAAATAATGTCTGAGCTTGGCCAAGGCATGCATGATGGCCAACATTTCTTTATCATATATAGGGTAGTGCCTCTAATGAGGCAAGAGCTTTTGGCTCTCGAAAGTGATCGGGTGTCCCCCTTGCATCAATATGGCCCCAACTCCTACTCCGAATGCATCGCACTCCAAGATAAAGGGCTTGGTAAAATCGGGGAGTACAAGTACTAGGCAGCTGCTCATCACCTTCTTGAGGCGATCAAAAGCCTCTTGCGCTGTAGGGGTCTAGGTGAATGCTTCCTTCCGAGTCAAGTTTGTGAGGGGTGCAACTAGCTGAGAGAAGCCCTTCACAAACTTCTAGTAATATGTACAAATGCCCACAAATCCTCTCAGCTCGATGACATTCTTGGGCTCCGACCAATCCTTAATGGCCCTGATCTTCTCCTCATCCACGCGCACACCATCCTCACCTATGATGTGGCCCAAGTATAACATCTTTGTCATCCTGAACTCGTACTTGGACAACTTGGCGTAAAATTTCTGCTCCTCTAAAATTTGCGGCGCTGCCTCCACATGTTGCAAGTGTTCCTCCCATGTCCGGTTGTATATTAGAATGTCATAAAAAACGACTAGCACAAACTTTTGTAGTTGGCCACGAAAGACATGGTTCATGTATGACTGGAAGGTGGCTGGAGCGTTGGTTAGCCCAAAGGCATCACCCAAAACTCAAAGTGCCCATAATGGCACCTGAATGTTGTCTTGGGGACATCCTTATCCCTTACTCGAATTTGGTGGTACCTTGACCTCAAGTCTATCTTGGAGAAGAACTTAGCCTCCCTCAACTCATCCATCATCTCATGTATCTACAGGATGGGGTAGTAGTTTTTCATCGTCTTTTTGTTCAGGGCCCTATAATCGATACACATTCTCAGTGTATCATCCTTCTTCTTCACCAGAACCACTAAAGAAGCAAAGGGGCTCGAACTCGATCAAATGTGCCCCAAGGAAAAAAGCTCATGTATGGCCTTATCGAACTCATCCTGATAGGCCCTGGGGTGCCTATATGGAGTAGAGATCACAACCTGAATGTCAGGCTCCAACTCGATAATGTGCTCAAATCCTCGGTCAGGTGGCTGCCCTAGCGCAATGTCCCCAAAAAACGTGGAGTAACGGTCGAGGATGGCCTGTACATCTAGATGCGTGGGTCGAGTTTACCATCTGCCTCTAAAATCCTTAGCTCAACTAGCAACTCTAGTCTCCCCGCCTGAAGTCTGCCTCCATCCTATGCGCATAAACTGTAATATTCCCAATTAGCGATAGCTAATTGGAAATATTAATTTTGATTAAGTTTGCCTTATATAGTTAAAATATAAATAAAGTGGGTAAAAGGAGAATGTGACTCACTTAGAATAAAACACACTCCCTAAAGTCACCTAGGAGACATAACGTTGTGGTCAAGGTGGGCCAAGGGGGCCAAGTGACAACGAAGGGGGTGACATACTTAGGCAGCGTGGGCCTAGCCAGCGCAGATGAGTTGGCAGCGTGGGCCAAAGAGAGACAACGTGAACGTGCTGGGGCCAAGGAGAGAGGGAGGCTTACTAAAGATAAATAGAGGGGAGGCTACCTCATTTCTCTCATTGATGGTTATGCATTTTGGAGTTTGTCTCTAGATATTGAGCACGCTTGCTGTTTAGCTAGTCTGCACGTACTGTTCAGTACGCCGGGTGTCTCCGTGCAGAGATCCCAACCTCAGCCTCGGGAGACTTCGAGTGCTTGCTTATGTGAGGAGTCCTACCATATTTTGCAGGGAGAGATCGAAGCTTCAGCCATTGAGGAGCATTTCTTGGAGAGACTGCACAGTCTTGGAGAGGGAGGACGCAGTTCTAGTTGGGGAAGTTCTGGATTGAGGTTATTTTGGTGGATTCAGACTGGAGGATTACGGAAGGGATCAACCCTTACCTATTGGAGACATTTTGCAGAGGGAGAGGCCGTATTTTGCAGTGTTTCCTTCAAGGTCAGCGTTTTCCCTTGAGGGATAGCGTAGTGCCTCAAAGGAGGTATTTTCCGGGGTCAGCCATTCTTGAAAAGCTCTCTGGGCTTTTCTGGGTATTGGGAGTAGAGGTCGTTCCCAGAGTTTCAACATTTTTCGAGTTAGGGAGCAGCCCCAAAGACTTGTTTCATTCCAGCAGTTGCAGCGGCACGACAGCATTTCTAGCAGCTTGGAGACTACGCAGTTGATAGAGGGAGCAACCATTCCACACATTGTTCTAAGAGTATTTCTACACTTGCCTTGTGCAAGTCGAGGTGCCATCATTTTGATCACCTTTGTACTTATTTCTTATTTCTCAGTATTAATAAAATGGCTCAGCGTTCTCCATATTGTGTATTTTGTCTCATGGTTTGTCTCTAGTTGCTGTGTACCTTGTTTGTGTGCTTTATATTACTGTTTATTTCCCTTTGGGATATTACAGTGGTAGCTCATAGACCTGGCTCAGCCTGTGGAGCAAGTTGTCTATGACATCGGAAGAGAAGCCATATATTTGCTACAGGGGTAGGAAGTACCGTGACCGAGAGCGTAGGTTGCAAATCACCTATGGAGAGGGTAACTGCACTCCAGTAGTGGACACAGAGCAGGAGGAACCGATGGCAGAGGAGAAAGATGCCGCAAAGGAGTTTGGGGACATGCTCATCAAGTCAGTATAGGATCTGTCTAGGCGGATAGAGGAGATGGGGCAGAGATTCACAGCAGCAGAGTCCAGATAGCGTGAAACCCCCCGAGGGGTTTCGACATTGGAGAGGGATCGGGTACGTCCCATCATTTGCAGGGGCACTACGCAGCACAACATGTGGCATCCCATACACCCCCACGCTCCACAATGCCCACTTTTCTGGCAGCAGATACAGGGGTGGGAGTACAGCAGGAGCAGGAGCCAGCCCACATGGGTGATTACTTTGCTGAGTACCAGGCCTATGGACAGGAGTTCAGAGATGCACTCACATTTCATGATTTTGTCTTGCTCAAGCGAGACAGTAGACCCCGCCATCATCACAGGGGGAACAAACATTCTCGGGATGAAGATATGCATCGTACTGTGGGCAGGTTTCACTTGCCAACTTTTGACGGTTCGTCAAATAGTTCGGCAAAGGCATGGGTAGAGAAGCTGGATATATATTTCCAGCTCAACCAGATGGCAGAGACGGAGACCATCAAGGTGGCAGCGCTGCATCTAGATGGCGAGGCCCAAGATTGGTGGTTTCACGGGATGGCTACACTCGGGCACTCGACAGTGACGGCTTGTGCCGAGTTCACTCGGAGGTTGATAGAGAGGTTTGATCGGAGGGATCCGGAGGAGCATTTTGTTGAGCTGATGAAGCTCAAGCAGATCAGGAGTCCGAACACATACATCTCAGATTTCCTGAGACTCCCAGTGATGGTGCTAGATTTATCCGCAACACAGATGATCTACATGTTTATCGACGGGTTAGCAGAGCCTCTTCAGGGATTGGTCCGGTCCACTAGGCTAGCCACACTTCATGATGCAGTTGGCAGGACCCGAGATTTACAGGATGCTTTACCCTAGACCAGAGCGCCTTACCCTCAGAGAACGGCTTTCCAGCCTAAGGGGAAGGACGTGAGGGTTCTGCCTCCAAAGGAGAACTAGAGCAGAGGACCGATAGATGATGAGACCAGGAGGAATCTGAGGAGGAAGACACTGTGTTTCACTTGACAGGAGCCATGGACACTACGACACCGTTGTGTCGCGAGCAAGGCACATTATATTGAGGTATTCTCCGAGAGCAGTGGAGAAGAAGATGAGTACGACGACATAGGTGCAGGGGGGAGCCATACAGCGCAGAGAGAGGATCATCTGCTGCCTCCGCCACCAGGAGCAGGAGGTGCATCTTTCGCACCTACCGGAGGAGCCCTTGCAGCCTTGCGAGGAGTTTCCAAGTATTTGACACTACGTGTGTGAGGTACAGTGCGAAGGCAGCGAGTGTTAGTACTAGTAGACAATGGGGCAACCCACAACTTCATTGATGCACAGTTGGTAGAGCGGAGAGGCATTCCGACGGAGAGTTTTGACGAGTTTTCAGTGTTGGTTCCAGGGGACCAGACCATGCAGTGTGTCAGATACGTTCCAGCGTTGGCAGTGACAATGGGCACTTACACACTGACTTACCACTTCTTCGTGGTGAACATTCCGAACACCGACGTGATATTGGGAGTGCAGTGGCTGATCACTCTAGGAAAGGTCACCACGGACTGGGAGGCCTTGGAGATGGAGTGGGATGATACAAAGACAGGGAAGCACGAGAAGATACGGGGCATGCATACTTATCCACCTCAGACAGTCTCAGCTCACCGGATGGAGGCAGACTTCCGGAAGGGAGATATAAAGTGGGCAGTAGAGCTGCGTGCTTCAGAGTCAGGATCTACAGGGCAGGTCGTGCACCCAAAGGTGCAGGCCCTTCTTGACAGGTATGCTACGGTATTTGGGGAGATACCGCCAGGACAACCACCAGATCGGGGATTTGAGCACACTATCGAGTTAGAGCAGGGCATACAGGCCGTCATCACCACACCCTATAGGCACCCCAAGGCCTATCGAGACGAAATTGAGTGGGCTATCCATGAGTTGCTAGCTCTTGGACACATTTGGCCCAGCACCAGTCCTTTCGCTTCTTCAGTAGTACTGGTGAAGAAGAAGGACGACACATTGAGGATGTGCATTGACTATAAGGCCCTGAACAAGAAAACAATGAAGAGCAGGTACCCTATCCCATGGATTGACGAGCTGATGGATGAGTTGAGGGGGGCGCAGTTCTTCTCGAAGATTGACTTGAGATCCAGGTACCACCAGATTCGCGTGAGGGAGTAGGACATTCCCAAGACCGTTTCAGATGTCACTATGGCCATTTCGAGTTTTTGGTGATGCCCTTCGGGCTAACCAATGCACCGGCCACCTTCCAGTCATGTATGAACCACATCTTCCGTAGTCATCTGAGGAAGTGTGTACTGGTGTTCTTTGACGACATATTGATATACAGTAGGACATGGGAGGAGCATCTCCAGCACACAGAGGTAGTATTGCGTATTTTGGAGGAGCAGCAGTTTTATGCTAAGCTCTCCAAGTGCGAGTTCGGGTTGACAGAGATGCTCTATTTGTGGCACATCATCAGGGTGGACGGAGTGAGGGTCCACGAGGAGAAGGTCAAGGTCGAAGAATGTGACGGAACTTCGAGGGTTTGTGGGTATCTGCACCTACTACAGGAAGTTCGTCAAGGATTTTCCCAACTTGTTGCACCCCTTACAAATCTGACCAAAAAGGGGGCATTCAGTTGGACGGATACAGCACAGAGGGCTTTTGACAAGCTCAAGGAGGTGATGAGCAGCTGTCCGGTGTTAGCATTGCCAGACTTCACGCAGCCCTTTGTTTTGGAGTGTGACGCGTCGAGAGAGGGGATAGGCATGATTTTGATGCAGGGAGGCCACCCCATAGCTTTTGAAAGCTGAAAGCTCCTACCACATGAGCGGTTGTATGCCATATACGAAAAGGAGATGTTGGCCATCATGCATGCATTGGCCAAATTCCGGCAGTACCTAGTGGGCAACAGGTTTAGGGTGAGGACAAACCACAACAGCATCAGATTTTTCTTAGAGCAGAAGAAGTTGCAGGAGAGGCAGCAGAAGTGGGTCAGTAAGATCCATGCTTACGATTTTGACATCGAGTATGTCAAGGGGAAGAACAGCGTGGTGGCTGATGCACTCTCACGCAGACCAGCAGCGTTGTCCCTAATGAGTTTAGACAAGGATTGGAGGGCTCGGTTGTTGGTGGAGTACTCCAAGGACCGTTTTGCCTGTGAGATTTTGCATGGGCAGGTGACAGATGACAGGTACAGGGTGATGGATGAGATCATCTATTACAGGGACAGGATCTTCTTGACTGAAGGCTCTCAGCTCAAGAAGAAGATATTGCAGGCTTCTCACGATTCACCACTATCAGGCCATCAGGGGTTTACCAAACCTACAGGGCCATCAAGGAGAGATTCTCTTGGAAGGGCCTCAAGGAGGACGTACTCTAGCATGTCAGGGAGTGCGAGGTTTGCCAGCGCAACAAAGGGGAGATGAACCATCCGACAGGTTTATTGCAGCCTCTTCCCATACCAGAAGGGAAATGGGAGAGCATTTCGATGAACTTCATCACAGGGTTGCCCACGGTGCAGGGCAAGGACTGCATATTCGTAGTCGTTGATCGACTGACAAAGTATGCTCACTTCTTTGCTATATCAGCACATTACACAGCAGCACAGGTGGCGGAGCTATTCTCTTGGGACATTTTCAGGTTGCATGGTCTCCCAAAGACCATCGTCAGTGACAGGGACAGCCGCTTCATGGGCGGATTTTGGCAGGAGCTTTTCCGTTGAGTGGGCACAAAGTTGACACCAAGCACTAGCTACCATCCTCAGATAGACGGACAGACTGAGATAGTGAACAAGTGGTTGGAGGGCTACTTGCGCAATTATGTCAGTGGGCAGCAGAGGGCTTGGTCGAAGTGGCTGCACTTAGGGGAGTACTGTTACAACAACACTCATCACATATCTATCGGTATGTCTCCATTTTATGCATTGTATGGATATCATGCTCTTTCTTTTGTTGATATGATGTTTGGTGCCAGCAAGGCTCCTAGAGCCAAGGATTGGATCCAAGAGAGTCAGGACATCCTCCGAGCTCTCAAGGACAACATGGCTACAGCACAGAACCAGCAGAAGCTGTATGCAGACAGGGGTTGGGTAGAGAGGCATTTTGAGGTAGTGGATTTGGTCTACCTACGCTTATAGCCATACCGACAGTCCACGTTGAAGCAGAAGGGGGTTGAGAAGCTCAAGCCACGCTTCTACGATCCATACAAGGTGATACGCAAGGTGGGACAAGTTGCTTATGAGTTGGAGCTACCTCAGGGCAGCAAGATTCATAATATCTTTCACGTATCATGCCTGAAGAAGGCATCAGGTCAGCAGGTGATGGTAACAGAGGAGCTTCCACCTACAGATGATGAGGGGCACTTGGTGCTACAGCCAGAGGCCATTATTGACACCAAGGAGAGACAGTTGCGGAGCAGGACAGTCCGGGAGTTTCTAGTGAGGTGGAGAAATTTGCCGGATGAGGATGCCACTTGGGAGAGTGAGAAGATCCTATAGCATCCATCATTACAGTTGCTTGAGGACAAGCAATTTTTTGTTGAGGGAGACTGTAATATTCCCAATTAGCGATAGCTAATTGGAAATATTAATTTTGATTAATTTTGCCTTACATAGTTAAAATATAAATAAAGTGGGTAAAAGGAGAATGTGACTCACTTAGAATAAAACACTCCCTAAAGTCACCTAGGAGACATAACGTTGTGGTCAAGGTGGGCCAAGGGGGCCAAGTGACAACGAAGGGGGTGACACACTTAGGCAGCGTGGGCCTAGCCAGTGCAGATGAGTTGGCAGCGTGGGCCAAAGAGAGACAACGTGAACGTGGTGGGGCCAAGGAGAGAGGGAGGCTCACCAAAGATAAACAGAGGGGAGGCTACCTCATTTCTCTCATTGATGATCATGCATTTTGGAGTTTGTCTCTAAATATTGAGCACGCTTGCTGTTTAGCTAGTCTGCACGTACTGTTTAGTACACCGGGTGTCTCCGTGCGGAGATCCCAACCTCAGCCCCGGGAGACTTCGAGTGCTTGCTCGGGTGAGGAGTCCTACCATATTTTGCAAGAAGAGATCGAAGCTTCAACCATTGAGGATCATTCCTTGGAGAGACTTTGCAGTCTTAGAGAGGGAGGACGCAGTTCTAGTTGGGGAAGTTCCGGATTGAGGTTATTTCAATGGATTTAGACCGGAGGATTAGGGAAGGGATCAACCCTTACCTATTGGAGACATTTTGCAAAGGGAGAGGCCGTATTTTGTAGTGTTGCCTTCAGGGTCAGCGTTTTCCCTTGAGGGATAGCGTAATGCCTCAAAGGAGGTATTTTTCAGGGTCAGCCATTCTTGAAAAGCTCTCTGGGCTTTTCTGGGTATTGGGAGTAGAGGTTGTTCCCAGAGTTTCAGCATTTTTCGAGTTGGGGAGCAGCCCCAAAGACTCGTTTCATTCCAGTAGTTGCAGCAACATGGCAGCATTTCCAGTAGCTTGGAGACTACGTAGTTGATAGAGGGAGCAGCCATTCCACACATTGCTCTGAGAGTATTTCTACACTTGCCTTGTGCAAGTCGATGTGCCATCATTCTGATCACCTTTGTACTTATTTCTTATTTCTCAGTATTAATAAAATGGCTCAGCATTCTCCATATTGTGTATTTTGTCTCATGGTTTGTATCTAGTTGCTGTGTACCTTATTTGTGTGCTTTATATTACTGTTTATTTCCCTTCAGGATATTACATAAACTGTCTGGGGTGGGTATGTATGCATACCCCTAAGCATCACCGATTTCCCGCTCTTGTCCAGGAACTCCATCTCCAGCCTCTTCCAATTGGTAATGACTCTACCAAGGGTGATGAGCCATCGGACCCCCAACACTATGTTGGTGTCCAGAATGTTGACCACAAAGAAATGGCCCGTCACTGAGTACGTCCCCATGGTCACTGTTAAGGCTGGAACATATCGCATGCACTACATGGTTCTAGCTCCTAAAACTAGTACCGAAAATACATCAAACCCCTCTGTCTGGATGCCCCTCCTCTACACCATCTGGGCATCTATAAAATTGTGTGCGGTCCCACTGTCCACGAGCACTGAGACACGTTGTCCCTGAACTGTCCCCGAAATCCTCAACGTTAAGTACTTGGGTATCCCCCATTAAGGACCCCTCCGACCAGTGCAAACGCAAACCCTCCTGCTACTGGAGGTGGTGGAGGTGGAGGACCTTATCCTTGTGGTGATGTGTTTTCATCACCTCCTATCTCATAGAGTGTCTCGTCTTCTCCCTCACTATCTAAGAAGACCTCGATGTAGTGCGCCTTCCCTTTCACACACCTGTGGCCTAATGCCCATGGCTCCTGGAATGTGAAGCAAAGCTTCTTCCTCCTCAGATCCCTCCTGGTATCATCATCTAATGCCCCTCGGCCTTGGTTACCTCTTTGGGGTGGAGATCTTGTGTCGTTTCCCCTCTACTGGAAAGCTGGTTTGTTGGGCATAGGTGTCCTAGCCCTCAGTAATGCATCCTTCAAATCTCGGGTCCTCCCAACTGTGTCCTACAGCGTAGCTGGTCGAGTTGACCTCACTAGCCCACACAATGGCTCTGCCATCCCATCTATAAACATGAAAATCCTCCTAGGTTCCGACAGATCCAGAACCATCACTGATAACCTCAGGAACTCTGAGATGCATGTCTCAGGACTCCCCGTCTGCTTGAGCTCGGTCATCTCTCCAAAGTGCTCCTCGGGGTCCTTCCAATCAAATCTCTCTAGCACTCTCTTGGTAAATTCATCATACCCTGTCACCCCTGCTTAACCAAGTGTAGTCAACCCATGAAACCACCAGTCATGGGATTCTCCCTCCAAGTGCAGCGTAGCCACCTTGATGCCCTCCAACTTCATCATTTGATTAAGCTAGAAGTAGATATCCATCTTTTCCACCCATGCTTTGGTTGAACTCTTCGCAGACCCATCAAATGTTGGCAGGAAAAGCCTACCCACAGTACGCTGCAAGTCACCCCCCCTGCGTGTACGCTAGTCTGGCCCTTGGGTTTGTTGTTGTTCTTCAGGGGACAAAACTCATTGAAGGTTTATTGCCCTTCCAAACTCTAGTCCATAGGACTGATACTCTGCAAAGTAATCTCCATAATGGGTCTCTTCCGGCTCCTGCTGCCCTTCGGTTCCCGAAGCTAGGATTGTGGGAATGGTGGAGTATAAGGTACGACTTGAAGGGTCACGTGAGGGCTTGCCTGGTGCTGCGAAGTCCCAGACCCTTCTCGAATATGAATTTCTCCTTGAATCCCCTTTCCTTTGTTGTCGTTACTGAGTTTCTGACGCATCTCCTCAATCCTCTTGGAGAGGTCTTGTACAGACTTTAGAAGGAGGTGAGCAAACTCCTCCTCATTTCTCCCATCATCCATGTGTGCCATCTCTCTCTCTTCGACCTCCAAAACACTGTCAACCGGATCTGGAGTAATTTCTAGCTTCTCTCATTGCTCCTGTATCTTTGCCTTCGGTAACTTAAATTTTTTCTGACTTCCAATGTCATAGATTGCATGCTCCACAAGTTGAGCCATGTCTATGAGCTCTGATATCACTGTAATATCCCAAATTGGGATTAAACAGTAATAAAAGGCTAAATAGACAAGAAACTACAACAAAAATAAAAACACCATTAAACACAGTATATGGAGACAAAAATCAGCGCTGAGCCATTTTATTAATATGCCGGAAAGAGTACAAGTGTGGTGCTTGGAAATATAGCACCTGGGCCTGCTTAAGGCAGGTTGAAGAGCAAATCGAATCCTAGCAAAAGTCTCAGTTGAAATAGCTCTGTGTGGCTCACCCACTTCGTTGTCAGTCTAGAAAATGTCGTTGTTGCCTGACTTCGGACTGCTGGTTGGTCTATCTCCCGTGCTTAGAAAATTCCAGGAATTGGTCACCAGACTCCCCTCACTAAAGCCACAAAAACCTGCGAAGGGTTTGCTAAGAGCTCGACCCCGGAAATTGGCCCCTTTGGGCTTGGCACGCTGCTATGTTGGGGAAATCAAACTGCTGGCTGGGACTGCTGGAAAATGCCTCCAAATCACTGCCAAAATCCCTGGTAGGAGGTGGCTAGCCTCCCCTCCAAATCCTCCGGCTGAACTCCTCTTTGCTCCCCCACTTCCAGTACTTCCCTAGACTGGACTATGCACTTTAGATTGCCTCTGTGCTGTCCTGAAGGGACTACGCACTTTCCATTGATATGGTTGTGAAACTCCCTCACAAAATTGCAGAACTCCTCCCCTGAGCGGGCACTCGAAGTCCCCCGAAGCAGAGGTTGAGATCTCTGCTTGAAGATCTCGTGTGCTAAACAACACTGTAGACTTGGCTCTCCGGCTTAAGCGTGCTCAGTGAAGAAGACAAGAAAATCTGAGATGAATGAATGAGGAAATGAGGTGCCCTCACTTCCTTTTGTCAATAGAGCCTCCAACATTCCCTTGCGCCCACCAAGGACTGCGATGTCCCCTCATCTAGCCTCTCACTGCGCTGCCACCATCGAGCCTTTCCCACGCAGCCACCTAGGAAGCTAACCTCAATTCGATTGCTGGCCACATGGACCCCACTGAGGCCACAATTTTTACTTAGGGACTATAGGAAAAGTGCTTTATGTGGCTTGGCTATTATTTGTGGGTCCCCTTCCCACTTTAACTGCCCAACATTAGGAAAAGCCAAAATTAACCAAAAATTAATATTCCAATTAGCTGACTGCTAATTTGGAATATTACAGACAACTTCATTGGCATGTAGTGTTCTTTGGTGACTCCTTGTCCATAGTACATTATCCCTTGACAGGCATTTTGGATTGTCATAGAATCATTGGATTATTCATCATTTGCAAGCTCCAGTGCAAATATGTTTTTTCTAATGAGGTCAGTTCAGTGCAATCATTTTGTCACTTTTCGTGGTAAGAGGTATGTATGCAATTGTCCACCAAATATTACCTTTCGATTAAGCATGTCAAGGAATTAGATTTGCTAGTTTACTCCGAATTTATTTCTTCTTTAGTAAGTGTTGAAGAAGAGGATATAAGTCTCTATAGTGTTGAGAAAGAGGATATAGGACTACCGTATACATCCTCCTGTTTCTCTTTTCTGGTTCGTAAACATCTACTTGTTAATATAAGATGTATATTTCAAAAAGGTTGGAATTGCAAGCAAGTCTCTCTAGGGAGTTCATGAAAGGTATGGGTCTGTTCAGTCAATAACACCTATGAAATGAAGAAATATATATATATATATATATATATATCTTGGGGAAGAGGGTGACAATTTTATAGGTGGACTGCACTGCTGACATGTTTTGATTGATGAAAAAAAAATTAATAGTAACTATATGAAAAACAGAACCGAGTGCATAGCCAGGCTTTAGAATGAAAACCCTACATGGATGAGAGGAAAAAATGCTTTTTTTTTTATGTTCCATTCTTATGATCTTGGAAACAATACCCAAGGACTAAGATGCCATTCATGTTAAAGAAAAGTTCCTAGGACATGCCTCGGCAAGAGTCTCTCCAAGCAACCTTGCTAAAATGCGATGGCCTGGATCCTGCACAAAAGCAACCAGAAAATAACTGAAACAAATCCATAATGATATTAGTTTATAACGAAAAAACTGAAACAAATACATGGAGAGCTTTATTCTACTTGCATTTATCACTTTCGATGCTCACAGAATTGAGATTCTTTTTGTGAAAGGTACAATTCAAAGAACACAAACTAAACAATTGAGAATTTTAGACGTTGAATGAAACCAAAAGCAAAATTTTAAAACTAAATCATAAACCAACCTTGGTTGCCCGCCAGAGTAGATACTGATGCTGAGCTTCCCTATTGCTCAAAATATTAACAGCATTGGTTTCTACAATGGCTTCATCCATTAGCTCAAGCCATGCCTATCATAAATACGAAGTTACTCAGAAATGCATTTTAATAGATAGCAGATCAGTCAATAAAATCCCAATGCTGAATTGAAGGAGAGCAAAGGAAAAAAGAAACCTAGATACTAAATAAGATGAAGAAAATTACACGAGAATCAAACAGTTCAGTGGCAGAGCCAACTCAAAATTCTAGCTAACCAAAAAATTAAATAAGTGTAGCATAGAATAATACCAGAAAATAATCCCTGAAAGCAGCATACAGGATATCTTGCTTGTATTTGCTTGAAGCAAATTTGGTCCATATAACGATTGGAGAAAAGAACTTTAGAGACTCGGATGTAATTTTGTCACCCCATGGTAGCAGCTGAATCCAATTAATGTATTTACAGTAAGTGTAGGAGTAATGGAGGAGTAAACAAATGCTTAACATACCATACAAATCAGCTAACTTCAACAAATTGACTCGCATAAACCTTTGACTGACATCTAGTTATTATATAGTCTTATCATTTCAAGTTTCCAATTACCTCTACATATTTATGTGCTAGTGGCATCAACCTCGGGTAGTATTTCCTCTTATATTGCTCATTGTTCTTAACATCATAGAGAGGATTGAGATCCCTGCAATGCCATAGGAGTAATTCCTAATTAGAGATTGCATGGATGATGTAATACTTTACCATACTTCTAGCATAATTAATTTATATTATAAACAAAGATTGAAGTGTTAAAATCTCGCGATATATCCATACAACAAATACATTTCATAAGATGTTTAATAACATGTATAGTGATGCAATTCAAATGAAAGTAACCTAGGCAGACATATCTGATATTAATAAATGAAAAAACACAATATGAATTCGTTTAATTTTCTTGTTAGGTATTTATCAGCCGAATCCATCATACATAGAATGCAAAGGAAAGGAGATAATAGTACCATTCTATCACATGATAAAGGAATAATAATCATGAAAATAGCAAAAATAGCAATACCCTCGAGTCATAACATCCACACCTGATTGATCAGTCAACTTTATTAGTTGAGAAATGAGGCTAATTGCCTACCATTCATTCTCACAAATTGCCTGGAATCCCTGCTATTTCTTTCCTCTGGTCTGCAAGATGTAGAGTATCTTTGGTCTGTAAAATGGATTGGCATTGGTTATTAGTTTTACATGACCAAGCAATCCAGATTATTGTGAATTCCTTTCTCATTAGGAAATAATAACTATATTGCAGCCAGAGATATTGGAGTGCAATCAGAAATGCTAACCTTTCTAGCTGGGGTTGCAGAGGAAGTACGTTTCTTCATGTGCACCTTAATCTTGATGGTCAGCTTCTCCATCCAAAAGCCCTGACCATATCTCACACTGACAAATCACCAATTCCTTTTCAAACTTGGACATGCAAAAATGATTGCTTATATCTCTTTTGATCCTGCTAATTAATGTCCTCACTTGAATTTTCCATTCAAAATTGGGATTATCATTGCTATCCAGCCTTTTCTGCCTTGAATTCTGAATTACTATGAAATTTCCACGAATACACCAACTGAAGTTTAATCTTCTAACTTATTAGCAGTTTATTTGTTTATGACAAATAATGATTAAATCATTGATGCATTCTTCACAATAAAAACACTGCGGAATTATAAACAAGCACTGAGAAATAGATGCACACACAAAATAAAAGTGACACCAATATTTTTGGACTAAACGTCCCCGGAAAAACCCCAAAGGGAAAACTGGTGCAGCAGATGAGGGCTTATTTTATTATGCAGCAATTTGATATAATTACTAATAGATGCCCAACTGGCAATCCCCCAGCAAATATAGATCACAACTGGAAAAATATACTGGAGATCTTAGATCTCCTCTGCAAACCAACTCAACCTCTATCCAGCCACTTGCAACTCTACCCAAAATACGCACTGGTGGCTCAGGATCCACTTGCAAATCCCAGTTAGTGCAAGTGGATCCAGTCCCCAGTCCACTTGCACTGTCTGGATCCCAAAATAATTCAGAATGGTAGATGGAAAGACCAAATAGAATTCTTCCTATTGATGATGAAGAGGTAAAACAAGGGTTTCTTGATGCTATAACTAAGATGTATAATTGTGATGAAGAAAGTATGGTACGGTAGCAATTTATTGATTTTGGTACATTAAGCCCTCCTGCATTTAGCCAAGATGCAAAGAAGGACATCAAGCATTATGCTTAGAAGAAACCCCTTGGATGGTGGAGAATGTAAGGGGGTCAGGCTCTAGAGCTCCGAAATCTTGCTTCACGTTTGCTATCTCAGGTTGCTAGTCCCTCAGCTACTGAAAGGACTTGGTCAACTTATAGTTTCATACACTCTGTTAAGAGGAATAGACTTACCTCTAAGAGAGCAGAGAAACTTGTTTATGTGCATAATAGTCTTTGACTTTGTTCAAGGAAGCAACCTGAATATTTAGAAGGACCTGTTGCACGATGGGATGTGAATGCTGAAGATGCTACCCAAATTGACAATGATGATGACAATCCTTTACCAAATGCAGGATTGGTTGGCATACCTTTAGATTACATTGTTGCATCTGATGATGATGATGATGACATTGATCCAGTACCCAGTGAGGCTCAAGCTTATATGGATCTCCTTGATGCTGAAGATAGTACTATTCGATCATAAGCTTTGTATTTTTGTTGCTATATTTTAGCTATTTGACATTTTGAATTATTTTGGGATCCAGTCAGTGTAGCGCATTGGTGGCTTTGGATCCACTGAGTCGTCCTACCTCCCTCTGTCACTTAAAAACACTCACTTTGCCTTCTGGAAATAGATCTGACCTTCAACTATTGATCTGTGGCTCTTCTGGCAACTCGCACTAGGGTTTATGGCTATTTGCACTACTTGTACAACTTCCTATGAAGATGAATTTGACCTCCCTTTTCCTGCCACTCTGGTGTTAATTTGGAAGCTCAGGGATAAATTCCCTCCATTGGACAACCTTCCTCATCCAGGGAAACCCCTCCTTGCCCTTGGAAGAACTTAATTTGGTCAAGGAAAAATTTAATTTTTAATGAAAAACCCACAAGTACACAAAAGTACAAGTCGACCTAGGAAAGCTAATTCGACCTCCTAAGAAGCATATAAATACACCATTTGTCACATCACTTTGGAGCATCACATCAACTCATCTCTTCTCTTGGAGGTACGACTACTTCTGTAATTGCATTTTCTTTTCACATGTGCGAAGAGGAGAGAGAGTTTTTTCTAATTGACTGAGTTCATCTTCTATTTTTGGGACTTTGACTAGCCTTTGACCAATGTTGACTTGGCTCATTTTGACTAGATTTGGATCTATTTTGGAAGGCTGAAGTCAAAGGTTGTTTGACTAAACTTTTCTGGGCTATTTGACCAACGTTGGCCACGGATCTGCAACTAGGGTTTTGACAGGTCAAAGTTTGACTTTGACTAGATTTGGAGGGACTGTTTTGACCAATGTTTTAAAAATGAACTCCGTCAAATACTTGTGTTATCCAGCGTGGGTAATGACTCCCAGAATGAGATTGACTGGTAATGACTTACCAACTTGTGCCTGTTTAATTTTACCATAATTTAGTTTTTATAAAAATACGATTAAATATTATTTTTTTTTGCATAAAAACATAAATTTAAAGATTTTTTATTCATGTTTCAAACACAAAAGTACATATAATATAGACGGGGTGTGGACAAAGACATATGTAAAGTAGGCCTTTGGCCGACCAAGTTTCAATTTCGAATGACTGCACATGACTCGGTTTTTGTAAAAATACATTAAATATTAATTTTTTTGTACAAAAACATAAATTTAAAGATTTTTATTCATGTTTCCAAACACAAAGCATTACAATATAGACAAAAGAGAACGAATATATCCATTATACCAAAATTGCACCCAGTGCACTGTCCAAGGACCAATACATGATGATGATATAGAGATCAAAACAAAAAACATAACTAAGGAGGCTCTAAATGGCCTCTACAACAAAACATGAATAGTCACTAGTAACTAGTAACTACTGCTAGTCATCTGAATCTGACAAGCCAATGTCCTCTCGCTCTTCCTCAAACTCTGAACCATGGGGGGAAGACGCTCGCTCCGCCTCCTCCTCTGAATCAACATCCTCGACTGGAACTATACCCTTGCCCTTACCACCTTGAGAATCAGATAGACGAGATATGCGTCTCCGTCGTGGCTAACTAGAGGAAGTGCCTGTACCTGCAGCGGCTGCAACTGGATGGCCTGGGACTGGGTCTGCTACTAATGGATCTACATTGAGCATAGTCGCCTCCATATCTAAATCCAAGTCAAGTGAACTCTCCCTGTCAAACTCTGGTGGACAAGACTCCACTACCCAATCTGATGTTGGATCAATATCCTCCAACACAATGGGATCTGAATCAAGTCTTTTGTTCAGCAATTGGTTCCGTCTTAATCGAAGGTTGTACTGGACAAACACTAGATCATTTAACCGTTTTTGCTCCAAACGATTTCTCTTGTGTGTGTGAATCCTCTCAAAGACAGACCAATTGCGCTCACACCCAGAAGCACTGCAAGTTTGACTCAAAATGCGGATTGCAAACCTCTGCAATTCAGGACAGTGGGCACCAAATGCCTCCCACCATTGTGCTGTAAAAAATGAGTTTCAATTAGCTCAACAATTTATATCCAACTTTGAAATTGAAATGATAATTTTATAAACAATTATACAAAATAATAAATTATAAAATATAAATTTGAAAATTGAAATTCTTTGTTTACCTGGCTCATCTGATTCCCTTGCAATCCTTGCAAGGTTCTTGCCAAAGGTACTAGTGGCATGGCTGAACATAGTGATCTGCCTGTGTATCGTCAACTGCTCACTCTCTGTGGGGATCATGCGATCAATGCAGTCAATCAATCCATCTCTAACCTCTCCAGTCAAAACTCCTGTTTCTTGAGCTTTATAATGATACCTTGGGTTCAAAAAATACCCAGCTGCATGTATCGGGCGATGGAGTTGATTGTTCCATCTCTGATCAATGATTTCCCAAATGGGCCCATACTTAGCCACTCTGTCCTTGCATGCTGCCCTTATCTGCTCCTTTGCTTGATCCATAGCCTCATAAATGAAGCCCATAGCCAATCTTTCCCCATCCACCAAGCGCAACACCTTAACCAATGGCTCAGCAAGTTTCACAATGTTTGCTGCCTTTTTCCAAAATATTTATTCAACAACTTTCCTTTTCATGTCTTTGCCATCATGTTTGCGAGAGAACTGACTTTCATTCCATTCATCACTAGAAAACATCTTTTGCAAGTTTCTTTGTTGGGCACTCATAGATTGCAAACTCAAAAAATGTGTTGCAAATCTAGTGATGGCAGGCCTAATAAGTTCCTTGCCCCCTGTGTATATCCTCATCAGACTCAGAATCCATGAGTGATTGTAAATATATTTTGTGATGCATTTGGCATGCTCTACAGTGTTCTTGATCCAGTCTATTTTGCCAATATCCTCAAGCATGAGGTCTATGCAATGTGCAGCACATGGGGTCCAAAAAATGGTTGGGTGTTTTTCCTTTAACAATTTACCAGCAAGAACATAGTTAGAGGCATTGTCTGTGATGATTTGAACAACATTTTCCACCCCCACCTCTTCAACAACCTCATCCAAAAGCTGTAACAACAACTATGCATCTTTCACCCTATCAGATGCATCAACTGATTTTAGAAACATGGTTCCCCGTGGGCAAAAGACAAGAAAGTTTATGATGGTACGGTTCCTCTGATCAGTCCATCCATCTGACATGATGGTACATCCTGTACGTGCCCATGGGTTTTTGAACTCTTTCAAATAATCATTAATGTTTGAAATCTCTCTTTGCAAAAAAGATCCTCTTAACTCATGCAGAGTAGGAGGTTTGAAGCCCTTTCCAGCAGCATATATGGCATCAAAAATAGGTTCATAATATGGTGAACGAGTAGCATTGAAGGGAATATCAACATCATACCACCATCTAGAAATTTACTCACAAGCATCATCTCTCAATTCTTTTTTCCAATGAGCATCTAAAGTGGGCTGCACAGTGTGATGACTAGGACCATATGCAGTTGCACTATCAGAAGGAGATGAGGGCACAAAAAAACTTTTAATAGTACCCTTATTTCTCATTGCACCCTTACCCTTGTCAAAAATAGACTCCCTAGAGGGAGGAACATAGCGAAAGGGGTTTTTTGATGCATCAGTGGAAGGGATAGATGAGGAATCCTGATAATTAAAAGATTCAAAACTTGAGTTGCCAACCATCATATTTTGTATATTCCTCTTCCTCCCAATTTCAGCCTGTATTTCTTTTTGCCTATTTTTGTCTTGCTCAAACTTGTCAAACTGTTCTTTCAACTGCTTCCTAATTTCCCCAATGTTTTCTGCTTCACATGCAGTGATTTGGCCTTCAACACCAGCCAAATGTAGTTTCAGTCTATGAATGCCCCCTCCACCCTCCTTAATTTTTTTCTTGCAAAATTTGCAATACATTTGATCCCCAACCATTTCAACATATGCCCAAGCAGAGTCTTTTGCTCTAGGGGCCATTTTGGACTGAGTTTTTGACTTGGAAATAAAATGTTTAAATCTGAACATGAAAACAAAAACAAAAAACTATTCATTCTATGTTCATTTCTTTCACCAAATGGAAAATGCCAAAAACTATGCAAATGCAAATGGCAAATGCTAGATTTGCTAAATAAATAAAACAAACAAAGGCAGATTTAGTAGAGAAAAAATAAATACCTCTAGCCTCTAGCTTCCTCTAGCTCAATGCTGCTCCAAAGCTTGCCAATTTGCTCCTCACTGCTGCTCCAAAATTTGCCCAAGAAGCTCCTCACTGCTGCTCCAAAACGAACTCCACAATCTTCAGCAAACACTCACAAATGCTCAAACAAATTGCACAAGATAGATGTGAGGTCAATAGAGGGGGTGGGTTAGTTTTATAGCATTGGGAGGGCTTAGGGATGCATAAAAAACCCTAACAGCAAATAAAAATCGGTTTTAAAGTCCGCAAATGAGCAAATTTTGGGCCCACCGGCCGCCAGCAATGACCAGGCCTGGTTGACTCGGGCTCGGCCTGGTCGGACCGGCCGCCCAACCGGCTCGGTCGACCAGGCCTGGTCGGTTTCGACCAGGCCGGTTTTTAAAACAGAGGTTTTGACTGATCTTTGACCAACATTCAAGGCCGTACTTTTTGACTATTAATCAAACTGAGTTAAAGGAGTTTTGATTGTTGACCATTGACTTGCTAAGGTTGCAACATCTACTATTGACTTTGCCTAGATTTGACTTTTGGGTTCATCTCTTGAATATTGGTTAGTGGATTGTTGGAGAAGTCAAAGATTTGACTTTGACTCTTTATTGTTGAATTGGAACATTGTATCTCTCTGCTGAACATTTGATGGCAATCTAATAGAAGAAGAATTTTGAAAGGGTTTTCCCCCTTGTGAGGTTTTTCCCTGGTCTTTGACCAAATATTGTGTCTCTTGTTATTGCTCTTGGTTGTCTTTTATTGTGTATTGGATTTACTGTTCTATCTACAACTGCTCTTTTTCATTGGAAGATTAAATTTATTTAAAAGTGATTGCTAATAGAAGAAAGAATTGGGTCAAGTGATTGTGCTAGCATAAAGCAGTGAAAATTTGACATGGTATCAGAGTTGAGGTGAAGACAAGCCCAAGGAGACAAGAGACAAAAACAATCATCTTTAAAGGAATCTATTTGGAAGAAGATACTTGGTCAAGATGTCTACCTCTTACTTCAAGGATACAAAGAAGTTGGGTGACTCATCAAAATTGTTGCTTGGAAGATTAGGTTGGAAGTGACATTGGAGGAAAATGATGTTTTAGAATATGTGGAAGGAAAAGTACCCGAGCCACTAGAAAATGCTCTTGCTACTGCCAAGGCCAAGTATAATAAAGGTGAGCTCAAAGCCAAGAAAATACTTATTGAATCATTAAAAGATCATTTGCTTCCTTATATTGGAAAATTGAAGAAGTCTAAGGATATCTATGACAAGTTGGTTGGGATGTATGAGGTCAACAATTTGAATCACATTCTATCCTTGAAAAATCAACTCAAGCACATTAAGACGAACAAGGGGGAATCCCTGCAATCATATGTCATGAGTATATCCCAACTAAGGGATCAATTGCATACTGCTTGGGAACCTATATCGGATAGAGAGTTGGTTCTTGTCACCCTTCAAGGTCTTCCTCCTATTTTGGAAACCTTCATTACTACTATAAGCAACAATGACAAATTTCCAACATTTGATGAGTTGGTTGGCAAATGTACTCAAGAAGAAACTAGGATGATCTCTAGAGGGAGGATTCAAAAGCATGAAGAAGGAGAGCCCTATGCATTTGATGCTCAAGACAAGAAAAGGAAAGGAAGAGGAGGTCCATCTAATTCAAGGAAGCTTGCTCCAGTATCTAGAGACTAATAGAAGATCAAGAAGGGGCAGGGATATGTTGAAAATTGGATGCTATAATTGTCACAAGTATGGTCACTATGCTCTAGACTGTCTAGAAAAGAGAAATGCTCCAAGTCCAACTATTGTTGAAGAATGTAACTAGTGTTAGTCTTCATAATTGTACTTGTCAAAAAAAAAATTTATTACTAAAAAAATGACTTATTAAAGCATGGGTTTCATGCTTGGGTCAATGTTTTCTAGGTCAAAGCCTCCATTGAAGGCTTCTAGGTTTTGTCTTGTTCATTAGAGTAATTGTCATTTTTATTAGACCCTTCTTGGGCTTTTGTATCATGTAAAAAGAATTATTTTTTAGTCAAAAAGGTAATTTGCAATGTTGCACGAGTTTTCGGTACGTGGGAACGAGTATCTGGTACAACTAGAAGCTTGGCCCAAATTTACAGGAAATGTCAAGTTGGGAGCGACAATAATATAATATATTAAAAAATAAAATTTAATATATATGATTTTTTTTTAAAATAGTGTAAAGATTAAATGTTTTAATGTACATACCAAATTGAAATTTAAAATGATTCATTATTCAAGACTCAAGAGACAACCATATAAATTTAAAACCAAAACTAAAAGGCACCCAAATCATATTGATATTCATACTAGAAAAAAACATAAAAACTTAAAAGGCGAAAGCCTAAAGTAGTACATAATTCAAAATGTCAAATAGTTAAAATATAGCAACAAAAATACAAAGCTTATGATCAAATAGAACGATCTTCAGCATCAAGGAGATCCATATAAGCTTGAGCCTCACTGGGTACTGGATCAATGTCATCTAAAGGTATGCCAACCAATCCTGCATTTGGTAAAGGATTTTCATCATCATCGTCAATTTGGGTAGCATCTTCAGCATTCGCATCCCATCGTGCAACAGGTCCTTCTAAATATTCAAGTTGCTTCCTTGAACAAAATCGAAGACTACTATGCACATAAACAAGTTTCTCTGCTCTCTTAGAGGTAAGTCTATTCCTCTTAACAGAGTGTATGAAACTATAAGTTGACCAATTCCTTTCAGCGGTTGAGGAACTAGCAACCTGAGATAAAAAATGTGAAGCAAGATTTTGGAGCTCTGGAACCTGACCCCCATACATTCTCCACCATCCAAGGGGTTTCTTCTGAGCATAATTCTTGATGTCCTTCTTTGCATCTTGGCTAAATGCAGGAGGGTTTAATGTACCAAAATCAACAAATTGCTCCCGTATCGTACTTGCTTCATCACAAGTATACATCTTAGTTATAGCATCAAGAAACCCTTGTTTTACCTCTTCATCATCAATAGGAAGAATTCTATTTGGTCTTTCCATATACCACTTTCGATTAAGGACATATGCAGCCATGTGAAGGGAGGTATTGAGTTTAAGCCATCTTTTCTCTATCAGCTTGTGGATTTCATGGAAAAAATCCAAATAAGGGTTTCTTTGGTGAATGATGTGCTTTACCTTGCCCACCATGGTATCAATACATTCATATATTTCTCCAAGAGAAGGAGAATTTGAATCAACATACCTGATCAACTCCACAATTGGAGTTGTGAAAGAGAGAACATATCTACCATCAACCCACCAATCCTCATTAACAAGCATTTCTCTTATCTTCTTCGCTTGAGGTGACTTAGACTCAATCCATGCATTCCATTCTGAAGAAACAATAGTGGCTTATAAAGATGCATAGACCTCAACCATGCGCTCAAACAAAATAAAGTATGTGGCATATTTTGTCTCTGCAAGATTTAAAAAATGCTTCTTTGAATACATCTTGTAAATTGCCAAGGAAGCATGGCGGTTGTAGATGAACATTTGTGCCTCCCTTGCATCTGACATGATTTTTGCAATCTACTGTATTTTACCAATTTCTTTTAAGAGATTGTTAAGGGCATGTACACAACAAGGAGTCTAAAATATATGCCTATATCGACTTTGGATCATCAATCTCACTGCTCTAAAAACAGGGGTTGCATCTGTGATGACATGTACCACATTTGAAGGACCAACCTCATCAATTGCATCCTTCAACATTTCAAACATGAAAGTAGCATCCTTAGTTTTTCCACTACAATCAATTGCTTTTAAAAAATAAGGTCTTTCTAGTGATGTGACAATAACATTCAACAAAGGTCTTTGTTGAATATCTGTCCAACCATCCATGACAATTAAGCAACCTGAATGAACCCAAGATTGTTTGAGATCCTCCATAAGTCCATGCATTCTTGTCACCCCTCTATCTAATAATGAAGTTCTCATTTTATTGTACTCTGGGGGTGCATATTCTGTCCCTGCAGCTATGATTTTTCTCAACATTTCTTTCTGGTATGATGAACGAGTGGCATTAAATGAAATTCCATTTGCCATAAAAAAATCTGCTATGGCATCGTCTGATTCATCCCTATGCAAGACATTATACATCTTTTGAATGGATTCACTTACATTAGTCTTCTTAGTGCTAGAACTCCCTTTATTAGTCTTAATTTGAATGTGACTTTCTTCATTCATACATTGGGATGAACCTTCATTTCTACCTCTCTTATTATTAGGAGATTCAATGGTACTATCACATTCATTGTTTCCATTTGCTTTCATGTGAAGTTTACTCATCTCCATTCTTTGTTCAAGATTACATGTGCAACTCTTCACTCCTAACTCAAGCATGCTCAAAAGATGATGCCATACTCTTATATAGCTACCCTTAAAAACATGGTCACACAAATTGCATTGTCATTCCTCACAACCCCCGTTGTTTTTTGCTTTGTTTTGTGTTATTTTTTTCATGAACTTCATTAAGGGCTTCTTGGAAATGTTGTTTGATTGTTGGTGGGTACCTATTGTTGCATTTGCATTCCGTTGTTGAACTTGTGGAGGTAGTAGGGGTCTCATCCTGTTGTTGTTGTTACCATATTCATTGCCCAACTCTCTATCCATGGTATTAATGCTGAAAAATTACATTAAAAATACAAAAGAACATTAGAAGTGGAACAAAAAAATATATTTATGATTTATCATTTTACAATGTACATAAATTTGCATATTCTCATAAAGTTTAAAGTTATATCTAAATTTTTAAATATTCCTAGAATTTGTGATCAGTTAAAAGTTAAAAACTTAAATTCAACACAGTGAAACTTGAAAATAATATGCAGCAGGTAAGGCTTCAGAATTATAATTTAATAATTTATTATTTATATGAAAATCCAAATGAAAATGATGCATTCATTTTTAAAACTACTTCAAAGGACTCGCTGGGCATTGTGGCGCACCCTAAGTGGAGCACATTAAATTTTAATACTTCACCATCAAGCGTATGGAGTCTGAACATAACAATAAAAAAATTTAAAAATAAAGTTTTATCAGCAGTACTTAGTAAAAATTCAAATTCTTAGATGACTTCTACTTTATTCTTGAGGCTGATAGTGAATTTTTAATTTTTGTCTCCCTAATTATTAGTGGGAAAAGATGTATTGAAGAATTTAATTATAAATATTAAAAACTTAAAAAGCTAAACCAAAGAAAGAAAGGCTAAAATGATAAATCTATGTAAATGAATTTTTTTTAATAAATAATAATATTAAAAGTTAAAAGTTAAAACCAAATCTTTTTTTTTTAAATAATGGAAGGAAAATGATATTCACGAGAGAGAATGTGGGACTTGTAATAGTTATTCTTGTGGAACCAAAATTTTAAATAATTTATAAACCTGAACACAGTTAAAAAATTATAAAATAGTTGAAAGGAAGGAACTGGAAGCCATTCATGATTTGACTGTTTTCATTCACATGCAGCAAATAGAAATGGTGAAACATCAGATACAAAAGCCATGTTTTACAGCTTGAGCTCACACAATTGTAGACGTTGACAGTTGAAAAGAAATTTCTTTTTTGAAAGTGATAACCTCAAATAAATTATAAAATCCAATAATGTTGTTTTAGATGTGCAGCGAATTGCTTAGTTTCCCTTTATTTAAGTTTCAAAATTTAAAAAATTTCTCTATGAAATGAAAAATGTGACAATATTTGATCCTCAACCCTTTTAGGAAATGCGAAATCAGAACAGTTGGCTAAATTAAACTTAAAGAAACTAATAGATAAAGATAATCATCAATTTTTGAATTTAGCAAAACCATATTTTGCTACAAATTGCATTGAACAGACCGTAGATAAAAGAAGACAGAGTAGCCACAAAGTTTAAAGTCATTCTCTGATATGTGTGAGGTCGAGGAGTTATTTTAATAAGAACTCATTTATAAGAAGGCCATAGGTGACTAACTGGGGCTCAATGGATTAGCGAAAATATACTCATGAAAAGGATCACAATACATGCCATAAATGCCTTAAAAAGTTAAATGATAAAATCATAAATCCATCTGCAATGACCTCATCCTGGTTTCAAAATATTTAAGACATTGCAGTGTGCATAGAATATCCGTCGTATACCCTTGAAAGAATGCTTTGGACTCAACAAATTCAGAGAGTGTATCGTAGAAAAGATAATCTCACGTTGCTTTATGCCATGGATCAGTTTCTTAACTGTTTATACATGCAAACAAAAATGTAGAAGCTCAGCGAAAAACCATAGATAATCATAAAACTTAAAACTTAAAACTTAAAACCCTATGACCTTTGCACCAGATTCAATGGCCGAATTTCAAAGATTTATATAGGCTCGATCTCCACATCTTATCTCCACAGAAAGGTGTCAAATTAGGGCTTCTAAAATGGATGAATTTTCTTTACAGACAGCTTCAATGAATAGGCCTATAATGAGTGAAAAATACTACAAAGTAACAAATATAAACCCTTAAATCCCAAAAATCATATGCCAAAGATAAACCTTAAAGTTAATGATAAATCATAAATGGCTTCGATGGAAGGAGCTCAATCAAACCCCACATGGCACAAAACTGAAAATATTTAAATATACCTGAACTAGTAAACAGTGAAGGGGCTGAAGGATGAACAGTGAACACACTGCACAGTGAAAAGTTGAAAAATTGCAGGTTGCAGCGCTTACTCCTCGGATCTTAGCAGAACAGTTGAACAATTACAGGCTTGCAACGCTTGCATCCAACACAGCAACGACGAACAAGAATAAGGATGATTTCAGAGATGAGGAGGGACAAATATATAGAAAAATA
This sequence comes from Pinus albicaulis, assembly GCA_034641835.2. Lineage (NCBI taxonomy): Eukaryota > Viridiplantae > Streptophyta > Pinopsida > Pinales > Pinaceae > Pinus > Pinus albicaulis. The sequence continues at coordinate 522,832,916 of CM076583.1, read as the reverse complement.
AATGGGTTTGCCGCCAAATCGAGTCATCATTTTCCTGGGCTTTTCGGTACATGTGGATCAGGAGTGTGTGGGAGCTCCGATCCATCGAGGAGCGCTCCTGATCCACGTTCCCACCAGAAACCCGCTCCGGAAACAACAAAACTTGCAAACAGAAGCTTTCGAAAAGCTCCAATGCCCCAATCAAAGTTTCCGCCCATTTTGGAGTGTTTCGTACCCGCTCCAAAGCTCCCAAGCGCGGCGAAGCTTGGGGTACTTGCCCTCCAACGGTTGGGAGCAGTACCCCTGCAACGTAGGTAATTTGTCACCTCCATCCCAAGTCGGCCTTGTCCCCAAGAATTCGATCTACATGAGGGCAATTTGACCCAGAAGAAAGGCTATATAAGGAGAGACAATGCGAACTATTTGTCACATTCACTCAAGAAGTTCGATCTTCAAGCAAGAGAAGCAGAAAAAGTACGAAATAGCTGGAAGAGGACAAAGCAGTGTTGCGAACATCTCGATAACATCCCGATTTTATCTTGAAATCACGATTTTTTGTCCTAGCCGATGTTTGCTGATTTTTAAAGATATATTTATGGTAATCTTAATTTTGCCATTGTCTGCTGATTTTTACCAATATTTTCCTGGTTTTTACGATTTTTGAGTTTTTTGGACCTGTTGACCTTGCCGCCTACACCTACCTACAGTTAGTGAGAAAAGCCTTTAACCCCACAAGGTGTGGTTGGTGGCAAGGAACCTAGATAAGTGGTTTTCACCTATTACCAACTCTCTCCGTTTAAGCTATCTCCTAGGCTAGCTATGGGGGGTGGTCCCTAAAGGAAGACTAAGTTAAAGACATGAGGTTTCTAGGAGAATGTTAAAGTGAAATGGATTACTTTTGAAGATTATAAGCAAATGTAATGTGAGCAATAACCATCAATTCATAAGATAAGCATAAGCATATGAAAAACCAGTGCCTTCAAAGTATTGCTCTAAACTGAAAAGATATTTGCTTAAAGTAAATGAAATACTTTCAAATGGAAGCACAAGTAATCCTGAAAGTGAAACAAGAAACTGTTAGCACAAAAAAATAAACAATACCAGATATAAGGATGTCTTTAAGATATATGGTCAATTGATAAATTGAAGCATGCAAAAATATATCGCCCAAAAGAAAACAATTACTAGTCTAGCAAAAAATGTAATACTTGTCAATATCTATCAAAAATAACTTGCCTTCAAGCATTAAACAAACATATAAGCAAACTTGAAATATAGATTCGAAATGTAGACTAGTGCCTTCAAGTAAACAATAGTTTGTTTAAAATGAAATTAAGACAAATGATAAAGAATTCATATGTTAGACCAAGACAATAACATGAACATCAATTGCAACATAAAGTAAGTAGTACTGGAAAATGAATGCCCAAAATAACAAGATACATCAATCATTCACAAGCATAATGATTATCAAAGTAATAACATGAAATGGTGTTGCACCAATGAACAATATTCCAAGTACAAGAAAATTAAATTGTTGCAAAAAATTAAAGGGATCACAATACTTGCATCAAAAGTGCTTCTTGAAATAAGAAATGATATTTGCAAGTGAAACTCTAAACACATCGAGATAGAGAAAATGAGAAATTGCAAGTAAAGTAAAATGTGATGTAAATATGTTCATGGTTTATTTTATTAGTTAAACTCTAAAAACAAGATTCCAATTAAAATTCAATCCTCAAACCTCACCCTCACCCAAAAATTCAGATCTCACAGTGAGGAGTCAATAGAGGTGGAGGGTCCCTAAAGTCTATACAACCAACTTAAGTTGGAGGTAAGTTTTAGTGATGCTTGGAGTATGTAAGATCTCCAAAATTAGCTTTGCAAAAGAAAGAAGAAACTTCAACTTGAGATATTTGCTTGACAGAAAATAAATGTTGCCTTGTAAAGTAAAATTGCCCAAGTACTGGATGCATCAAAACTTAAAATGTAAAATGTGCTCAATGGTGAAGCATAAGTAAACTTCGAAAAATAATTACGCTAAATAAAATCATGTTAAATATGCTTGCATAAAAATTGAATTTGCTATGAAATTAAATGAACTTAAGACTTGTAGCAAAATCAAAGTAGATGGAAAGCAAAATGAGTGAAATGCAATGTTGTGTTAATTAGGCAATTAAATGAGATGCATGGAAGTGAAAAGAGATCAACAAATCAAACCACAAGTCCTCTCCTAAGGGTGGAGAGACAGGGATGCCAATGGGTAAAACCCACGCTCCAAAAATACGAAAATTTTATTAATTTACAAGAGACAAGACACCATGGAGCCTCCTCCAAACTCAAGGAAAGTCTTTTACAATGAAGCCTTAGACCATAGACTTTCCTTGCTGAAATATTTTTGCAATTGAGGACAAAGAGAGGCACAAGAAAATTCAGATTTTTACAAGAGGAGAAGAGAGGCTAAGCCTCTTTGAGCCACAACCAAGAGAGAGAGAATGCAGCCCAAATGGAACTCGGCCTTGCCAAAGAAGGCCTCCTAATGCCTACGGCCAAGAGAGTGGTCTTGAAATTGCGAAAATTTACAAAAAGTTGCAGTGATAGATTTATTTCTCCTACTTATTATTTCAGTAAGTTATTATTCAGAAATCTTCCAACAAACATCGAAATAAATAATACTGCAACATTCACAAATATATATGCAGAGAAATAAACAGTAGAGAACATAAGCACAAGAATCAATCACATGTACACAGTTATTTTTGGACAATTGTCCCCGGAAAAACCCAATGTGGTAAAACCGGTGCAGCAGATGAGGGTTTTATTAATTCTTCAGCAAATGGTATCTTTACAGGGAAACTATACGACAGATAAATTTTGAAACACTTGAGACTGAATTCCCGGCTTACTCGGACAATTCTCTGACACCCAGAACAACCCATGCATGCCCCTGCGTCTCTCTGCGTGATTCACTGCACAGTCCCAACGTTGGACTGCATGAGTTTGCATGGAAACCTCAAGCTGCCTCTAATGACCCACCGCTGCCCTCTGACCCTGATCTTGATCACCACTGACCTCCTCTTTCTGCTTCTGCAACTTCTCACCCTGCAACTCTCCCACTGAGATCGAATTCTACATCAGAATGGACCTCCTTCGGGTACCGAGTGTATGCCTGCCTTATTTTCCAAGTGACCCTGAAGTCTTCTTTTATAATCTTCCTGTTGGAAAACCAACGGCCCAAATTAAAAAATTAATCAATTGCTAAGATTAAATCTTGACTTGATCCATGTTTTCTAGAAGATTCACACTCTGACTTATTAATACCCTTTAATTATTTCATTTCCCTAAGTTTAGACTTAGGGTCTTCATTAAAATAATTAATTATTTTAATAAGTCATGAACTGAGTGGAATTTCCACAAATTGTTTCTGGGTTCTTTAAAATGTTGTTGTCCAAGCTTCCTTGCAAAGTTTGAGACTTGGAACACTTTTGGATGCTACAAAAATCAACACTCCCTCTTAGCGAGGAAGGTGTTCCAACAATATGCTTGTTGCATGTTGCTCTGATTTTGAAGCACCCTCTGCGCTACTGATCTCAGGTTTCCGCCCTCCATCTGCTATGTTGTTGCCTCCTGTACTGCTGCCTTTGACACTGCCACTGTCACTTGCTGCCTCTGTACCACAGCTCCCTCTAAATACTGAATTTTTCCATTCCTGCTACTGGAAGGGATTCTTCATCATCCCCATCTTCTCTCTGAAGTAGACAAAATTTGCCTTCCCTAGAGTCTTTGTGAGGATGTCTGCCACTTGTTCTCCTGTTGGAGTGTACTACAACTGAACAGCTCCACGTTGTACACAGTCCCTAATGAAGTGACACCTGATGTCAATATGTTTCGACCTATCATGAAACATAGGATTCTCAGAGAGCTTTATGCAACTCTGATTATCACGTAAGATGTTGATCGCTTCCATTTTCTCCTTGAGTAGATTCACTAGAAGTTTCCTAATCCATATGGCTTCACATGAAGCTGTGCTGGCTGCCATATACTCTACTTTTGCTGAACTCAGTGCTACGGATTTCTGTTTCCTATTGCACCAGGAAATCATTCTTGATCCTAGACTGAAACAGTACCCACTGGTACTCTTCCGATCAACTGAACTTCCAACCCAATCTGCGTCAGTGAAACCACTCAACCTGATATCATTGCTACGGGTGTACTTCAATCCAAGCTCAATTGTCCCTTGAAGGTACCTGAGAACATGCTTGGCTGCTGCCCAATGTGCCCTCTTCGGTTCCACCATGAACTGATGTATTAATAGCATAACAAATGTTTGGCCTTGTATTTACCAGATACATCAATGACCATATGATTTGCCTATACAGCATAGGATCAGCCTCATCATCTTCGGACTTGTCGATTTTCCTCCAGTTGGTGATTATTGGAGTTGTCATGGGCCTAAAATCCTCCATCTGAAATCTATTTAGAATCTCTGTAGTGTATCTTCCTTGACCAAGGAAGATCTCCCCATTCTGTTGCCAAACTTCCAACCCCAGAAAATAGTGCATCCGTCCCAAATTCTTCAACCAAATTCTTCTTGCAATCTGTGATGAGCCTTGATGATCCTGTCAAGAACAGATCATCTACATACAACACCAGTATCAAAGGCTCACTCCCTACTCTTAAATAGTAGAGATTGGGGTCTGCATCACTCTTGACAAATCCCATCTTCTGCAGGTAGCTGTCAATTCGACGATACCAAGCTCTAGAAACTTGCTTCAGTCCATATAATGCTTTCTTCAATCTGCAGACATGAGTTTTTTTTATCATGTGTCTCAAAGCCCTCTAGTTGTTCTATATACACCTCTTCTTCTATCACATCGTTCAAGAATGTCATCTTGACGTCCATCTGGTGAATTTCCCATCCCATCTGTGCAACAAGGGATATCACGAACCTAATAGATGTGTATCTGGCTACTAGGGTGAAGGTTTCTTCATAGTCAATTCCTTCCTTCTAAGCATACCCCTTAGCCACAAACCTGGCTTTAAATTTCTCGATCCTGCTGTCTGCAGCATACTTGATTTTGTAGATCCACTTGGATCCTACAACTGATCTCTCCTAAGGTCTGGGTACTACTTCCCAGACATCATTCGTCATGATGGAACTGTACTCTTCCACCATTGCATCAACCTACACCTGGTGCTGAGCTGCTTCCAGAAAACTGGAAGGTTATTTGACTTGAGCAACCAAGGCTTGATACCTCTCAGGCTGTCTGCGCTTTCTCTTCTCATTTCGAGGATTCCGACAAAGTCCTTTGCATCCTTCGGAATTTGTCGAAGTTCCATGGTCGTTCTTCCACTGGTTGTGGGTGGATTTATCGGCTCTCCTTCGTGCAAATCCTCGGGAGACATCCTTTGGATCACTATGCCTTGGAGAGGCAACAAAATTTTCTGCAGCTGGTTGTTGGGGCTGGACCAGAGGCTCTTCCTCTGACTGCGTAGCAAAAGGCAACTCACGTGATCTTCTGAAGGCCTTCTCCTCCATAAACTTCACATCCCTTCGCACCACCACTTTCCTACTCTCGGGAATGTAGATGCGATAAGCCTTTGCATTCTTACTGTATCCTACCAGATACCCCTTTTCAGCAATCATCTCCAACTTCTTCCTCTTCTCACTGGGCACATGACAGTAAGTTGTACTGCCAAAGATCTTAAAGTGACTCACTTCAGGCTTACTCCTAGTGAAGACACTTTTTGGCGTGATCTTCCCCAATGCAGCGTGAGGAGTCCTGTTCTGAAAGTAGACAGCTGTATTACACGCTTCAACCCATAGAAATTTGGGCATGTCTTGGTCATACAACATAGCTCTGGTTTCTTTAACAATAGTCCGGTTCTTCCTTTCTGCCACACCATTCTGCTCTGGATTGTATGGAGTTGTCCATTCTCTTTTGATGCCTTCCCTTGCACATAATCTGGTGAATTCTTTATCTATGTATTCACCACCATTATCTGATCGCAAAACCTTGATCTGCTTCCCTATAAGATTTTCCACCAGAGCCTTAAACTCTTTAAATCGACTGAAGACTTCATCCTTGGTATTCAAGAAGTAGATCCAGGTTTTCCTGGAATGGTCATCAATGAAGGTGAAGAAATATTCGGCACTGCTAAGAGCTCTAGTGGACATCGGCCCACAGATATCTGAGTGTATTAGATCCAACACACCCTTGGCCCTATTGTTGCTTCTTTGATATGCTGCTTTGGCATATTTTCCCAATACGCACCCCTTGCAGACATCATCTCATTTCATGCTCAGTTCTAGAACACTTGTGACAGTCTTCTGGAGAGTTCTCAATGCTCCATGATGCAAATGCCCCATTCTTCTGTGCCATAGCTCATTCAGATCCATTTCATTTGCCCTACCAACTAGTTCCTTTAGAGAATTAAACTGTAGTTGTAGCTTGTACAGTTTGTTGCTTCTTACCCCAATCTGTGCCTTCTTCTTCCAACTATGGTGCTTGACATAGACTCTATTGCCAATAAAGTAGACGTCATATCCTCGGTTTGAATTTGTGACACTGAGAGTAGATTCATCCCCAAACCCAGCACATGCAGTACATTAGTGGCTCGGATTCTGTTCCCTGCCTCGGTCTGAAAAACTACAATACCTCTCCCAACAGGAGTGCACTTTGCTTTATTACCCATGGTTATTTTGAAATTCATCTGCTCTTCTTGGTAGTCAAAAAAACAGTCTCGTACTCCCGTCATGTGAGCAGAGGCTCCATTGTCAATATACCAGACATCAGAAGACGCAGTGCTTGATACATAAGCAAAATCTTCCTCTAGTCTAGATGCCAATACAGAGACATCGTGATCCATATGTTTTGTCATGCTTCTTCCCCCTCCTGGAGAACTGCGTGAACCCTTTTGCGTTATTGCTGCAACAGTAGATTTATGTTCACTGATAGATGCCCCCTTTCTGTTATTCATCTCTGGCTTTGATACCATGTGAAAAATTACAAACAGTTGCAGTGATAGATTTATTTCTCCTACCTATTATTTCAATAAGTTATTATTCAAAAATCTTCCGACAAACATCGAAATAAATACTACTGCAACATTCACAAATATATATGCAGAGAAATAAACAGTAGAGAACATAAGCACAAGAATCAATCACATGTACACAGTTATTTTTGGACAATTGTCCCTGGAAAAACCCAATGTAGGAAAACCAGTGTAGCAGATGAGGGTTGTATTAATTCTTCAGCAAATGATATCTTTACAGGGAAAATATACGACAGATGAATTCTGAAACACTTGAGATTGAATTCTCGGCTTACTTGGACAATTCTCTAACACCCAGAACAACCCCTGCATGCCCCTACGTCTCTCTGCATGATTCATTGCGCAGTCCCAGCACCGAATTGTGTGAGTCTGCGTGGAGACTGTGTGGGTTCTCTGCGCTGCAGCCTCAAGCTGCCTTGAGTGACCCACCACTGCCCTCTGACCCTGATCTCGATTACCACTGACCTCCCCCTTCTGCTTCTACAACTTCTTGCCTTGCAACTCTCCCACTGAGATCGAATTCTACATCAGAATGGATCTCTTTCGAGTACTGAGTGTATACCCGGCTTATTTTCCAAGTGACCCGCAGGCTTTCTTTTATAATCTTCCTATTGGAGAACTAACGGCCCAGATTAAAAGAATAATCAATGGCTAAGATTAAATCTTGACTTGATCCATGTTTTCTAGAAGATTCACACTCTGACTTGTTAATACCCTTTAATTATTTCATTTCCCTAAGTTTAGACTTAGGGTCTTCATTAAAATAATTAATTATTTTAATAAGTCATGAACCGAATGGAATTTCCACAAACTGTTTCTACTTTCTTTGGAATGTCATTGTCCAAGCTTCCTTGCAAAGTTTGAAACTTGGAACACTTCTGGATGCTACAAAAATCAACATAAATTAGAGCCCAAGTACCTGCAAGCAACTTGTTAATAGTTTCAAAGACAAATCCCGCAAGTTGCTACAATAAACAAGTTAGAGAGGGCTAAAAACACAAACCAAGCATTAGCTCAATAAAATTACAAAATATGTGTACAATATAATCTACAAAAGGCTAAGCAAAAGAGTATGAGTAAACTCTTCTCTATGTGAAAATTTCAACTTGAAATTTTACTGCATTATTTGATATTATTTCTTCTACTTATTATTCAGAAATAAGTTATTTGCATAATTCTCTTCAGTAAATATCGAAAAAAATTCAAATGTAGACTTCACAATTACTGAACAAATCAATAAGAAAATACTAGCACAAGAGTGACAGATATTTTGGACAATTGTCCCCGGAAAAACCCAAAGTGGGAAAACCAGTGCAGCAGATGAGGGTTTCTATTATTCTTCAGCAAAATCTTCTTGTATAATTTACAATCAACAGTAATGAAGAGAAAATTCTCTACTCATAACACTGGAGAAATTCCTCACAAATTTTATGATGAGAAATGACCCTGGAATGGCTCTCCTGGGCCTCCCGCGCTGGCTCTGCGTGAGGATTGTGCAAATCTGCATCACCCCTACGTTTTCCTATCTGTTGTCCCTTCCTGCTACTGCATCACATGCTCCTGTACCCCGAATTAATGTTGAACCCTCTCTGTCTCTCCCCCCCCTGCAACTCTCCCTCTGGATCGATTTTCTCTTGTCGAACTTCAGCCACTAAGAAAATCGATTTTACTTGGGCAACTGTATAATATCCCGTTTCGGGGATATCTCTAAAACACGGCACAACTCCAACCAGAGATGGACTGGGAGGGCGTTTACCAGATATGCCGCCTTTGAAAGAGGATGAAATCTGGAGGCTACCTAGCCCTTTCCAGACTCTGTCTAAGAGTATGAGACAAACACACGAAGTGGTATAGAAATAGAATGCCCAATATATATATATATATATATATACTAGTGCAGCAAACATACAATAGCATAGAAAGAATGTACGGCAACTCATCCAGAAATATAGAGAGAGATTGCTAAGCCATTTTATTAAACTGAGAAATATAATGAAGTACAATAGGTGATTAGAGTGATGGCAACTAAACTTGCTCAAGGAAAGTGAAGAAATACTCTCAGAATACACCGGAAATGGCTGCTCTCTGAACTGCGTCCCAGCTGCTGGAAAACTGCCGTGTAGTTGCTACCACTGAAATGAACTGATGACTAGGGCTGTTTCCCTTGCCGGAATGAGCTGAAAATCTGGAATCCTCCTCTACTCACCAATCCCGACAAAACCCAGAAACCATATAAGAAATGGTTGACCTCCAAAAAACACCCCCTTAGGGAATTATGCTGGCCTACAAGGCTCTGCGCAGAGGCTAAATAGGAATGACTGAAATACCGCTTCAAACTCCACCAAAATCCTCCCAAAGGCAAAGGTTGGTCCTTTGCTCAAAATCTCGGTTCAAATCTCCTGCAAAATCCCCGATCCGGAACACCTCCTAGATGGACTGCGTCCTCCCTCTCAGTGACTGCGCAGTCTCTATGAATGCTCGGCTCCGCAGCAAACCCACACACCAAAACCTCCCACAAAATGATGAATAAATAACCTTGCCCGAGCAAGCACTCGAAGTACCCCAGGGCTAAGGGCGCGACCTCTGACCGGAGACAGTCAATGCACTAAACAGTGCTACAAACAGGCTAAACAGCCAGCTTGCTCAAGAAGTCGAAATGACCAGCTCAATATCATCAACAACGAATGAATGAAATGAGAAGGCTCCTCCCTCTTTTATAGTGTTGGCCTTCCTCCAAAACCCCAAGGCTTATCTCCTCAACATAGCCTCTCTCTCTTGCCACATGCTCATCCTCATCTGCGCAATAGCTTCTAGAGCATACGTGGGCCCCCTCTCTACGTGGTGCTTGGCCCCCCTTGGCTCCCTTTAAGTCACAATGTTGTGCTACTAGGGAGTGTGTTTTATTCCATTAAGTGAGTTAGACCCTCTCCACTCACTTTTTATTTATTAGTAAACTATAGACGACAAAATTGAGCAAAATCAAATATTCGAATTAGCCACGGCTAATTAGGAATATTACAGTCTCCCCCGGCAAAATGTTGCGTGTCCTCAAGCAACTGAAGTGATGGATGCTGCATCCTCATCCAACAAATTCTTCCACCTCACCAAGAATTCCCGGACTGTCCTGTTCCGTAGTTGCCTCTCCCTGGTATCAATAATAGCCTCTGGCTGCAACACCAAATGCCCCTCATCATCCGTGGGTGGTAGCTCATCTGTCACTGTCACCTACTGCCGCAATGCCTTCTTCAGGCATGATACATGAAAAACGTTATGGATCTTGCTGCCTTGGGGCAGCTCCAACTCATACGCAACCTGTCCAATCCTGCGTATCAGCCTATATGGTCCGTAAAAGCGGGGCTTGAGCTTTTCAGCTCCCTTCTGCTTCAGTGACGACTATCGGTATGGCTGTAATCATAGGTAGACCAAGTCCCCTGCCTCAAACTATCTCTCCACCTGACCTCTGTCAACGTACAGCTTCTGCTGGTTTTGTGCTGTAGCCATATTATCCTTGAGAGCTCGGAGAATGTCCTGACTCTCTTGGATCCAAATCTTGGCTCTAGGAGCCTTGCTAGCACCGAACATCACATCAGCAAAAGATAAAGAATGATACCCATACGAAGCATAAAATTGTGACATACCAATGGACATGTGATGTTCGTGTTATAGCAGTATTCCCCCAGATGCAACCACTTCAGCCATGCTCGCTGCTGCCCACTGACATAGTTACGCAAGTAGCCCTCCAGCCACTTGTTAACTATCTCCGTTTGTCCATCCGTCTTGGGTGATAACTAGTACTCGGTGTCAACTCTGTCCCCACCATCCGGAAAAGCTCCTGCCAAAATCCGCCCATGAAGCGGCTGTCCCTGTCACTGATAATGGTCTTAGGAAGACCATGTAGACTGAAAACCTCTCTAAAGAACAGCTCGGCCACCTGTGCTGCTGTGAAGTGCGCGGATATGGCGAAAAAATGCGCATACTTTGCCAGTCGATCAACGACGACAAAGATGCAATCTTTGCCCTGCACCATGGGCAACCCTGTGATGAAGTCCATCGATATACTCTCCCATTTCCCCTCCGGGATGGAAAGAGGCTGCAATAACCCTGCGGGATGGCTCATCTCCCCCTTGTTCCTCTGGCAAACATCGCACTCCCTGATGTGCTAGAGTACGTCCTCCTTGAGGCAAACCCATGATGGCCGACCAATGCTGAATCATGGGATGCCTGAAGTATCTTCTTCTTGAGCTGAGATCCCTCAGTCAAGAAGATCCTGTCCCTGTAATAGATGATCTCATCGACCACCCTGTACCTGTCATCAACCACCTGTCCATCCAGAACCTCACATGCAAATCTGTCCTTGGAGTACTCCACTAAAAGTCGAGCCCTCCAATCTGTATCCAACCTCATAAGAGATAACATGGCCGGTCTACGTGAAAGTGCATCTGCTACCACGTTATTCTTACCCTTGACATACTCAATGTCAAAGTCATATGCTTGGATCTTACTGATCCACTTCTGCTGCCTCTCCTGTAGCTGCTTCTGCTCCAAAAAGAACCTGAGGCTGTTGTGATCAGTCGTCACCCTGAACCTATTCCCTACCAAACACTGCCGGAATTTGGCCAAGGCATGCATAATGGCCAACATCTCCTTGTCGTATATAGAATACAACCTCTCATGTGGAAGGAGTTTCCAGCTCTCAAAGGCTATAGGGTGTCCTCCCTGCATCAATACTGCGCCAATCCCCTCTCCCGACGCATCACACTCCAAAACAAATGGCTACGTAAAATTCGGCAATGCAAGCACTGGGCAGCTACTCATCACCTCCTTGAGCCTGTCAAAGGCTCGCTGCGCTGTATCCGACCAAATGAATGCCCCGTTCTTTGTCAAATCTGTAAGGGGTGCAGCAAGCTGCGAGAAACCTTTGACGAATTTTCTGTAATAAGTACATATGCCAATGAATCCTCGAAGTTCCGTCACGTTCCTCGGCTCCGGCCAATCTCTGATGGCCCTGATCTTCTCCTCATGGACTCTCACTCCGTCCACTCCAATAATGTGACCCAAATACAACATCTCCGTCATCCCAAACTCACACTTGGAGAGCTTAGCATAGAACTATTGCTCTTCCAAGATATGTAGCGCTGTCTCTATATGTTGGAGATGCTCCTCCCAAGTCCTGCTATATATGAGTATGTCATCGAAAAAGACCAATACAAACTTCCTTAGGTGACTGCGGAAGATATGGTTCATGCAAGACTGAAAAGTAGCTGGGGCATTAGTTAGCCAAAAGGCATAACCAAAAACTCAAAGTGCCCATAATGACACCTGAAGGCAATCTTGGGAATGTCCTGTTCCCTCACGCGAATCTGATGTTACCCTGATCTCAAATCAATCTTCGAGAAGAACTTAGCTCCTCTCAGCTCATCCATCAACTCATCGATCCTGGGTATAGGGTACCTGTTCTTCAGGGTCTTCTTGTTCAGGGCCCTGTAGTCAATGCACATCCTCAAGGTGTCGTCCTTCTTCTTCACCAACACCACGGAAGAAGCAAACAGACTCGTGCTCAATCTGATGTGCCCAAGAGCCAACAACTCCTGGATGGCCTGCTCAATCTCATCCCGATAGGCCTTGGGATGCCTATAGGGGGTAGTAATCACTGCCTGAATGCCCTGCTCAAGCTCAATGGTGTGCTCGAACCCTCGGTTTGGTGGCCGACCTAGTGGTATATCCCCAAACACTGCATCATACCTGTTAAGGATGGCCTGTATATCAAGATGAATCGCCTGACCTGTGGTCTCTCCCTCTGATGCTCGCAACTCAACTGCCCACTCTATGTCTCCCTTCTGGAAATATGCCTCCATCCGGTGTGCCGAAACAGTCTAAGGTGGGTAAGTGTGCATCCCGCGGATCTTCTCGTGCTTCCCAGTCTTCTTATCATCCCACTCCATCTCTAAGGCCTCCCAATCTGTGGTGACCTTCCCCAGAGTAATCAACCACTGAACACCCAATACCACATTGGTATCCAATATGTTGACCACGAAAAAGTGATCGGTCACGGTGTAGGTAGCCATCGTCACTGCTAACTCTGGTACATACCGAGCACATTGCATCATCTGGGCTCCTGGGACCAAAATTGAAAATCCATCAAAACTCTCGGTCGGTATACCTCTCCTCTTGACCATCTGTGCATCGATGAAATTGTGGGTTGCCCCACTGTCGACCAAAACTGACACTAGCTGGTCACGTATTGTCCCTCGTACGCGCAGCGTCAAATACTTGGGAACTCCTCGCAATGCTGCAAAGGTCCCTCCTGTGGGTGCAAAAGCTGCACCTCCTATCCCTGGAGGTGGAGGTGGCAACTGATCCTGGGCCGCCTAACTGTCTCCTGCCTCCTCGTCATCCTCCTCATCTTCTTCCCCGCTATCATCGGAGAAGACCTCAATGAAGTGTGCTTTGCCAGCAGCACACCTATGTCTTGGTGCCCACGGCTCCTGAAAAGTAAGCATAGCCGCTTCTTCTTTAGCTCCCTCCTGGCATCATCATCTGTCTGTGCCCGTCCTGGATTCCCCTTTGGAGGCAGAATCCTCACATCCTTCCCCTTGGGCTGGAAGCCCTGTATCTGCGGTTAAAGTGTTCAAGTCCTGGGCAATGCATCCTATAAGTCTCGGGTCCTGCTAATAGCATCCTGAAGTGTAGATGGTTTAGTAGATCTGACTAGACCCCGAAGTGGCTTTTCTAACCCCTCCACAAACATATAGATCATCCGTGCTGCGGATAGATCTGGCACCATCACTGAAACCCTCAAGAAATCTGCAATGTATGTCACTGGGCTCCCAGTTTGCTTGAGCCTCGTCAGCGCAACAAAGTGCTGTTCCGGATCCCTCCGGTCAAATCGCTCCATCAACCTCCTGGTAAACTCGGCATATGTCGTCACTATAAAATGTCTGAGTGTAACCATCCCATGGAACCACCAGTCCTGGGCCTCACCCTCCAAATGTAACATCGCCACCTTGATGGCCTCCATCTTCGACATTTGGTTAAGCTGGAAATAGATGTCCAGCTTCTCCACCCAAGGCTTTGCCGAACTGTTTGATGACCCATCAAACATAGGCAAATGGAATCTGCTAGATGTGCGGTGGCTATCTCCATCATGATAATGCCAGTGCCCTCTATGATGGTTGCGGGGTCTGCTGTCCCACTGGAACTGTACAAAACCTCGGAATGAGAGAACATCCTTGAGCTCCTGCCCATATGCCTGATACTCTGCAAAATAATCGCCCATGTGTCTGGGCTCTGCCTCCTGTTGGGTTCCTGCCCCTGTGTCTGCTCCCAAGAAAGTGGGCATGGTAGAGCGTGTAGGTGCATGTGAAGCCATCAGCTGAGTAGTATCACGCTGAGCAGCACCATGCTCCGGCAAATGGTGGGATGTACCTGATCCCTCACCTACCTGGAATACCCGTGGGGTCTCACGCTGCCTAGCCTCTACAGCGGTGAACCTCTGACCCATCACCTTAATCTGCCTCGCTAAATCCTGCACCGATTTGAGGAGTGCCTCCCCAAACTGTTTGGCCTCGTTATCATCTGCCATCGGCTCTCTCTGCTCTGAATCTAACACAGGCTCCTCCTGTTCTGCATCTGTCACAGGCTCCTCTTGCTCTGTGTCCACCACCCGAACACAATCTCCCTCTCCGTAGGTATTCTCCAACCTATGCTCACGATCTCTGTACTTCCGGCCTCTGTAACAAATATATGGCCTCTTCCCCAGTGTCATAGACAACTAGCTCCATAAGATGAGCTAGAACTATGCTCTGATACCACTGTAATATCCCGTTTCGGGTATATCTCTAAAACACGGCACAACTCCAACTAGAGATGGACTGGGAGGGCGTTTACCAGATATGCCGCCTCTGAAAGAGGACAAAATCTGGAGGCTACCTGGCCCTTTCCAGACTCTAAGAGTATGAGACAAATACACCAAGTGGTATAGAACTAGAATGCCCGAATATATATATATATATATAACAGTGCAGCAAACATACAATAGCATAGAAAGAATGTACGACAACTCATCCAGAAATATATAGAGAGAATGTTAAGCCATTTTATTAAACTGAGAGATATAATGAAGTACAATAGGTGATCAGAGTAATGGCACCTAAACTTGCTCAAGGCAAGTGGAGAAATACTCTCAGAATACACTGGAAATGGCTGCTCTCTGAACTACGTCCCAGTTGCTGGAAAACTGCCCTGTAGCTGCTACCACTAAAATGAACTGATGACTAGGGCTGTTTCCCTTGCCGGAATGAGCTGAAAATCTGGAATCCTCCTCTACTCACCAATCCCGACAAAACCCAGAAACCATATCAGAAATGGCTGACCTCCGAAAAACACCCCCTTGGGGAATTACGCTGGCCTCCAAGGCTCTGCGTAGAGACTAAATAGGAATCACTTAAATACCGCCTCAAACTCGACCAAAATCCTCCCAAAGGCAAAGGCTGGTCCTCTGCTCAAAACCTCGACTCAAATCTCCTGCAAAAATCCCGATCCGGAACACCTCCTAGATGCACTGCGTCCTCCCTCTCAGTGACTGCGCAGTCTCTATGAATGCTCGGTTCCGCAGCAAACCCACACACCAAAACCTCCCACAAAATGTTGAATAAATAACCTTGCCCGAGCAGGCACTCGAAGTCCCCCGGGGCTAAGGGCGAGATCTCCGACTAGAGACACTCAATGCACTAAACAATGCTGCAGACAAGCTAAACAGCCAGCGTGCTCAAGAAGTCGAAATGACCAGCTCAATATCATCAACAACGAATGAATGAAATGAGGAGGCTCCTCCCTCTTTTATAACGTTGGCCTTCCTCCAAAACCCTAAGGCTTATCTCCTCAACGTAGCCTCTCTCTCTTGCCACGCGCTCATCCTCATCTGCACAATAGCTTCTAGAGCATACGTGGGCCCCCTCTCTACGTGGTGCTTGGCCCCCCTTCGCTCCCTTTAAGTCACAACGTTGTGCTACTAGGGAGTGTGTTTTATTCCACCAAGTGAGTTAGACCCTCTCCACTCACTTTTTATTTATTAATAAACTATAGACGGCAAAATTGAGCAAAATCGAATATTCCAATGAGCCACGGCTAATTAGGAATATTACAAACTGAGTATCTATGCTGTTGTATTTTCCAAATGACCCTTGAGTCTTCTTTTATAATCTTTTCGTTGAGATATCAACGACCGAGATTAGATCTCTAATCAACGGCTAAGATCATGACTTGATCCGTGTTTACTAGAAGATTCACTCTTTGTTTTATTAATGCCCCTTAATTATTTAATTTCCCTAAGTTTAGACTTAGGGTCACCATTAAAATAATTAATTATTTTAATAAAACATGAACTGAGTGGAATTTCCACAAACGATTTATGGATTCTTTGGAATACATGTGTCTAAGCCTCCTCACAAAATTTGAGACTTGGAGCACTTCCGATGCTACCAAAAATCAACACTCCTTAGCGAGGAAAGTGCTCTAACAATATGCCTGTTGTATACTATTCTGATCTAGAAGTGTCCTCTGCGCTGCTAACATCTGACAACCCGTCAATCAACCACTGCGATGTTGTTGCCACTGTATTGCTGCCCATGACACTGCCACTACCACTGTTGCATCTATACTACATCTCCCTCGTAAGTGCGGCTTCATCTATTACTGAAATGGATTCTCAATCATCCCTATCTTTTCCCTGAAATAAACAAAATTTGTTCTTCCTAGGGCCTTGTTGAGAATGTCTTCTACGTGTTCTCCTATGGGAATGTATTGCAATTGTACTGCTCCCCGCTGAACATAGTCTCCGATAAAATGACCCCTGATGTCGGTGGGCTTTGACCGATCATGAAAAACTAGATTCGTAGAGAGCTTGATGCAACTCTGATTATCACATAGAATGTTGGTCGCTTCCATCTTTCTTCTGAATAAATTCACTAGCAGTTTTTGTAGCCATATAGCCTCACACAAAGTTGTGCTGGTTGCCATATACTCTGCTTCAACTGTGCTCACTACTACAGACTTATGCTTCTTACTGCACCAGGAAGTCATACCTGATCCAATGTTGAAGTAGTACCTTGTGGTATTTTCGGATCCACTGAACTTCCTGCCCAATCTGCATCTGTGAATCCACGCAGAACGATGTCATCGTCTCGGGTGTATTTTAATCCATATCCGACTGTTCCTTGGATATATCGGAGAACGTACTTAGCTGTTGCCCAGTGTGCCCCCTTTGATTCTACCATGAACTGGCCGAGGGAATTAACAGCGTAGCAAATGTCAGGCTTGGTGTTGACCTAATACATGAGAGATCCTATGAGTTGTCTGTATAAGGTGGGGTCCACTTCTTTATCTTTAGATGCATCAATTTTCTTCCAATTGGTGATCATTGGAGTAGCCATGGGTCTACAATGCTGCATTCTAAATCTCTTTAGAATCTCTATAGCATATCTTCCTTACCCAAGGAAGATTTCTCCCTTCTGTTGCCAAACTAAGTTGCACTGAAACGGATATGGATACAGGGTTTGAAACGAATATGGCAAATTTTCAAAAAATCTGGTTATGATACAGCAAGAAACAACACATCATATATATATATATAACAAAATAAGAATTCATATTACCATTCATCTTTGAGAATCTAGAATCTAGATTATATCTAAAAATGCATAATCATCTATCATCTGTTCATCAGTTGTCATATATGAATTATGATTTATCATCTATCATCATCATCAATCCAACATAAAGCTATAAATTCATAAATGATGATTCAAATTCAACATATCATCAAGTTTTTGTTTCAAATTTTAATCGTCAACATAAATAACATTTACATATCATCAAATATGTCTTCAATTCATTCCTGTCACTAAGAAGTTCCACATCATCTCCCAAAGTGGGAACATTGTTGCCATGTCCACTTGAAGATCCACCTATTGGTGATTTCGAATTAAACAAAGTCATATGAGACCTGGCATTCAATGTCATATCCAAGTCAGGCAACTCTGGTTCCACATCCCATAATTTGGCGGCCACAAATTTGTATTCATCTCTCTTGTGTGACAGAAGGCGGAGGTTTGAATAAACATACACTAGTTCCTCAACCTTCTTAGAGCCCAATCTGTTTCGCTTCACCGAATGGATGAAGCCATATGTACTCTAGTTCTTTTCTGCTGAAGAGGAACTAGCAACCTGTGATAAGATCCCGATGGCCAAATTTTGTATATGTGGAAGTTCCCCACCATAGTAGTTCCACCATTCAATTGGACTCATTGTCCTCTAGTGCCGCATACAATCAATATCAGAACCCCAACCTTTTGATCCCACAAAATGAGCAAACTCTGAATGAATCTGATGCCCAATTTTAGGATCTACAAAAAGCTTTCTAAAAGCTTTTTTAAATCTTTGTGAGACTTCTAGGTCTTTGCTTGGTGCAGTTCTTTCTGGATCACTTAGCAACTCTGTAGCATAATATTTTGGATTCACTGCATAGGCCAAAAGGTGCAATGACGTGGTCATCTTGTTCAACCTTTTGGTCAATATATCTTTTACTTTTCTAAAAAATAATTCATCTGGGTCATTCTCCTTGGCATTTATAACCACCCTTATCTTCTCTATCATGGAATCAATGTCTTCATACACCTCTCCCAAATTAGCCATATTTGTGTCAAACATGCAGAGCAAATCCACTATTGGCTTAGTAAATGCCAAGAGGTACTCAACCTTATCCCATCATTCATCATCAACAACCAATTTTTTCACTTCTTGTGCTCTATCAGATTGGGATTGCCTCAATTGATTCCAAAAAGAGCTGCATGCCATTGATTGTAATGTATCTTTCACCTGCATAAGCCTTGTTAAGACTATGACATGAGAGGAAAATCGAGTCTCGACAACCTGCAAGTGCCAAATTTCCAATGTTTCAATAAATTAAAAAATAAAAATCATAATTTGATTGAATAACTATTATGGTTTACGAATCATGACATTTGAGAATCCAATTTACATATTTGAATTCAGATCAGAAATTAGAATTTATGAAATATACTTTAATGTTTAGGTACCTTACGGAGCTCCAATTTTGCAAATTCCCTGTAGATGCCTTGGGACATGTGGTGGTTTGTGGTGAATGCTTGAATTTCTTTTGCCTCTTTAAAAATAACACGAATCCACTCGATTTGCTTCCCCATCTTGCTCAACATGAAGTTCAATGAATGTACAGCACAAGGGGTCCAAAAGATGTGCTGATATTTTCCTTCAGTAATTAGGTCTACTACTCTACACACCGTTGCATTGTCAGTTATTACCTGGACAACATTTTCTGGGCCCACCAATTCAATTGCTTCAATCAAGATGTGAGCAATGAATTGAAAATCTTTCATCTGCCCTTCACAATCCACTGCCTTCAAAAACATTGTCCTTGTTGGCCTGTGACTGCACATAACATGGAGAAGTGGTCCCTATAAGGAAATCACAGGGCAGAGGTGTGAATGTTTAAGGGGAAGGCCAAGCTATTCAAGCACGGGGTTGGAAGAATGCCCTGCAGTCAAAAGAACAATTCAAGAGCCAGACCAATGGACACGTTCAGAACATTGCACACAGGTCAGGGTCGAGTCGGGCTTATTTGCAAGCTCAGGAGAGACTAGCACTACAGAATACCGTTTAATGCTAAGATGTCTTGAAGTTAAAATTAAACAAGATTATCATTCTTCCAAGTTCGAGTACAACGAAGGCTCGTATTCATTGTGCCCAGATCCAACAGCAACCCGGGAGCACAAATTGCACCAGATTTATACCAAGGAGCGCCCCCACAAACAGTCTCGTTAAATCCACTCACCTGCGAATCGACGGTTGACATTAACTGTGGGAACACTCTCTTCCAATTCCAAAAAACCGCTTAAGTGCCCTGCAAGTGGTTTCAGGTTTCAATAAAGGACATTACGGGGTGATAGCTTGAGCCCACGCCCTTTACTTTCAAATCAGAGAAAGCAGAGAAATGGCGTATTTTCCTTAAAAGAACTTAAGGGTTTTGGAGGAGGCGCAAAGGGGAAAATAGACGGTCAAGATCAAAGCGCAGAATTGAAGCAGAGAGATGGATGGCGGAGATCATAGCACAGGAACGCAAGTCAAATGGACGGACAAGATTAGATCGCAAGATCTAAGTTAGAGATAAGCGGTCAAGAATGGATATCACAAATAAAGATGCATGAGAGTTAATGGATCAGAGATTCTGGAGAAGAGCCACGTGTCAGCCATACGTTCCATCGCACTTTGCAAATATTACCGTTTACCCTCCGTCGCTCACACATAAATCTTGCGATATGCTCACTGTAACTTTTAACATTTACCTCCCCACACTTCGCACTTCACAGAACATAACATTTAACCCCCGCTGTTCCCAGCTAAACCTTGCGGCATGCGATCTGCGGGTGGCCCCACCTTCACCGCCACATTGCCCTTTTCTCCCCATCGCATATCGCACTTCGCGAGGCTTAACTCTTACCTTCCGCTCCCCTTTTCGTAAAACCTGCAGGCTGTGATGTTGTGGGCGACTTTCACTTCATTGCCATGTCACCTCCCTCTCCCCGCACTTTCGCACATCGCAAGTTTTAATGTTTACCCTCCACTGCTCATAAACTAAATCCGCCGATGTGCGATTTGCGATCGCTGTGGGACCCATCTCTACCACGTCATCTAAAGCCATCCCCTGGCCTCTGACCCGTTCTTTTCCATTTAGATCATTTCCACCGTGGTTAATACTATCGGCCCCACCATTCCTTCCGCCTTTTCCATCCGTTCTTCGCACATCCCATCCATGACCCCCTCCAAAATCCAGTTCCCGGTTTGCAATTCAAAACACAACATGGGCTTTTGGGTGGAACATGCAGTTCTAGTTTATTCAGTTTGCTCAGGAAACCTCCGCTAAAGAGCCAAGCACGCGTAGTACGACTAGTCATTTCATAGCTACTGAGTGGAAATCATGAGAATCAGGGAGTGGAGGCATTCAAAAAGCAGGTGGAATTAAGTAATGGAAGACGGGCTGCCCACCTGTTCACGGCCACTCCTCATCACACCACTTTGAAGGCTCCTCGATTTGGCCTCCTCTGGTCAACTTTGTCTTTTCTTTTTACTGTTAGATAGTGATATTTTGCTGGTGAAATCCTGATTTTAGTCGAGTCTGTTTTGATTCTTTGTTTATGGGAGTGATTGCTTGATGCAAGCTCTACTAGTCAGTTAGGATATTTTTATTTCGCATGTGTGGATCGATCCTGAGATTTTGATTCGATCGTAAACCCTGAAGGAGAACTCTATATGTAAGGAGTTCTAATATGAAAGAAAGGTTCTGGAATTTTGGAGAATTTTGTTGTAGTTTTGTATGATTGTGCTCCCTGTACTCTAAGATACATATTTGGGAGAGTTGTTTGAGCTTAATATGATACAGCGTTGTTATTTGGATTCCATATGAAGCAATTAGTATGTATCTGTTTTCTTCTGTTATCAGTGATCTCCTTTTTATCAGTGTTCCACGGGAACGCGTCCCCTAGGATAGGAGACACGCTTCCCCGCTCCCCCACGCTCCCAAGATGGGGAAACTCCTGGGGAAACTTTCTCCACGTCCCCTTTTTTGGAAAACTTGGGGAAACTCTAGGGGGGTGTTTTTCTAGTGACGAAATGCATCTCTCTTATGGGGGGGACGAGGGGATGCAGGTGGGATGTAATAGGGACGCGTTCCCCAAATTTTTTCGCTAATAACAATTAAAAAAAAAACAATTTTTGTATTTCACTGCTTTCTATGTTTATTTTTAGTTCAGTTTTCTACGGTTGTTTTAGACTTCAAATGTCATTGTCATATGATAAATTTAATTTTTGATGTGCATTGCGTAGTTTCGATTTCCAAATGATGAATTTAAGTTAGATGTACCTTGCATAATATTAATGCCCATTGCCAAATGATGAATTTAGATGGAACAATGCATAATGTCATATGATAGATTCAATTTAGTAATTTATTTTTAGATTTACATTGATGATTGCAGAAATGTCAAATGATAATTTTACTTCACAATAGTCTAATACGAAATGATGATCATATTTAGATGTGCATTTCATAATTAATAAGATTGACATTAGAAACATGAAAATTTATAAAAAATTAATTCTCTAATTAGCAGAATTGCTAATTAGGGATATTACAAAGTGTGAATTGGGGCAAGAAAATTAATTTCCAGTTCAAGCTGAAGGAAAAGCTTGATTTGTGCAGGCCAACCAAGCAGTGTGAATTGTTGGGGCGGGAAAATTGATTTGTAGTTCAAGGTGAAGGCAAAGATTGATTAGTTCCGGAAACAATAGTAGCAAGTAGTGGATTTGCCAGGAAGAGATTCAGGTGTGTAGATCAATGATTTCACAGAGTAGATCTGGGTGCAGAGATTTGCAATGAGGGTTTGCAGTTGTAGATCTATGCAGGGAAGGAAGAAAAAAACACACAGAGAGCGAATTTCCAAAAATTCTCCGAGGGATTCTAGTTTTCAAGTTACAGAAAAGGAGGTTGTGATTGCCAATAACAAAAGGCCATAACAAACTTGTCAGTCCAACTAGTGCGAGTTTCATGGTCAGTAGTACGTGTGCCAAATTCTGGAGAAGGACATCTAAGAGGTCGAGAAAGTTACCTAGTAAAAGGAGCAGGTAGTGCGAATTCTGAAAAAGGACACCGAAAGGTAGGAGCAAAAGCAAATCCGTGCATTCCAGGGGGAGTGCGTATAGTGTTAGATTTTGTAGCATCGGATGTGTTCTAGCCACGAAATTTGGTGGAGGGGCTAGAATGCATGAGATCTCCAAAACCCAAAAATCGTTTTGGAAATTCCACCTAGAGATGGCTTAATTATATTATTAGCCGATTTTAAAATATTTCCTATGTCTAAACTTAGGGAATATGGCTAATTAATCAGAATTAGTTAAGTCAAGGTGAGAATTCTCTAGAAACTCACATGGATCGATCCAAAAATGATCTATGCCATCGATTAAGATTTAATTTTTGTCGTTGGAGTCCCAACAGGAAGACATAAGAAGGGATCAATGTGGTGATGGAGAATGCACCAGAGACACTTGAGCAGTTCGATTTCCTTAGTAGATCGATTTCCAGAGTAGTAGCATTCAACTATCGGAGAAGCTAGAAGATGAAGTAGTGAGTGAGGGGTAGAGATAGTGATCCGAAAGAAGTTTTCCAGATCCAGAGAGGCAACAACAAGAGGGTCAAGTTATTCCCAGTGAGGCAGTGAAGAGGACTGCGAAGTTGCTTCAGAGAAGGTAGTTCGATTTGCTAAAGAGAAGTTGCTTCAGAGAAGGAAGTTTGATTTGCTGAAGAGAAATTTGTTCTCAATTCAAAAGGTCAGGTAGAGGTTCCAGAGGGTCGGAGAGACGATTTCCTCGGTAGCAAAAGGCAGAACAACTTCATCAGAGTCTAGTTGGAAGCATGATATCATAGTGACAACACAGAGGCTGATGCAAAGGGTCCAGGAGGCCGAGTTTTCTGAAGGTAGGTTGTGTTGGGATTACTTGCAGAGGAAGGGTAATTCCCTTCAATATTTTTGCCCAGTTTTTCTTGCCGTGTGTTGACCACACTTTGTCAACAACCCCATTGCAGTACACCCCCATTTTTTAAATGGGTTTCATCATGTTCGACGTGTTCGAGCCATTCAGACTCCATCATTAGTCAACAGACAACATTTTGTTATAAATGATGTAAACCCATTCTGCATATTATGATGTAAATGATCTAAGTAAGACCGTCAATGTATGTAACAACCTAGGTAAGCCTAGTATGCTGTTGATGATTTCTATCCTAGGAGGTTTTTTGTCTCACTGATTCACGTAAGTGATCGGCAAAATTTTTCCCTCCAGCCTCACCCCAAAGCTAGGGTGGATTTTGTCATCGGCATGCTAAGTGAGTCCTAGTGTTTTCTATCGAGTCCTTGTAAGAGTAGTTTGAGCTACTTGGTCTACTAGATCATGTTTTGAGTCGCAAAATTGGATATCTATTTGAGGGTCTATACGAATGGGTATTCCCCCTTCATGTGTCTACATGTATTATCTTTTGTAAAGAGGGTTGGAAAAAAATAATTAAAATCCCCTCTCAGTCAATTAATTAAATTTTCTAGTTAATTAATTAAAAAAATCAAAAACCAGAAATTTAATTAATTTAGGGTCCTAAGTTAGGGTAAAAAAATTTAAAGGCAAAATTCGTTGGTCCTTAAAAAATGATTTTTTAAAGGCTCCAGGTCAAAGGAATTTTGAGAATTTTAAGAAATTTTGGACCCTTGGGCCTAGGTGGTTAAGTCAAAGTCAAAATTTTGGGGTAATTAACTTAAAAATAGTATTTTTGAGTTAATTAAAATGGATTTAAATCATAAATTCGTTTTTTCCTCAAAATTATAATTTTAACCGTCCAGAAAGATGATCAACTCTGATCGACGGTCGAGATTATTTTGACGTGGATCAACTGAACTAGCCATTGGACATTTTGTCCTATAAATTAAGAAGTCTTTGTCAGTCCTGAATCATCCGATCTGAGGATCGTGCACTTGTTCTTAGAAGCTCTTGTAAATTTTTGAGGAATAAAGCATAAAAACTTTGGGGTTACAAAGTTTGATGTTCCTTCTCGGATCTATGTGGTGAATTGTCTCTAAACTCTGCTACTTTGTTTGGAATTTTTATGGTTGATGGCTTTCATGGATTAATCTGCATACAGGTATCTTGTGCAGTTTTCTAAACTCATAAGATAACATCTTTGATTTAACGAAAAGACTAGTTTCCTATTTTTCTGAAGGATCTCATGTTATTTTCTTGAGTCTCTATTAATCTAAGGTCTAGATCTAAGCGTGCAGGGGAATATTTTTTTTTAAAGGGTTTGAGCGTCTGGAGAAGTCTTCGGTTGGACCAACCGACTCTCAAATGACATAAATCTGAAAAGCTCATTATTTGTTAAATTCCAAATCTATCTTACGAAATTGATGGTTTTGCAAGGTTTTTTAGGGCTTGTGCCTCTCTCTAATATTTCAAATCTCTAAAAAACTGTGCTAAAATGGATTCAAATCTGGCTATGAGGGCTTCAGATCTGTAAATTAGTTTGTAAATTTGTAAATTTTTTAAGGCTCTAAGGGTTTTATAATTTTCTGCGTATGTATATCTTAAGGATCTAACTGGTTTTGCCGGTTGCAGGATTTATTCAGAATTTTATTTTTTAAAAAGATCTGAGCCAGATATAGTCCCCAAGAGCCAGATCTGGCCTCAAATCACCTCTGTGGGCAAATCTGGACGTCATTGTATTCAGAGAACATTGAAAATCTGAGTTTAATTTGAAGGAAAAAAAATTTATTTGTTGAATGCAATGGGTTTAATTATTGGCTCTGAACGCTGTTCATTCCCTGCGATCTGCAACCATCCGCCCTTATCTTCTCTTCTATACGTCCCTTTGCCACCTTCTCCTTTGCTCCACGTTGATCTGCAATTGCCCTTCATTTCCCATTTGATCTGCTGACGTCCCTCATCAGCCCTTGTTGACCACACTTTGTCAACTACCCCATAGCAGTACACCCCCATTTTTTCAAATGGGGCTTATCATGTTCGAGGTTCGCGACATCCAGATTTCATCAGTCAACAAACGACATTTTGTTCTAAATGATGTAAACCCATTCTCCATGTAATGATGTAAATGATCTAAGAAAGATCGTCAATATATGTAACAACCTAGGTAAGCCTAGTATGTTGTTGATGATCTCTATCCTAGGAGGTTTTTTGTCTCACTGATTCACGAAAGTGATCGGCAGAGTTTTTCCCTCCAGCCTCACCAAAGCTAGGGTGGATTTTATCATCAGCGTGCTAAATGAGTCCTAGTGTTTTTTATCGAGTCCTTGTAAAAGTAGTTTGAGCTACTTGGTCTACTAGATCATATTTTGAGTCGCAGAACTGGATATTTATTTGAGGGTCTATACGAATGGGTATTCCCCCTTCATGTATGTAAATGTATTACCTCATGTAAAGAGGGAGGGAAAAATAATTAAAATCCCCTCTTAGTCAATTAATTAAATTTTCTGGTCAATTAATTTAAAAAATCTTAAACCAGAAATTTAATTAATTTAGGGTCCTAAGTTAGGATTAAATCTTTAAAGGAAAAATTTGTGGGTCCTTGGAAAATGACTTTGAAAGCCATAGGCCAAGGGAATATGGAGAATTTTAAGAAATTTTGGACTTTTGGGCCTTGGTGGTTAAGTCAAAGTCAAAATTTTGGGGTAATTAACTCAAAAATAATATTTTTGAGTTAATTAAAATTGAATTAAATGATAAATTCTTTTTTCCCCAAAAATTTAATTTCAACGCTCCTGATTAAAAGATGATTAGATCTTTTGGACGGTTGAGATTATTTTGACGAGGATCATCCAAACTAGCCGTTAGAGATCTTGTCCTATAAATTTAGAGGTCTTTCTCATTCTTGAGTCATCCGATCTCAGGATCGTGCACATGTTCTTAGAAGCTCTTGTAAATTTTTGAGGAATAAAGCATAAAGACTTTGGGGTTACAAATTTTGATGTTCCTTCTCGGATCTATGTGGTGAATTGTCTCTGAACTCTGCTACTTTGTTTCTTGCATTTTATGGTTGATGGCCTTCATGGATTAATCTGCATACAGATATCTTGTGCAGTTTTTTGGTTTTATAAGATAACATTCTGATTTTTCTAAGGGTCTCATGTTGTTTTCTTAAATCTCTATCGATCTAAGGTTCAGATCTAAGTGTGCAGGGAAATTTTTATTAAGATTGAGCGTCTGGGGAAGTCTTTGGTTGGACCAGCCAACTCTCAATAAACATAAATCTGAAAAGCTCATTATTTGTTAAATTCAAAATCAAGATTTCTAAGGCTTGTGCCTCTCTCAAAAAAATTTTAAATCTCTGAAAATTGTGCTAAAATGGATTCAAATCTGACATGAGAGTTTTAAATCTGTAAACTAGTTGTAAATTTGTAATTTTTCTGTAAGGGTTTAATCGTTTCTTGGTGTGTATCTTCAGATCTGGCTGGTTTCTTGCAAATTCAGGGTTCAAATCGAAAAAAAATTTTAAGATCTGAGGCAGATCTAGCCTCCAAAGGCCAAATCTGGTCTCAAATCACTACTGTGGACAAATCTGGACATTATTCAATTTGAGGAGCATATAAATCTAAGTTTGTAGGGAAAATTCATTTAATTTAAAGGGAAAAATTTTCATTTTATGCTGGACATCTGGGTTTAACTACTTGCAAATTTTTTCGCCCACACTTTTCCCATCTCTCTGTGCTAACCTTCATCTGACTGTATATGTCAGCTCATTCCCTTTACCATTCAGTTGATTCAACGCTCTTCCTGCAAGCCCGTCCTTTCTTTACTGCCTCTCCTTGCTTCTATCTTCCCTCATCTCTATCTACCTTGTGGCTGTCATCGTGTCTCTTAGAACCGTCCAGCATTCATTCAGCTTCCCACGCATTTCTCCCATCATTTATGTCTGACGTTTTCTCTCATTTTGCCCTCGTCCTCCATCTCTGTGAGGCGTTCCTCTTCGAACCCTCGCTCTTCCTACAGAGTCGTCCTCCATCGACTTTCTCCCTTGCCCTCGCGTCTAAATCTTCACGCCGTCCTCCATCCTGTCGACCTGCAAAACGACAAAGAGAATGCACAACACGTGAAAATTGAACCCTTACATGCGTTAGACTTAGTTTTTAGATTTTAGATTTCATGATAGCGTAGGCTTTTAATTCGATGTTTTAATTCTTAGTTTTAAATTTTAAATTTCGATTTCAATTAAATTTTTTGTTAGGCTTTGATTTATGTGGGGTTATTTAGATTCGATTTTGTGATAGCGTAGTTATAGTTTTAGGATTCGATTTTAATGTTTAGTTTTAATTTAATTTTAGTTTAGATTTTGTGTTGTATCATAGTTTTAGCTAGGTTGTAATTTTATTTTTGAGTCTTAGTTTAGTTTTGACTTTAGTGTAGTTTAAATTTAACTTAGTTTTAGTTTTAAATTTAGTTAGCTTTAGAATTGAACTTTAGCTTTAGTTTTTAGATTTTAGATTTTAGATTTAGATTTCAATTCCAGTTTTTTTTAGATTAAAGTTTTAGTTTAGATTTAGATTTTTGGTTTTAATTTTTTATTTAAAAAATAATAAAATATTTCGAAGTTTCAAAATTTTTTTCTAAGTCCTATAGTCAGATGAGCTTAAATTTTTCTATCTGAAATTTGACTATGGAGCATTTTAATTTTCGAACTGGGTCATATTGGAAATATCTTAATTTCGGAAATATTGCAAATATCTGGCATTTTCATCTTTGATAATAGTGTTGTGGGTTTAAGATATTTTAATGCATGGTTGTGACGTTTTCAATTGAATATCATTGTGATCAATCGTGTTTTAGTAAGCAGCAGTTAATTGTCACTTACTTGTTTATAATTGCATAACGGGATCTTGTTTGACTCCATAAGGCACTGGTTTTAAACGTGAAATCTAATTTAGATCTGTGGAATCTCGTTCATTTTATCAAGTATTTGATTTCTTAGCTATGTCTCCAGGATTCTTCATCCTCATTTTTAATAGGGTCTACCTCCCTTAGCTTGCAAAGAGACAGCTTAAATAGAGAGATTGGGGATAAAGGTGACAGCCCCCAATCTGAGCCGTTGTCGCGGTGCCTGGACAATCTGTGGGACAACATTTTTTGGCGTCGTTGCCGGGGATAGAGTTTTTTTGTCCTTGGTCTTAACGACATTTTCTAATCTTCTAATCTTTCCTCGCCATTCATTAGCCTGTCACAAGGGATCACATTTTCTGGCGTCTTTTCATCCCTTCATATTTTCATCGTCTTATCTTTCGTCGTATCACTAATCATTTCATCATCATATCTTTAGCACCTGGACATTTTGGTTGGCTTCTTGTTTGGGTGGCGACTCCACTTATTCATCTTTTTACTCGCAGATAAGAATCCCCCCCCTGATATCCTTCTGCTATCTCTCGATTATTTCTCCTGTTTTAGAATTAGTTTCATGTTCAAGTGGTGACTCCAATTCTTTCATTTCTTTCAAGAGTTCCTGCTAAGAAGTTCGCTTCTTGAGAACCTTTTGACTATTCTTGAACACAGATATATTTCTAAAATCCCAAAAACGATATCATGGATGTTTTTGCCCCATGTAATTTTGCTAATATTCAAGGTTATCCCCATGATGTTCCTCAAATGGATAAATTACCTTCTTTTCAGGGAAATGATGCAGTTAGTGTTAAATCTCATTTGTTTGCTTTCACTAACTGGTGGAATAGATTTGCAGTTGCAAATAATAATTTCGATGATGTAAAGATGAAAACTTTTGTTCTTACTTTTGGTGAGGATGTTGCTGAATGGTTTACGGAAAAGCCTGATAATTCATTTGATACTTTTGAATCAATTGTAGTTGCCTTTAAGGAAAAGTATGGTGATAAAAGGGAAGATCGGCATTTGGTAAGAGAGATCAGTACCATAAAAAAGAAAGAAAATGAAACGACTGAAGAATTTAACAGGAGATTTAATGGTATCCTTAGAGAAATATCTCAAACTCATAAACCTCCCGATGGATCTCTTCTGAATTTTTACATTGATGCTTTTGATTCTGATACTTCATATGAGTTAAGGCGGGCTAAAACTGCAAATTATAAAGCTTGTCAATCTTTGGTTGAGGAGATTGAAAAGGATAAGAAAGCATCTGAAATGTCCAAAACTCTAGATTTTGATAGGTCTTTGACAGATTCTAAGTTAAAAGAACCTCTAGAAGATGATGATGACCCTATGAAAAGATTAATGCAAAAGCTTGAAAGCATGGAGCTTAATCAAGCGAAATTGATCTCTGAACATGCTAAGGAAATAAGTGTCTTACAGGCTAGGTTGGTTCAAATGGAAAGGGCTCAAATGCAGAATTCCCAACCTAGAAATAATAATGCTTTGCAGGAAAGAGGCCTATCTAATAAGCAGAGACCGAAAAATCAACTCGAGTTTGCAAATCTTGTGGATGAAGCTCTGCCTTATTGTAGAGCCTGTAGTGATCTTCATGAAGAGGTTACTTGCCATGTTGTCAAAAGAATCATAGCTAGTAGAATGGCAGGGTCAAGCCATCAAATTAATGTTGTTGGTAAGGACTATCACGTGCATATAGAAGATCATGAAAGTCAGGTTAAGGAACCAGCTCAGATGATTAAGGATGTGCAACCCAATCATATGCAAATGATTCATAACATGGAAGCTAACCAAATCAATCTACAAAATAAGCTAACTTCCATAGAAGCAAGTCATGCACAGGAAATAAATGTCATGGAAAACAGGTTAAAGATCATGGAATTTAGTCACTCCAATCAAATAACTGCCATGGAAGAAAAACATGTTAAGGAAATGACGATCATGGAAACAAATCATAAGAAAGAGAGGAATTGTATGCAAAGTTTCTTCATGGCCATGAAAGGAGATAATGATGAATCAATAAAAAGCATGGAACATAGATTGTTGATGATTGAAGAGAGTCATGCAAAGGAAATGACTGTTGTCCAAAAGAAGTTGGAAAGAATGGAAAGATCACACATGCAGAATTTCCAACCCAAGTCAGATTTGTCAACAGATCATAAGACTTCTTGTCTGCTAAAGCCTTTCCCATCTCATCACATGGAGGATTTAACTATGGTTTCAAAGGATGTTGAGAAAGACCAAGCTCATGTGTCACCATTGACAGAGTATATCCAGAATAATATTGGTCACGCTCCAGGTTCTTCAGATATTTTGTACAAACATCTTCAAGATGAGGACAAGAAATCTACAGTGATCTCATTGGTGACATCACAACCCACTCAGAAGAAGAGAAAGAAGCAAAAAAGAAGAAGTAAGTGGTTTGATTCGTCTAATGGTCGAGAGCGGCTTGACATTCGGATAGGACAGAGTCCTACAATTAGCAAGATTGGACACGGCACATCTGAAAAGCAACCTACAGACTTGCCTGAAAGCAGGCAAATGCTCAGCATGCACTATATTGAGCACATCTGATGCCACAGGGCATCCTTTGTATTGTATCTCTAAACTTACACCTTGTTATTTCAGCATTTCATTTTGCAGTTAGAGTAGATTTACTTTTCATGTTAAGTAGAATAATAAATGATAGAAGAGCTTCTATTTTTCATGAGCTTAATGTTATATGATGATATTTGGATGGACGCTACTTACGTAATCTTGTGTGTTGCTTAGATGCAGATTCTGGATTCTCACATTCCTTCAATGAAGCAACGTGTCCCCAAGTAGAGCCAGATGTTGACCACACTTTGTCAACTACCCCATAGCAGTACACCCCCATTTTTTCAAATGGGGCTTATCATGTTCGAGGTTCACGACATCCAAATTTCATCAATCAACAGACGACATTTTGTTATAAATGATGTAAACCCATTCTCCATGTAATGACATAAATGATCTAAGTAAGACCGTCAATATATGTAACAACCTAGGTAAGCCTAGTATGTTGTTGATGATCTCTATCCTAGGAGGTTTTTTGTCTCACTGATTCACGAAAGTGATTGGCAGAGCTTTTCCCTCCAGCCTCACCCCAAAGCTAGGGTGGATTTTATCATCAGCATGCTAAGTGAGTCCTAGTGTTTTTTATCGAGTCCTTGTAAAAGTAGTTTGCGCTACTTGGTCTACTAGATCATATTTTGAGTCGCAAAACTGAGTATTTATTTGAGGGTCTATACGAATGGGTATTCCCCCTTCATGTATGTAAATGTATTATCTCATGTAAAGAGGGTTGGAAAAATAATTAAAATCCCCTCTTAGTCAATTAATTTAAAAAATCTTAAACTAGAAATTTAATTAATTTAGGGTCCTAAGTTAGGATTAAATCTTTAAAGGCAAAATTTGTGGGTCCTTGGAAAATGACTTTGAAAGCCCCAGGCCAAGGGAATATGGAGAATTTTAAGAAATTTTGGACCTTTGGGCCTTGGTGGTTAAGTCAAAGTCAAAATTTTGGGGTAATTAACTCAAAAATAATATTTTTGAGTTAATTAAAATTGAATTAAATGATAAATTCGTTTTTCCCCAAAAATTTAATTTCAACACTCCTGATTAAAAGATGATTACATCTTTTGGACGGTTGAAATTATTTTGACGAGGATCATCCAAACTAGCCGTTAGAGATCTTGTCCTATAAATTTAGAGGTCTTTCTCATTCTTGAGTCATCCAATCTCAAGATCGTGCACTTGTTCTTAGAAGCTCTTGTAAATTTTTGAGGAATAAAGCATAAAGACTTTGGGGTTACAAATTTTGATGTTCCTTCTCGGATCTATGTGGTGAATTGTCGATGGCCTTCATGGATTAATCTGCATACAGGTATCTTGTGCAGTTTTCTGGGTTTATAAGCTAACATTCTGATTTTTCTAAGGGTCTCATGTTGTTTTCTTAAATCTCTATCGATCTAAGGTTCAGATCTAAGTGTGCAGGGAAATTTTTCTTAAGATTGAGAGTCTGGGAAAGTCTTCGGCTGGACCAGCCGACTCTCAATAAACATAAATCTGAAAAGCTCATTATTTGTTAAATTCCAAATCTATCTTACGAAATTTGTGATTTTGCAGGATTTTCTAAGGCTTGTGCCTCTCTCAAAAAAAATTTAAATCTCTGAAAATTGTGCTAAAATGGATTCAAATCTGACCATGAGGGTTTTAAATATGTAAACTAGTTGTAAATTTGTAATTTTTCTGTAAGCGTTTAATCGCTTCTTGGTGTGTATCTTCAGATCTGGTTGGTTTCTTGCAGATTCAAGGTTCAAATCGAAATTTTTTTTTAAGATTTGAGGCAGATCTAGCCTCCAAAGGCCAGATCCGGTCTCAAATCACTACTGTGGACGAATCTGGACATTATTCAATTTGAGGAGCATATAAATCTAAGTTTGCAGGGAAAATTCATTTAATTTAAAGGGAAAAATTTTCAGTTTATGCTGGATGTCTGGGTTTAACTACTTGCAAATTTTTTCGCCCACACTTTTCCCATCTCTCTGTGCTAACCTTCATCTGACTGTATATGTCAACTCATTCCCTTTACCATTAAGTTGATTCAACGCTCTTCCTGCAAGCCCGTCCTTTCTTTACTGCCTCTCCTTGCTTCTGCCGTCCCTCATCTCCGTCTACCTTGTCGCTGTCATCATGTCTCTTAGAACCGTCCAGCATTCATTCAGCTTCCCACGCATTTCTGCCATCATTTCTGTCTGACGTTTTCGCTCATTTTTCCCTCGTCCTCCATCTCTGCGAGCCGTTCCTCTTCGAACACTCGCTCTTCCTACAGAGTCGTCCTCCATCGACTCTCTCCCTTGCCCTCGCGTCCAAATCTTCATGCCGTCCTCCATCCTGTCGACCTGCAAAACGACAAAGAGAATGCACAGCACGTGAAAATTGAACCCTTACATGCGTTAGACTTAGTTTTTAGATTTTAGATTTCATGATAGCGTAGGTTTTTAATTCTTAGTTTTAAATTTTAAATTTCGATTTCAATTAAATTTTTTGTTAGGCTTTGATTTATGTGGGGTTATTTAGATTCGATTTTGTGATAGCGTAGTTATAGTTTTAGGATTTGATTTTAATGTTTAGTTTTAATTTAATTTTAGTTTAGATTTTGTGTTGTATCATAGTTTTAGCTAGGTTGTAAGTTTATTTTTGAGTCTTAGTTTAGTTTTGACTTTAGTGTAGTTTAAATTTAACTTAGTTTTAGTTTTAAATTTAGTTAGCTTTAGAATTTAACTTTAGCTTTAGTTTTTAGATTTTAGATTTAGATTTCAATTCCAGTTTTTTTTAGATTAAAGTTTTAGTTTAGATTTAGATTTTTGGTTTTAATTTTTTATTTAAAAAATAATAAAAAATAATAATAAAATTTCAAAGTTTCAAAATTCTAAAATTTTCCAAGTCCTATAGTCAAATGAGCCTAAATTTTTCTATGTGATATTTGACTATGGAGCATTTTAATTTTCGAACTGGGTCATATTGGAAATATCTTAATTTCAGAAATATTGCAAATATCTGGCATTTTCATCTTGTGATAATATTGCTGCGGGTTTGAGATATTTTAATGCATGGTTGTGACGTTTTCAATTGAATATCATTGTGATCAATCGTTTTTTAGTAAGCAGCAGTTAATCGTCACTTACTTGTTTATAGTTGCATAACGGGATCTTGTTTGACTCCATAAGGCACTGGTTTTAAACGTGAAATCTAATTTAGATCTGTGGAATCTCATTCATTTTATCAAGTATTTGATTTCTTAGCTGTGTCTCCTGGATTCTTCATCCTCATTTTTAATAGGGTCTACCTGCCTTAGCTTGCAAAGAGACAACTTAAATAGAGAGATTGGGGATAAAGGTGATAGCCCCCACTCTGAGCCGTTGTCGCGGTGCCTGGACAATCTATGCGACAACAAGCCTCTAATTCTCTCTTTTTTGTCCGTTCACCCATCCAATGAAACCTTTCTTCCACCGCCCAACCATCTGCAAATCCGTTTGCTGCATTACTATTTCCTCCAAGCCACCTTACCTGCATCTCATCGCCATTCTCGTCGACTCTGCCACCGTCCTCTCCTTCGCGTCAAAGCTCGACCTACAAACTTAAATCAAAACGCACTCACGTATTTGTTAAACCTTATGTATATGTATGCGTTGAAAAATTGTGTGAGTCGGATTCTTTTTTACAACGTTATTTTTTTTAATGTATAGTTTGATTTTTGATAGCATTAGTTAAAGTTCGATTCTGTTAGGTGCTAGGTTTTAATATCATTAAGATTCGATTTTTTAGTTTTAAATTAGTTAGTATTAGATTGTAATTTTATTTTGTTAGATTTTAGTTTTTAGCGTTAATTTTAGAGTTTAGGAGATAGGTTTTTAATTGTTTTAGTTTTAATTTTAGTTTTTCCTTAGATTTTAGACTTTCGTTAGTTTAGTTTTAGTTTAATGTTTGTAGATTTAAATTTAAATTTTAATGTGTAGCTATAGTTTTCAATTAGGATTTTGATTTAGTTTAGTTTTTTAGCTTTGGTTTAATTTTTAGATTTTAAATTTTAGTTTTAAATTTTTGTGGATTTTGTTAAAAAAATTTAAAAATTTTAAAAAAGAAAATTTTTTTAAAAATAAAATAAAATTTCAAAATTCTAAAAAATTTTCTAAGTCCTATGGTCAAACACGCCTAAATTTTTCTATTTGAAGTTTGACTGTGGAGCATCTTAATTTTCGAACTGGGTTATATTGGAAATATCATAATTTCGGAAATTTTTCAAACATCTGCCATTTATCTTAATAATCGCTTTGCTTCAGTATCTTAATGAATGATTGTGGTGTTTTCTACTGAGCTTCATTGTCGTCATAGCAGCAGTTATACATCTAATACTTATCTTTAATTGCATAACGAGATTTTTTAACTCCATAAGGCACTGGTTTTAATGTAATTGATCTTGGAAATCTCGTTAATTTTATCAAGTATTTGGTGTTTTAGCTGTGTCTCCTGGATTCTTGTCTTTCGTTTCTGTTAGGGTCTACCTCCCTTAGCTTGCAAGGAGACAGCTTAGATAGAGAGATTGGGGATAAGAGTGACAGCCCCCAATCTGAGCCGTTGTCGCGGTGCTTAGACATTCTGTGCGACAACACCTTGGATTGACAGTTTCAGGCATCGAGATTGTACTCAGATTTTCACTGCTGCATAATAATAAAAACCCTCACTTCTGCACCAATTTTCCCACATTGGGATTTTCCAGGGACATTTGTCCAAAAATAATGGTGTCATATTTTATGTGTGAGAGCTAGTATTTTCTCAGTTTCCAACGCTATTTTATTTTCGCAGTTTTATTTGTGAAGGTTGCAGTGTGTTTGTTTCAATGTTGTCGTTGCAATAAACTGAATAATTAATTTATTGGTTAGGAGAAATAATACCAGTTGCTACAATAGAGTTTCAGTTTTGAAATTTTTACATGGTATCAGAGTGTGATTGATCAGTCGAGGAGCTTAGAAGCAAAATAAGGAATTTCGTTGTTCAGTAAGAGCAGCAGGCGGAAATTCCTAGAGGCATCGCAGTCCATTGCCAAGCAAACCGAGTTGCTCAGGGAAGTTCGATTTTTCGATGCAGCGAGGCAGAAAAATTCGACCTTCCAGTTTGAGTGATTCCAGCAAGTAGAGGAAGAAACTTAGATCTTCGCTGGGCATATTTCTGGTTGGACGCAGAGGATTTTGCAGCAGTTCGCTAAAGCAAAATGTAATATCCCGAATGGGAAATAGACAGCAATACAAGCATACGACAATATAGAAAATGCCGGAAATAGAACATAAAGCAAATACACATAAAAATGCCGGAAATGCTAAGCCATTTTATTAATCTGAGAATATAATGAGATACAATGGATAATCAAAATAAATGCACCTATCCTTGCTCAAGGCAAGTGAAGAATCCTCTCAGAAAAATAGGAAATGGCTGCTACAGAAACTGCATCCCAGCTGCTGGAAGAAACTGCCGTAAACTGCCGCTGCTGGAATGAACTGAAGCTAGGGGCTGATCCCCTTGCCGGAATGAGCTAAAAATTGGCAGACCACCTGAACTCACCACCCCGGACACAGAAACCATATACCAAACGGACCACCTCCGAAAATCACCCCCAGAAACCCTCCTCCTAGAAAAACGCTGTCCCTCCAGGACCAGCGCAGACACCAACTGAAATAGACTGAAATGGGGCCACAGCTCCTCAGGGAACTCACCAAATGATAAACGCTGAACCTCCACACCGGAAGAGGCTTGAATCTCCTGCAGAAATCTCTACCACTGAACAGCTCCAACTCAAACTGCGTCCTCCCTCCAAGGACTGCGCAGTCACCCAATGAAGCTCAGCTCCTCAGCAAAACTCCCAAACAAAACACCTGCAAATCTCCTACTAAAGACTGAAGAAAAACCTTGCCCGAGCAGGCACTCGAAGTCCCCCGGGGCCAAGGGTGAGATCTCCGACCGGAGACACTCAATCGCACTAAACAGTGTTGCAGACCGACTAAACAGCCAGCGTGCTCAAGTAGACAGAAGTCTAGCTCAATATCATCAACAATATCAATAATGCCCCAAATGAGGAGGCTCCTCCCCCTTTTATAGCATTGGTTTCCCTCCAAAACCAACGTCCTCTCTCTCATTGGCTCCTCCACGTGGTGTGTGGTCCCCCCTTGGCTCCCCCCTTAAGTTACAACGTTGCATCTACTAGGGAAACACTTTATTTTATTTAAGTGAGTTAGACCCCTTTTCTCACTTTTATTTATTAATTAACTATAGTCGGCAAAACTATACAAAAATCAAATATTCCAATTAGCGGTGCTAATTAGGAATATTACAGTCTCCCCCGGCAAAACGTTGCTTGTCCTCAAGCAACTGAAGTGATGGATGCTGTAAAGTTTGCTCGCTCTCCCAAGTGGCATCCTCATCCGGCAAAAATTGCTTGTTCTCAAGCAATGCTTGAACAAGCCTACTCTCTAGCTGATGCTCCCCACCGATACTGCAAAATGTGCCTGAGTCCCACTGAAACCTCTCTGTCTCCTGCATCACCCTGATACAAAGGGATATCTCAATGCCAGGATCCCAAACTGGCCTCTCACGGTACCAGCCAATCAATAGTCCTCCCGGATCCCATCGCCACTGTGTCCAATAATCGCACAAGTCCCACGGCTCGGACTGTGCACTGCCTCTGGCTATGACCAATGCTCTAAGAGGTGAAGACCACCAACAAGCATCAATGCTCTCGGGCTCCTGCTGCGCTGTACCTGTAGCTGCATATGCTACCCCTCCAACTGCATACCAACTCATCACCTCTCTCCAATCCAAGTTGTGACTCAATCCCATGCTGATCCTGCTCTCCTGAAATCGGGATGGAGTGCTGAAAAAATGATGTCCTGTGCCGCCCTGCCAGCTGGAATCTATAACCTCTGTTATGTCCAAGGGCCCCTGCTCGACTGTGCTCCCTACGAAGAATACCGTACCATCTAGAGGGTACCAACTCATGATCTCCCGCCAGTGCATCCTAGAAGAAGAATCTGATGTAGCAACAACAACGGTATATGGAACATGCCTCGGATGTTGCCCCCAGCCTGTAATCAACTCCCACTGCTCTACCCTGTCTGTCAATGGAAGCTGCCTGTAGAAGGAAGCCCCTCTCTCTATAATGGGCAAAAGTGGGCAAGGTATGCTGCAAGCTCCATCGATGTACTCCTAGAGAGTGCTACCCACTAAAAACACTGCAGCTCTGCTGACTGCGAGTACATCTATCTGCGCCTCATCCCAGTGTCGACCCAAAGATGGATGCTCCAACATATCCAACAGCTCCTGCTGTCTACTAGCCCCCTGCATAACAATCCCATCAACCTCCAACACATCCAAAGGATATGGATCTGCAACAGCTGTCACCGTACTCGATGTCAATGCAGCTGACTGCTCCTCCTCAATAGCTGACCCCGCGGTTAGCTGCATATCCACCACAGGCTCGATGTGAGTGCCCATATGGCTCTCTCTCAAAGTAATATCATGCCTGATGTGAGTAGTGTCCTCCTATAATGACTCAGGCTCCATCACCTGCTGCTCTAGCTGAATTGTCACAAGTGACTCTTCACCCAGAGTATCTCTCGCAGAGTCCCATGACTGCTCACCCTGGACACTAGAATATAGCTCCGGTCTACTGTCACCATCCATGCATGACTGCCCTCGCTCCCCAGAAGCGACCTCAACTGATCCTATGGACTCATGTGAAAAGGAGTCCTCACCCTGGCATACAGAAGGAATGCCCTCCTGTTCTACCTCCGCCATGTCATCTGCATCGAACATGCCATCCACCCTCTCGACAAAGTGTCGATACAGTGTCTGGAGCCCAGACACATACTGGGATACTACCTCTGCTGTACCCCGTATCCTCTGCTCATGCATGATCTCGACATGCCCTGAGGGAAAAATGATGCATGTCTCCCTCATGACCTGCTCCCCAAGCGTAGGCTCAGTGATGACTGATGCACCACCTCTGCAAAGGATCATCTCATCCCCCAACCTGTCGCTGTCAACTAGCACACCAACCCAGTGCCACTGCTGAGAAGTCTCTCGCCTAGTGTACTGAGTGTCATCCAAATATCTTGGGTGAACCTCGCGTGCCCTGCTGCTCACGCCCAAAGTGCCAAAGGTCAAAAACATAATCAACTGTACCTGTGAGTGATGTCGAAGCGAGTCAGGTGTGTGAGTCCCCACAGATACTGCCAAGTATCGCTCCTCTGTCTCTCCATCGATCCTGGGTGAACTACTACCCAAGGTAAGCCCGATGTCCCTGTCCATGAGTCTCTCTGGAAGCAATGCTCTAAGACCCTGCTGTGCAGCACCGTATGCCCTCGCATACCACTGATCATCCATACACTCCTCAACATGCCACTGCACACTGAGGCATACCTCGGTATGCTGCTGGATACCATGTGCTACTGCTGGAGCACCCTGTACCGTCTCGTGCCTTGGCTGTGCCCAGGCATCGGTCACTCTCCGCATGCTCTCAATGTGATGTAGGATACTCCTACTCCACAATGCAGTCCCACACACTATGGTACACCACCATGCTACTCCATGTCCACCGGCAATCCACCACTCAATGCTAGAGGCTCCCACACATCCCTGGATGTGATGTCCTAGAGCTGTGCCTCTACATGTCCGACTACCACCAATCGGTAACATCGTCTCCACCGCCGCATCACTATACCTGCCGACGAAAGGATCATCACTCCAAATACTCCTCAAGGGGTCCGAGAAGTGAATCTCCCTGTGTCAGTAGTGTTACCAACACTGCTCGGCTCCGCTGCGTCCTCTGTGCCCCACACAAGGGTGAAGAATCCTTGGCCCCATACAAGGTGCCATCTGGTGGCCTGCCAATGCCACCTCCTCCCACAAGCTCCTGCCAAGGTGTGCTGACCACGCCGTGACCCCGTGTATGAATGTCATGCCAAGACAACCTAGGGAGTCTGCCCATAAACTGGTTGGCCACTGGAGCTGATCGAAACTGCACATGCTCTACTGCTAGGCCAACTGTACTCCCCAAGACATAGTCAGCCGACCTGCCTGGGAAACGGTAGGTGATCCCTCCTGGATCCCAATGCCAATCTGGGGTTCCTGTATTCCCCATGCATAGAAAATCCTGCTGAGCTACACTCGGATCCATCACTATCTCCATAGCCCGCTCCACCGAGTACCAACTCAAAATCTCTCTCCATCCAACCTCAACATGTGGAAGCTGTACCCTGTGCAACTCTGATCGTCTCATACCGCTATCAAAGTCAACATATGAGATCTGACTAGGTGGCTCTGCCTCTCTCTCTCCAACGGAAAGAGATGACCCAACAACACTGCTAGTCCCATCCATGCATCCCTGAATGGGAATGATCTGACGCTCCAACGTGCCCTCTGGTTGTACCATCAGGGAATCCAGCTGTTCCCCAATGCGAACCAACTTGGCCGCTGACTTGGCACAAGTCGCTCTCATACCCTCCAGCTCCTGGTCCTGCAACAAAATGGTCTCCCGTACTGACGTGGCCTTCTCTCTCAAAACTCGAAGGTCCGCCCGAAGCCGATGATACCGCTGTCTGTGACCATCATCCAATACCTCTGTACCTGCTAGTGCCTCATCAAAGGTGGATATATCTCCTAACGTCTCACCCATCTGTCGTGTGTTGCTACCACCTGAAGACTTGGACTCAACTCCGGTCATCACCTCAATGGATGGCTCTACTGAGGTAGGCTCTACCTTCTCCACTACCACATCAACCGGCATGGCCAAGGAGGTCTCCAATGAGGGTGAATCCTGTGTCACACTAGGTGTAACCTCAAACTCCCTGCAATCCGGTGTTCCCTCATCCTCCAAGTGCGAGGTAACCATTTTAATGGTTTCCCTCTCTAATACTCGGTCAAGCTGGAAAGAGTTATCCAACTTGTCCACCCAAGCTTTTTCTGAGCGCCTGGATGACCCGTCAAATGTCGGTAGATGGAATCTGCTAGCTGTGCGGTGGTAGTCTCCATCATGATGATGTCAGTGCCCCCGGTGATGATCGCGGGGTCTACTGTCCCGCTGGAGCTGGACAAAGTCTCTGAACGAGAGAGCCTCCATGAATTCCTGCCCGTATGCCTGGTACTCTACAAAATAGTCACCCATGTGGCCCGGCTCCGGCTCTCGCTGTGCTCCTGCCCCTATGTCTTCATCCAGAAAAGTGGGCATGGTAGGACGTGTGGGTGTATGTGATGCCATATGTTGAGTGGCATCATGCTCCGGCAAATGGTGGGATGTGCCTGATCCCTCACCAATCTGAAAACTAACCTCCAACGCAGTGAGTTTCTGTGACATCACCTGCATGTGTTGGAGGAGCGCCTCTATAAATCTCCTCTCATCATCATCACCTGCCATCGGCTCTTCTGCTATGTGTCTACAGGCTCCTCAGAAACTGCACGGCTGCTGCAAAACCATACTGCTGCTTAACTTCGACCTCCGATTTACCCACTGAAAACTACTCAGAAAATTCCAGGAATTTGGGAAGGTGATTCTTGCCCAAAACCCAGAAAAAACCCAAAAAACGTTTCTTCTAATTCCAACCTTCAAAATTTGACCCTTTATATTTTGGCCCTTTTTCCAATTTCGTTTTTGGTACTGCAACTGCTATTGCTCTCCAAAATTTCAGCAAACCTCTGTATGATCTCTTTCCCGATGTCATAGACCACAGGCTGAGCCAAAACTATGCTCTGATACCACTGTAATATCCCGAATGGGAAATAGACAGCAATACAAGCATACGACAATATAGAAAATGCCGGAAATAGAACATAAAGCAAATACACATAGAAATGCCGGAAATGCTAAGCCATTTTATTAATCTGAGAATATAATGAGATACAATGGATAATCGGAATAAATGCACCTATCCTTGCTCAAGGCAAGTGAAGAACCCTCTCAGAAAAACAGGAAATGGCTGCTACAAGAAACTGCATCCCAGCTGCTGGAAGAAACTGCCGTAAACTGCTGCTGCTGGAATGAGCTGAAGCTAGGGGCTGATCCCCTTGCCGGAATGAGCTGAAAATCGGCAGACCACCTGAACTCACCACCCCGGACAAAACCCATAAACCATATACAAAACGGACCACCTCCGAAAATCACCCCCAAAAACCCTCCTCCTAGAAAAACGCTGTCCCTCCAAGAACTGCGCAGACACCAACTGAAATAGACTGAAATGGGGCCACAACTCCTCAGGAAACTCACCAAATGATAAACGCTGAACCTCCACACCGGAATAGGCCTGAATCTCCTGCAGAAATCTCTACCACTGAACAGCTCCAACTCAAACTGCGTCCTCCCTCCAAGGATTGCGCGGTCACCCAATGAAGCTCAGCTCCTCAGCAAAACTCCCAACAAAACACCTGCAAATCTCCTGCTAAAGACTGAAGAAAAACCTTGCCCGAGCAGGCACTCGAAGTCCCCCGGGGCCAAGGGTGAGATCTCCGACCGGAGACACTCAGTCGCACTAAACAGTGCTGCAGACCGACTAAACACCCAGCGTGCTCAAGTAGACAAAAGTCTAACTCAATATCATCAACAATATCAATAATGCCCAAATGAGGAGGCTCCTCCACCTTTTATAGCATTGGTTTCCCTCCAAAACCGACGTCCTCTCTCTCATTGGCTCCTCCACGTGGTGTGTGGCCCCCCTTGGCTCCCCCCTTAAGTTACAACGTTGCATCTACTAGGGAAACCCTTTATTTTATTTAAGTGAGTTGACCCCTCTTTTCTCACTTTTATTTATTAATTAACTATAGTCGACAAAACTATACAAAAAATCAAATATTCCAATTAGCGGTGCTAATTAGGAATATTACACAAAATCAACGTAGAGTAGAAGAGAAAAGCACACACCAGAGGGAAAATTTCTCTTAGGGAACTTCGAGTCTCAGAAGTTAAATTTTTCGAGGCAGATTGGCAATAGTTGAGTGCAAATTTTCTCACTCCAAAAGGGAGTGCGAATAGTAGAACCAACAGTCGAGCAGAGGGAAAGAGGAAGATTTTCGAGGTTTATTTTCTCCAGTTTTGATTTTTCAAATTTTGCAACTCTACAAGGATGATCGTACGCGATTTCCATAGGAGGTCGTGCAAGTTAGCGAAAATGCAAATTTGGGCAGCAGATCGACTTCTAGTTGCCAGAGGCAGATGCTGGAGGAAGTGTGAGTTGTCTAGTGCGAGTTGCAAAGAAAGGAATGGTTCTAGCCAGGGACTAGGCTTGAAAGGAGATAATGGGGCACCAAATCCAGGAGGAGTATGAGACTCTAGTGTGCCGGATGGGCAAGGTCGATTAATGTGTCCTCCTCATGGATCATTACCTGGCTACGAGGGCCCACAATATTCAGTAGCAGGACGGATCAGTGTCAAAGGATGCAGTCAGATGCCAGAGTGATAGTTGCAGACTATTTGTAGTCAGATGTTGGGGAGCACAATGCAAAGTTGGCAACCGTGCAGAGTCAACAACAGTGTAGATTCGTCAGAGACAATGTGAAGGCTAGTAGCAGTCAAAGATTCAGGTGACAGATGCATCATGCTGAACACAGATGATTCAATATTTTGGATGTTTTTCAGTTGCGGCAACAACAAATGAGAGGGAGTTGCAGTGCAGATGCAAAGTTGGTAGCAGTACAACAGGGTCAACAACAACATAGATGCAACATCAAAGTTGCGGAGTGGTGGTTGGTAGTGGCAGGCAGTCACAGTAGCCAGGCACCATCAATGTCAAAGTAGCTAGACATCATCAACATCACAGAGGCTGATACAGAGACAGGGTGTTGTGGAAGGGTGTGCATCACTAGAACACATTCCTTGCTAAGAGGGAGTATTATTTTTTATAGCATTAGATGTGTTCTAGCCACGAAATTTGGTGTAGGGGCTAGAATACATGAGATCTCCAAAACCCAGAAATTGTTTCTAGAAATTCCACCTAGAGATGGCTTAATTAGATTATTAGCCGATTTTTAAAAATTTCCAAAGTCTAAACTTAGGGAAAATGGCTAATTAATCAAAATTAATTAAGTGAAGGTGGGAATTCTCTAGAAACTCACACGGATCGATTTAGAAATGATCTCAGCCATCGATTAAGATTTAATCTTGGTTTTTGGAGTCCCAATAGGAAGACATGAAGGGATCGATGTGGTGATGGAAAATGCACCAAAGACACTTGAGCAGTTCGATTTCCTTGGCAAATCGATTTCAAGAGTAGAAGTAGTCAGCGGTCAGAGAAGCTAGATGTCGAAGCAGTGAGTGAGGGGTAGAGACAGTGATTCGGATGAAGTTTTGTAGATCCGGAGAGGTAGCAACAAGAGGGTCGAGTTATTCCCAGTGAGGTAACGCAGA
Source organism: Pinus albicaulis (assembly GCA_034641835.2). Classification (NCBI taxonomy): domain Eukaryota; kingdom Viridiplantae; phylum Streptophyta; class Pinopsida; order Pinales; family Pinaceae; genus Pinus; species Pinus albicaulis. The sequence goes on along the minus strand of CM076583.1, from coordinate 522,788,383 downwards.
GGACTGTGCAGTTGCTTTAGAGAGGGCAGTTTGATTTGCTAGAGAGAAATCCGTTCTCAGTTCCAGAGGTCGGGCAGAGGTTCCAGAGGGCTGGAGAGACGATTGCCTTAGCAGTGGAAGGTGGAACGACTTCATCAAAGACTGGTTGGAGGCTTGACATCACAGTGACAGCTCAAAGGCTGACGCAGAGGGTCCAGGAGGCCGAGTTTTCTGAAGGCAGGTTATGCTGAGATTGCTTGTGGAGGAAGGGTAATTTCTTTCAATAATTTTGCCTAGATTTTCTTGCTATGGATTTCCAGTTTTAGGCATCCAAATTGTACTCAAATTTTCATTCCTGGATAATAATAAAAACCCTCACTATTGCAAGGGTTTTCCCAAATTGAGTTTTCCCGGGGACATTTGTCCAAAAATAATGGTGTCATATTTTATGTGTGCTAGTATTTTCTCAGTTTCCAACGTTATTTTATTTCCGTAGTTTTATTTGTGAAGGTTGCAGACTTGCAGTGTGTTTATTTCGATGTTGCCGTAGCAATAAACTAAATAATTAATTTATCATTTAGGAGAAATAATACCAGTTGCTGCAATAGAATTTCAGTTTTGAAATTTTCACATATAGTAGAGAGAAGGTTGAGTTGCCGGAAGGAGAAGGAAATTTCCAGCATATCATTTTCCAATTAATTTGAGTTTCGCCGAAATGGCCACAATGTTGATTTCGGATAGCATCGGATGTGCTCTAAGTCTCAAATTTTGTGGAGAGGCTTAGACACATGTATTCTAAATAATGCAAAAAGCGTTTGGTGAAATTCCACTCAAATTGTATTCTATAGAAATAATTAATTATTTTTAAAGGGACCCAAAGTCAAAACTTAAGAAAATAAAATAATTAAAGTGTATTAATATAATATTAGTGAGAATGATCTAGAATAAACGGATCAAGTCAAAAGTTAATCTTAGCCGTTGATTTGAGATCTAATCTGGGTCGTTGAATTCTCAACGAGAAGATTATAAGGACTTGAAGGGTCATTTGGAAAGGACATTCGTGGAGACACAAAGGATCTAGAGATCGAATTTTTTTGACATAACAAGTGCTCGGACGAAAATAAGATCTAAGTGATCCTTGATTACAAAGAGGGGAAATAGTTCTGGTTGGAAGGATTCCTGAGCCGGAGAGTACATAGTAGCAGAGACAGAGAGAGCCACAGCAACAGCGTATAGCCAATGATGCAATGCCTACGTAGTCACTATGCAGAGGCTGATGGGAAGTCGTTTTCCTACTGAGGAGACAACGTAGAGCCAGTTTCAGACCCCGGAGAGGTTTTCCAGAGGCTCAGTTTCTAGCCAATAGTGAGACCAGCGCAGAGGCAAAAGGGTAGCCGATTTGTGACGCAGTCACTGCGCAGGGCAATCCAGCCATGGTGCAGATCAGTGCCAAGTCCCTGTGGAGGAGTGAGGTTTGTCTCACGAGATCTCTTCTGTCAGTTTTGCTGTATGATTTGACAGTCTCGTCAATCATAGATTTTTACTCGGAATTTACTACATAATAACATAAACCCTTAGATCTGTTGCACTGGTTTTCCTGCATTGGGTTTTTCAAGGGACATTATTCCAAAAACAATTGTGTCAGATGGTTGTGTGATCTATGTGTGTTTAGATTTGTATCCGCACTTGTATTTCTTCCACGGTTAATTGTGTAGGCTATAGTGAGTGGATTTTGATATTTGATTGTAGAACACAATAAGTAATTCGTAAAGTAAAATAACAAATAGAAGATTTTCCATCAGTTGCTTCAGTAGGACTCCATGTAACACGAATTTTCACATGGTCTCTGTTGGAGCGGGGCCCACTAGGGTGTACTTTTTTGGGATAATTTTTTTTAAAGTTTTGTTGTACGCGTTGCACACAAATGGTGAAAGGGGCTTTAGGGCGGGTCAAAGTCCCTTAATTATTGTAATGGGTTAAAGGGGAAAACCATGAGTCTCAAACCATGGTTTGAGACCATGGTATGTGCGCGTCTATGATAGTATAAATATGTAAGGGTTGAGTCAAGTAAGAATATGATATATTTGATGTTTTGATTAACGTTTTGATGTAAGTCTGGGTTAGTTTGGGTAGAAAGGCTCCTGCTGGCTGTGTGCGCGGAGACCTATGCCCTGAGCTGTGTGCGTAGAAGATAGATTGTACTGAATTGAAAGATCTCTTAATAAAGAAGGCATTTTTGGCGAACCCAAATTCTTATGTGATTTGTTGTCTTGATTATCTGTTATTTGCTGTCAAAGTGACTCTGTTCTGTTATTGCGTAATTGCTTTTGTAATTGGTTAATTGCATCTATGTGCGAAAGGTAGTTGATGTTAGATAAATAGATCTGAATGAAGTATACTGTGCGTAAAATATATTAAAGTATTATGTGATAATCTGCGAAAGGGTTAGATCTATTGACTGTGCATGCGCAGATTTGTTATACTATTTGCAGTAAGTCTGATTAGATCTGCCACATCCAAAGCTCCCTCAGGGTGCGAAAACCTGGTTCCAACACCCCCCTATACTGCTTCGAGTGAGACTTTGGTCTGCGCAAGCAGATCACTGCTGAAAGGCACAGTAGTTGGATGGTTTTGTTGGTTGCGCGATAACTCCAAACCTGGGTCAGGACCCCTCAAGCCAACAAATGGTTTCATTGCCCGGACTGGGATCATTTTGAGGGAGATTTGATGTTGTGGCATCCGACGCAGAATGAACTACAAGATTGACTCGATAAGAAGATACTTGAATTTGCGATCCAAGAAAACAGAAGCTCTAAATTGTCTGCCGAAGATTGGGCACAAAGATATATCTATACAGAGGTCCACGAAATTTTCTTTGCTTTCTTTGCGACCGAGTTGCACGAGTGGTTGTCACGACTTGCTGAGTTCCAGACCTGTGCAAAGGATGACGTGATCACTCAGTGGGCCTTGGAATTGGCACAACAATTAGAGAAAACTAGCAACAAGATCACCCGCGTGGTAGATCATTGGATCAATAGTGCTCTGGGAGGATTTGTGGCTAAATTTGCTATTGATCAATTTGTATCATACTCTAAGCTTGAACGAAGGTTTTTCAAGGGTTCTAGAGGTAAGTTTCGACGCTCTCTGAAGCTGTGGATTAAAATGCCATTGTGTGAACAGGGTACTCTATGCAGTCATATTGAGTGAATGTCCTGTAGAGGCCTAACTACGCGTAGTGGAAGAACTTACAGAATAGATCTAGAAGAAGGTTTTATTTACAGTCCTCTCAAAGGTAAATCTGATAGTGACAAGGAATCCGAAACTAGTAGCTCTGGTGAATTTGCGCACTCTGAAGATGAAGTATTGCAAGGTCATAATACTCTTGGGTCGTTAGCCATAGCTCAAATCCCATCCACTCCTCTCGCGAACTCATTTCACTCTAACAAGCCATCTACTCCACCTCCACCACCAGGTGCTGAGATGGCCGCTTCCAAGAAGTTACCTACTTCCGTGATATCGGGAACGAACACACAGACCAATTCTGGTTTGTCACTGACGCTGTGTAGACAACGCAACAGGCTAATAATGAGGATGTTAAGAAAGCACAGTTGGCCACTGCTTTTCAAGACCGCGCACTGGATTGGTACATAAGGTATGTGGCGACAAACCCTAATGCAACTATTGTTAATCTGAAGGCTGCGTTAAAAGAATAATCCGAAATCGTTGCGCAATGTGTAACTGAGTTAAAAGAGATTCGCCAATAATTGAACGAATACGTATAGGACGCGGATGAAATATTGAAACGCACTATCAGAGATGGGGGATTTACTATTGATGACACCCAACACAAAGAATGGTTCATTTCCGTGCTGCTACTGCATCTGCGCCAACCCCTAAGTCAGCAGAAGATTGCCACGCAAGCTAAAGACGTAGAGATTGCAATGAAGCTAGAAGCATCACCGGTACTAGCTGCACAGATCGGGACCCAACAGATCCAAAGCCAGTTGGAGGCAATGCACTTAGAAATACAGAGCCTGTGCAAGGATAAGGGAAAGGAGGCATGTGTAGATGTATGATGTATACGCTACAAAGTTGTTGGGCATCACAAGGATCACTGCCCTGTATTCAATGATTATCTATCAGATGGAGGACGAAGCCCGCTAAAGACTGCGACTAGACCAAGTGGGACTCCTATGCTATGGTGCACGATTTGTCAAGCAACGGGTATGCATACGACAGACTTTTGCACAAGGATTGGTAAATATATCCCTGAGGTTAAGTAACCGTTCTACAAATTTTGCTCATCGGTGGGACATGACGAGCAACACTGTTGCAACTTCGATTTGATGATTAAGCGAGCTGACCTATATAGGATGCACGCTGAACCTACCTCATCAGCATCCCCGTCTGGGTGTGGTGGATTCCAAAATAGCGGACAAGGAAGAGGAGGAGTTGGTCGAGGAAGGGGGCAGCTGATCTGCTATAATTGTGGAGATGCGGGCCATTATGCGCGCGACTACCCAAACCCAACACGATAGTCTTGCAGGTATTGTAGACAATTTGATCATGTTATTGAAGATTTCCTTGTTTTGATTGCAAAAATGCAGGAAAAGAAAACATAGACTCCCATTCAAAATATTCAGATGGTAAGAGCTGAGCTGCGCGAAGAAGAACCAAGTGTGAATGTCGTCACTAGGAGTGGTGCAACCCCTGGTGAAGATTAAGGGACAAAGCCAGACACTGATCTTTGGATCCGAAAAGCACCTGAAAAGAAGGAAGGATTCGACTTACAATGAGAAAAATAAACCTTTGTAGAAGCGAAAAAGGGTTTCGCAGAAGTGGGCTCCTCAACATCAAGTAAACCTATGGACATGGCCGGGGTAGATGAAGAGATAAAGCCCTTCCTACAGGCTTGTATCAAATTGTTGTGCAATAAGAAGGCAGTCGAGAACCTCCAAGCATTTATAGACAACTGCATAGAGAAAGAACAACCCTGGATGGAGCAGAAGGTTGTTAATAAGATTTATAAGAATAAAAAAATAACTGGATGGCAAATGCGCTTGACTACTCAGATTGGTGCATATGAAATGGATCAGGTCATTCTAGATCTAGGATTTGATGCGAATGTTTTGCCGAGGCAAACTTGGCAACGCATGGGAGAACCTAAGTTGGAATGGTCCACTATCTAGCTGCGCATGGAAAATCAACAAAATATTATATCGTTGAGAAGGCTCTCACAAGTAGTAATAGATATCGAAGGAGTAAGGGTACTCACAGACATTGAAGTTATACAAATTGTGGATGATACCGACCCCTATCTTGCATTGTTGAGTTTAGATTGGGCTATCGATATGGGTGGCACCATCAATCTTAAGCGCATAAGTATGATATTTGAGAATAATGGAACCAGGGTTCTGGTCCCTCTAGATCTTGCAAAAGGTGAAAGATATATAGAGCCAGTGCGCGCAGATGATGATGTCGATCATATCTATAAGTTGACTTCGCGAGACGAAGATTGGATCAACTCGACAGCCGAGGGAAGACTCAATTGGGAGAAGGATAGCTCCTGCTTTTCAGATTCAGATAAAGAACTAGAGAACTCGCAGAACCGGCTGCATGAAGTATCTGCGTTGCGCAGCAATAAGGTGACAAAAGCTCTTCGGTGCATATCCTCAGAGGTAAGAGAATCGCCTTATTATGATAATCTAACTAATGTTAACCTGTTTTTAGAAGAACTTGAAAAATCTGTTCCAGAAGCACAAAGATTTCATGCACTTGATATAGCGCTGCGCTCAACCCCAGCACACTGGTGGGAGACGCACAAGGGAAACTTGGCCAACTGGGAAAAATGCACCCGCATGATGTGTCTGACCCACGCAAACATTTGGCTAGATGGACTAAAGCTTGGGGTGAAGAACCAAAGCCAGAATGGGTGCATATATTCATCCACACTTTGGGGAAGGTGCCTACAGACCGTTTCCTTGAAACTGAAATGCGACGAGGAACCAACGAGTGGACTGCGCTGAAAAGAAAGTTTTATGTAGAACTTTAGTTTTGAAAGTGGGTTGCAAGATATTCTGGAAGTCATCTTTGACACCACAAAACCCAAGGTTGACTGCACCTTGCCAGCATGGGATGCGCAGATGAAGGACATCGTTAATTGTCGAAATTTGTTAGTTGAAGACAATGAGGAAGATCCAAGGAACATTACGATCCCTGAATCTGAAGAACAACGTGCAGTTGCTGCGCATAGGATTGAGTCACTAGATGTAACTAAGCCTCTAAATATTCGGCAAGTCAATATTGGCTTAGAGGAACAATTGAAATTAGCGAAGATAGGGGATTACTGGGATGATGATACGGTGGGAAAGGGCGCTGAGCTATTGATTGAATACCAGGACCTGTTTCCTATGAAATTTTCTGAGCTGAAGGGGATAGTAGGAGATCTCGGGGTAATGAAGATTACCTTGAAATCGGATGCACGACCTGTGAAGCAGTGCCCGTATAGGCTGAATCCCAAATATAAGCAGAAATTTAAAGAGGATTGGAAAAAATGGTTGTTGCAGGGATCGTAGAGCCAATAGAAGAATCAGATTGGGTGAGCCCTCTAGTGGTGCAAGGCAAGAAAACCAAAGGAGAAATAAGGATTTGTGTGGATTTCTGCAAATTGAATGATGCTTGCATACATGACCCATTCCGGACCCCATTTTTTGATGAAATCCTGTACAATGTAGGAGGACAGGAGGCCTAATCATTCACGGATGGTTTCTCAGGATACCACCAGATCATAATCGCGCTTAAAGATCGAAGCAAGGCAACCTTTGCACATAATGGGGATGCTTTCAGTATACAGTCATGCCATTCAATCTGAAGAATGCATTAGCTATATTCTCACGCGTGGTAGTAGTTGCGTTCAAAGAATACATCCATAAGTTCTTAGAAGTATACTTTGATGACTGGACTATCTTTGGATTATTAAAGAAGCATGTATCGAGTCTGCGCCTAATGCTAAATACTTGTCGGATGTATCAGATCTCGCTCAATCGGAAAAATTGTATATTTTATGTTCCATTTGGGATCTTGCTTGGTCATATTGTCTATCAGCAAGGATTGATGGTCGATCCCGCAAAGATCGTTGTTATTGTTAACCTGGAAGTCCTTGCAAATGTGAAACAACTGCGCTCAATTTTGGGGCATACAGGGTATTATAGAAGTTCATTCAAGGCTACACGTCGATCACTGTGCCCATGGAGAAGTTGTTGAAGAAGGATGCCTTGTTTTGTCGCGACGAGGACTGCCATAAGAGCTTCGAATTGCTTAAGGAGAAGATGGTCACTATGCCCATCTTGGTCTTTCTAGACTGGACGAAGAAATTTCATGTACATGTCGATGCTTCATGCATCGCGCTGGGAGTTGTCTTAACGTAGCCAAGAACTAGGGAGATTGACCACCCTATTGCATTTGCAAGTAGGAACTTGTTAAGTGCAGAGCGTAATTACTCGACCACAGAGAGGGACAAATTGGCCATGGTCTATGTGCTACAGAAATTCCGCCACTACCTGTTGGGAGGCCACTTTAAGATGTTTACTGACCACTTTTCTCTAAAGTACCTGGTCAACAAGCCTGTGTTGGGGGGGAAGATTTGCAGATCATTGCTATTATTCCAAGAATATGACTTTGAAGTAATTGTGAAACCTAGGAGACTGAATGTTGGGCTAGACCATCTGTCGCGCATCGAAAGTGGAGAAGAGCCAACCAACCTGGAAGACGGTTTGCTAGACGCCCAACTATTTGCCATCAAAGTAGTCGATAATCACTTTGTGGATATTATTCATGTCTTGACCACTGGAAGTGCGCCCATGGAATATACACTGCAACAGAAGAAAATGTTGGTCGCGCGCGCAGCTGACTTTACTCTAATTGCTGGTTAGCTATACAAAATGGGTGTATATGAAGTCCTGCGGAGGTACGTGTTGGAATTTGAAACACGGGATATATTAGTTGAGGCTCATGGAGGGGTTGCAGGAGGTCACTATGCAGGGAAAGAAACTACGCAAAAGATTTTACAAGCTTGTTTATGGTGGCCCACGGTGCACAGCGATGCACATGAGTATTGCCGCACTTGTGACGTATGCCAAAGGACGGGGGGACCGTCGCGCAGAGATGAGATGCCCTCGCACCCACAAATGGCTTTGCATGCTTTTGACAAATGGGCCATTGATTTTTTTGGACCTATTGACCCTCCAGTAAAGAAGACAGGTGCGCGCTACATAATCACTGCGACAGACTATGTGACCAGATGGGTTGAGGCTAACCCTGTGAAGGATTGTAGTGCAGACACAGCCATGCACTTCATTTTTTAGAACATCTTGACTCAGTTTTGGTGTCGTAAAATTTTGATGAGCAATTGGGATACACACTTTTTGAATGAAATGATTCAAGCTCTGACTGAAGAATTCCAGATTCATCACCAGAAAAGTACTCTGTATCATCCACAGGCGAATGGTGCAATGGAAGCTTTTAATAAGATATTTGAGACCGCACTCACTAAGATCTGCAATGCTAATCGAAATGATTGGGATGTGCGCATACCTCCAGTTCTTTGGGCTTACAGAACCACGTGCAAGAAGCTGACAGGAAAGACACCGTTCAAAATGGTGTATGGGCAGAAAGTTGTTATGTCGATGGAGTATATTATCACAAGTTTGCGCATTGCAACATTCACTAATATGCCCAAGCAGGATATTATGGAAGAATGATTGTCATAGTTGGTCGTGTTGGAAGAAGATTGGTTCATTGCAGGTTTCCATCAGCAGGTGCAAAAGGTGTGCGAAAAGGCCTGGCATGACAGGGACATTAGACAAAAGGTCTTTAAGGAAGAGGATTTGGTTTTGTTGTATGGCAACAAGTTTGCGCAACATCCAGGGAAGTTCAAAATGCTTTGGCTCAGACCATATATTGTGAAGGAAATCACAGACTAAGGTGCGGTATGTATGGACACATTAAGTGGAGAAGACCTTCCCGGGTATATCAATGGAAGTCGATTGAAACCATACAGGGATAACCCTCTCCCTGCGCGCACCAAATGACTATATGGCCGGAAGTATGAGTCTGCACAACAAGGATGGCAGATGCACAGACAGGTGCGACGATCACGCAGCAGCTGCGCAAGAAGGTTGACTTGGTCGCAGAGGTGCCAGAATATAGCCGCTGGAACAATAATTCTGGACAAGACAACGTTCTTACTGTTTGGAGGAGCGGCTAAACTGTATTTAATGAGGAGATTATGCCAGATTTGGAGCCGTTTTAGCATTTATGGGGCTACATTAATGAGCAGAAAACCATTTAAGACACGCCTATGCTATAAATATGGCCGGAGGGGTTGCATTAGTTCCGTTTGCTTTCTATGCTATCTCTGTGAATTTTTCTCTCTTCCCTCCGAGTATTGTTTGAAGCTTATGTTTGGCCTTGATCCAATCTTTAAGGAGGAGCTGTGCCGCCAAGGTTTAGGTCATCTTATTCCGCCCAGCATGACTGCCACTAAACCCACACCTTCTGCAACGCTGGCTGAAGAGACCTCTGCGAAGGCTGCTGAGACCCATGCATCGATCTTATCTAAAAAGGGACAGTCCTCGGGGTCCCGAAAGTCACCTTGCCAAAAAACCCCAAGGCTGTGCTCAAGTGTTGCGGAGCGGCAGAAGAAGCCTATGGCGGAGTTTCCCGAAACCATCATGGAGGAGGATGTTGTAGAAGTAGTCGATCCTATCTCGAGTTTGCCTGCATACGTCGCGCTGCGCAAAGCCTCAATAAAAGTCCCGAAGGATTTAGATAAGGTACGGTCATACATCAATATACCGTTGCTCCAAGAAAATGTCCCTGTTGAAGGCAACATGTTCGATAAGATCCCGCTACTGAAGATGGAGGACTAGGACCTGGTAGACCAGGAGAAATTCCCGGAGCTTGTGCCCACCATGTACTTGGAGAAGATCCCTTATGACGATAGAGTAGTCAGAGTTGAGTCGAAGTCCTGAGCACAGGGTCTGCGGAAATCGGGGTTTCTCAACCTCTTACACATTCCACACTATGGGAGCAGCCCCATCAATGATAAATGCGTGCGCTAGCTGCTCGCCCTCGTCCATGATGACTGCGTATGGCTAGGTCGACCGATTCTAATCGATGTTGCGCTGATCCATCTGATCACCAACTTGCCCGACCAAGGGGAGGACCCTGCGATGACCTTTGGAGGAAAGAGCCAAGAGCGCAAGGTGGCCAGGAATGTCAAGGAGAAGTACAAAGTCTCGCACAATGCCAAGGGTTTCTTGGTGCATGAAATTAATGATCCTACAGTCCAGATGGGAACGCTTATCACGTGCAAAGTGATGCGAAAGTACTGATCGAAGGATGTTCCGGCTCATGTCATTGCGCTAGCAGTGCTATGTGAGAAGGGCATGCAGTTCAATTCGTCTCAATACCTCTTTTCCGAATTTTTGGCTAATGTGTGGGAAGTCCAGGAAGAAGGCAAGCATTTTTATTATGCTTGGTTATTGCTCCTCATTGCACTAATCAGGTGGAAGACGCCGCAGGATACACAGTTCCCCGATATTGAGCCAGACATGTGCGAAGCCGCGCGCTATGCAACCTTATGGAACTCGAAGATCCGTGCCCGAGTCACGGAGAATAAGATATTTTGGGTGTTGTTCGACTCTGCCTTATTCCAAGCAATTCAGTCAAAGCCGAGGCTATCATCGACCCTCTACGAACAATATAAACAGATTGTCGACTTTAAAGCCACGTTCCACAACATGCACATCCGTGCGAAGGGCGCTGTAGGAGGAGTTTGGTATGAACTGCCATACCTGGTCTCGGAGGACGATCTGTTGTGTGTCACAACAGAATGGCCGCCTGCCTGGTTAGAGCTGTGCACCACTGGGGGTGCCACTTCATCAGTGTTGAAGACTCCAACTAAACCACGCACAACCAGGGATACGCATCAAAAAGGCAAGGACGCTAAAGCAAAACATGAGCCTACTACGACGGGAGAAACGATAGATTTGGAGAAGGAAGCAGAAGAGAAAGATGGCGAAGGCATCGAGAGCCCTAAGACACAGACAACGAAAGGTACTAAGCGTGGTTCTCAGGCCAATGTGGGTCCGCGCAAAAAGAGGAAGGGTTCCAAGTTGGCAAGAACCGAAGACCTCACCTTCACCGAGGATGACTTCAAAGAAATTGAGAACACGGTAAAGTCGGCCACGGAGGATATCTGGAATGACATGGAAGCATAGTTCAAATCCGTTCTCGAGGGTGTGCAATCGGGCCTTCAGGAACTCAAAATGCAAGTGAGTGCAATACAAGAGAGTGTCAAGCAAGCGAGCCTGCCGACTTCCGTCATCGGTCAAACGAGCACGCAACCAATTAGCACAGTGCTTCCATCCCCCTTAGATAGCCGCATGATTCAGATTCCCAGACCTGCCATTTCAGTTGAGCCGCCTACCTTGCGCGCTATTGTGCAAGCATGTGGAGAGGTTAGCATTGACCTGGTGATGCTTCATGGAGGAGAACTCCATGCGTTCCACACCATGATCGTGGATGAGTTGAAGTATTGGGAGGCCCATGCCTTCCAAGCCGCTGTCAAGTCTCAGCAGCAAGTAGAAATGCCATAGAAGAAGCAACAAACTGCAGAGGAGGCGCGTCATGCCAGTGAGGATCGTCGCACCGCATTAGAAGCTATGATTGATCAAGTGTGCGGTGACCTGCCGGAGGTCAATGTCCCTACATCAGCTGTGCCAACAACAAAGTTAAAGAGCTTTGTCGTTGCGCTAAAGGCATCACGTACAAAGATTCAGAACATCCAGGCAGAGTTTGAACAACAGATCGTCGAGCTGGAGATGAAGCTCCAACCGAAGACACCGTCAGAGGTCCGAGCGCAACAGAGGTAAAGGCCGCTACTAACAATGTAGCAGCAAAAGTGGTAGAATGTGGTACCCTTCTAGATGAAGCCATGGGTGTTTAGACTTCTGTTCAGAACGACCCAATGGCTTGCCAGAATTCATGAAGGCAAGGTAATTCAGAAAGAGATCGAGGACCTGCGCCGCCGCGAGCAACTACTGGAAACAAGGATGCAACCTTGGGCCGAGGAAGCCCTACAGATGTCGCAGAACCTTGACAACGCCCTCAAAAGCCTGCAGCAAACACATCGTAGCATCAACTTGGCAACTTTGGGGCCAACAACAGCAAAATTGATATGTGAAGCCCAAAGTGACGCCGCGCAGAGCATTGAACTCATCATGCCACTCCGGAGCTCTGTCGAAGCATCAAAGGCAGAGATGAAGGCAAACAGGCCACAGTGATTCGAGACGAGTCACGAGATTATGTTGGGGGCCTGTGGAGCGGGGCGCCCTGAGGTGTACTTTTTTGGGATAAATTTTGTTTAAGTTTTGTTTTACGCGCTGTGCGCAAATGGTCAAAGGGGCTTTGGGGCGGGTCAAAGCCCCTTAATTATTGTAATGGGTTAAAGGGAAAAACCACAAGTCTCAAACCATGGTTTGAGACCATGGTATGTGCGCGTTTATGATAGTATAAGAATGTAAGTATTGAGTCGAGTAAGGACATGATATCTTTGATTTTTTTATTAACGTTTTGATCTAAGTATGGGTTAGTCTAGGTAGAAAGGCTTGTTAAAATTGGACAACTAGGTCCAAACTCCATGTTGTGATGCTCATATGAAGACACCAATATTTTTATTGGGTTTCTCTTTCAGAGAGGTGCAAGATTGATCTAAAGATCATCGTGATCCGATGAGCAGAACATTTATTTTGAATTTATTTTTAATACTTTCAAAATATGTGCAGGTCGGCCTTAAGGTTTTACACCCCCAACAAATGTGTCACACACCCTCAGTGATTGATATAAATAGAGTCAATGTTGGAGGACATTTCACTCATCTCATCCTCACACATCATCTCTCCTCTTCTGATTGGTTTGAGCTCCTTGGAGGCAGTTTTCGGTTCACACGTGGGAAAGAAGGACGAAGAGAATTCTGCTGCTGTTGCTGCTATTGTTGTTGCTGTTGCTGTTGCTGCTGTTGGTGCTGGTGCTGGTGCTGTTGTTGCTATTTTGCGTTGACTTTTCTGGGCAGCATAGACTTTTCTGGGGTTGACTTTGAGTTGACCGTGTCGCTGTTTTGAGGGTTGTTGTGACACATGCTGGGTTGGCTGACCAAGGATACTTTGCTGGTTGAAGCATCCTGTTGACCGCCGTAACGCACCAACACATTTATTTGTTTCTGGTTTGTCTTCTGTTGATCTACTGGTATGTTCTATTAGCACTTTACTTGATTGTTTATGTGATTGCTATAGTGAAAGTAAAGTTGCATCAAGCATAGAACATCTACATAAATTTACATGGTATCAGAGCTGAGGTGAAGACAGAGTCCTAATTTGTAGCAATCACTGAAGAAGAGGATGGGTTCCTCAAACTACAATGGCTTCAAGGCTGATGACAAATTGACTGGGAAGGATGACTTCCATACTTGGAAGATGACATTGGATCTTATGTTGGAAGACCAAGATGTCATGGACTATGTGCAGGGTAAAATCCAAGAGCCTCCATCCACTACAATTGCTGCTGCCAAAACTGTACAAGAAGGGGGAGATCAAAGCAAAGCTAATGATTAGGGACTCAATTCACAAGAGTCTGGTTGCCTACATCTCTGAGCTGGGCTCATCTAAAGAGATGTATGATAAGTTGGTCAACATGTTCAAGGCCAACAATGCGAATCAAATCCTATTCTACAAGAATCAATTGAAGAATCTAAGGAAAGGTAGGGATGAGTCTGTTCAATCATATTTTCTGACGCTGACTGAGATCAGGAACAATCTGCTGGCTATTGGGGAGACAATAGTTGATCGAGAGATGGTACTCACCGCACCTGGAGGGCTCCCATCCGAATGGCATGTGTTCAACACTACCATTCTAAATAATAATGTGATACTTGACTTTGATGAAGTACTATCGAGATGTGTTCAAGAAGAATCAAGAATGAAGGAGTATGAAAATGAAGGAAATGTTGCCTACGCTGCTCATTCTAGAAAGAAGAACTTTGGTGGTCCAAAAAACAAAGGAAAACCAGGGGCCCAAGGAAAGAAGGGCAAGTGTTTCACTTGTCATAGTCCTGGTCACTATGCTGGAGAATGTCCTTTCAAGAAGGATTCTCCCGATGGTGATGACAAAAACAACCACCAGAGGTATGAGGAATCAAATGTTGTTGATAAAAGAAATGAATACATTCTTGTATCTGCCCTCTTCGTTGCATCTCCACCCGACACTATGGATGTCTGGTTGATAGATAGTGGTGCCTCAAGGCATATCATTGGGTTCAAAGAAGCACTCTCTGATATGGTTGAGAAGGACACTAATCTGAAAATTGTCGTTGGAGATAATGCCACATATCCCGTGAAAGGGACAGGGACTGTGACCCTCCACTTGTCTCAAGGTCAAGTCCTCCGCTTGCAGGATGTACTCTATGTACCAAATTTTAAGAAGAACCTTGTGTCTATATCGACCATGGAAGACAAGGGTTTCAATGTGGCATTCATGGATGGAAAGGTGCGCATGTGGAAGAAGAGCTTCAAGGAAGCTATCATGTTTGGGTCTAGAATTGATACACTCTACTAGGTTGGAGGAAGTCCACTGGGAGCAATGACATGAGATGCTATCCGACAGACCGATAATGGCACTGAATATGAGACGAACAAGTTCAAAAACTGTTGCAAAGAAGTTGGCATTAAGAGGGAGACCACAACTATATATATACTCCTGAGCAAAACAGTGTTGCTGAACGAAAGAACAGGACCATTGTGGAAGTTGCTCGTGCCATGATATGTGACCAAGGTCTACCGAAGTTTCTATGGGGAGAAGCTGCAAACACTGCTGTGTACATACAAAATCGATGCCCACATTCCGCTCTAGACTCCAAAACTCCCGAAGAGGTTTTCTCTGGTAAGAAACCTGACGTCTCACATTTTAGACTTTTTGGGTGTCCTATTTATTTTCATGTGCTGAAAGAAAAGAGGAGCAAGCTGGATGCTTCTGGGAAGAAAGGAATGTTTGTGGGCTACAGTGAAACTTCGAAGCCTATAGAGTCTATGTGCCTGGTCAAAGGGAAGTGGAAATCTGCCACGATGTCACTTTTGACGAAGATGCTTCCCTGAAGAAAGTAATCAATCTTCCAAGATCCCAGGAAGATCATGAAGCAAGGCCTAGAAATCAAGAAGAATCGAAGGATGAGATGATGCCTGATGTTGAAGGACCGATGGACCCAATTGATCCACCTCCTTCACTGGGAAAGAGACCATCATGGCTTAGTGACACTCTCGAGGATGCTGAGGGACATATGGCCCCAAAGGGGGATATTCCGTGAAAGCAAGAAGCCGAGTAGATACCAAGGGTATCTAGCAGCCATGAGTACTATTGTACAATCTGAGACTTGATATTTTGAGGAAGCCGTAAAGCTTGAAGTATAGAAGGATGCTATGCACGAAGAGTATGAGTCCATAATGAAGAATGATGTCTAGGATGTAGTTCCAAGACCGAAGGACAAAGCAGTTGTCACCTCGAAATGGCTCTACAAGATCAAGCATGGATCTGATGGAAGTGCTAAAAAGTTCAAGGCAAGATTCGTTGCCTGTGGCTTCACTCAAAAGGAAGGCATCGACTATGATGACATATTCGCACCTGTGGCACGATATACCAGCATTCGATCTATCATATCCCTTGCTGCTACGCAAGGATGGAGTCTTCATCAGATGGATGTGAAGACGGCTTTTCTACATGGTGCGATAAAGGAAGAGGTGTATGTAGAGCAACCTCTGGGGTTCGAAGTCTAGGATCGGGACACCCATGTCTGCAAGTTGAAGAAAGCCCTCTATGGGTTGAAGCAAGCACCCAGAGCTTGGTACGAGAGGATAGATAGCTACCTGATGAAGTTGGGCTTCACTCGTTGATTTGAACCTTTACTTCAAGTTTGACAGGGAGAAGCCTCTCATTTTGGTGCTGTATGTGGATGACCTCTTCCTGACAGGTGTTGACCCTCTCATTCATCAGTGCAAGAGGGAACTTGCTGCTGAGTTCGAGATGAAGGACCTAGGACTGATGCACTACTTCCTAGGCCTAGAGGTCTGGCAGAGACCTGGCGAGATTTTCCTTTCTCAAGGAAAATACATTGTGAAGCTTCTGGAAAGATTTGGTATGGTGGACTGACTGCAAGTCTGTGTTGATACCAATGGAGCTCAACTTTAAGAAGTTGAGCGGCAGCGCTGCAGGGCTCGTGTTAGCATATCCTACTGAGTATCGTCAACTCGTAGGGGCCCTGATGTTCTTAGTGAACACCTATCCGGACGTATGTTGTGCAGTGAACACTTTAAGTCAACACATGGTTGATCATAACATTTACTGGGTTGGTGCCAAGAAACTCTTGAGATATCTCTGGGGCACGTTAGACCATGGGCTGAGATACATTTTCGGGAGTATGACACTCCATGGATATACTGATGTCAATTGGGTTGGCAGTGTGGTGGATCGCAAGCGCACATCTGGATGCTGCTTCACACGTAGATCTCCTTCGGGCAGGAAACTGAAGTCGGTAGACTTGAGCACCACTGACGTTGAATACATTATAACATGTATGGCTTGTTGTGAAGTCACTTGGTTGTGAAAGCTCTTCAGTAAGTTGTTCGAGCATGTGCTAGATGCCACCATTATCCTTGGTGATAACGTGAGGGGGATTCGTTTGTCATAGAATCCCGTGTTCCACGAACGATCCAAGCATGTTGATGGTTGGTACCACTTTATCCGGGATATGGTACAACGAGGCGCCGTAAGGCTTGATCACATAGGAACTGATGAGCAAGTCGCAGATATTCTCACAATGCCCTTCGGGAAAGGCATGTTCCTAACCTTCTGTGAGAATCTTGGAATTGTGGAACGACCCTATTCTGAGTGTCCTGTTGGACGATGAGCTCTTGGAGCTCTGGGGGGCTCTAGGATAGCTTCTCGGAGCTATAAGCACACATGGGGCTAGGCTTGCCGAACCTTGTGGTGCTTCTGCCCCACCGTTATGATGATTGAGTTGGTTTGCCTCTCATGATCTGTGCCCCGTATGCATCCTACCCATTGAGTTTTGGATTCATGGGAAGTACCTCTCATTTGGCCAATGAGGTGGGAAAAGCTAGAGACTAGTAGCAAAGACTGATGGACGCATCAGAGATCGATGTACTCTCTATCTAGGATGACACGTGTCCAACCACTTGATCTAGGATCAAGTCTAGTGAGGTTTCGAACCTCCTATTGACTTCGGGCTAGATAAACCAACTTCGGGTTGGTATGTGACTCTTTGAGTCCATGTGAGGTTTCGGACCTCCTACTGACTTCGGGTTGGTATGTGACTCTTTGAGTCCATGTGAGGTTTCGGACCTCCTACTGACTTCGAGTCAGGTAAACCAACTTTGAGTTGGTATGAAACTCTTTGTGAGTCCTATAGACGTTTCGGACCTCTGGGCTGAATCTGTCAGCCGGGAATGATGTCTTTGTGACTGACCCACTTCTATTCTGAAATAAAGAGGCCAACAAAGCAAGTTACGACGGGATGACGCACGACATTTGATTGCACAGGTGGATGGAGTTCTCCCTAGTTGAGAGGGAGTGTTAAAATTGGACAACTAGGTCCAAACTCCATGTTGTGATGCTCAGATGAAGACACCAATATTTTTATTGGGTTCCTCTTTCAGAGAGGTGCAAGATTGATCTAAAGATCATCTTGGTCCGATGAGTAGAACATTTATTTTGAATTTATTTTTAATACTTTCAAAATATGTGTAGGTCGGCCTTAAGGTTTTACACCCCTAGCAAATGTGTCACACACCCTCAGTGTTTGATATAAATAGAGTCAACGTTGGAGGACATTTCACTCATCTCATGCTCACACATCATCTCTCCTCTTTTGATTGGTTCGAGCTCCCTGGAGGCAGTTTTCGGTTCACACGTGGGAATGAAGGATGAAGAAAATTCTGCTGGTGTTGCTGGTGTTGTTGCTGCTGCTGCTGTTGCTGCTGGCGTTGGTGTTGTTCCTGCTGCTGATGCTGTTGCTGCTGGCGCTGGTGTTGTTCCTGCTACTGCTGTTGTTGTTGCTGCTATTTTGCGTTGACTTTTTTGGGCAGCATTGACTTTTCTGGGGTTGACCTTGAGTTGACCGTGTGGCTTTTTTGAGGGTTGTTGTGACACATGCTGGGTTGGCTAACCAAGGAGACTTTGTTGGCTGAAGCATCCTGTTGACTGTCGTAACGCACCAACACATTTATCTGTTTCTGGTTTGTCTTCTGTTGATCTATAGGTATGTTCTATCAGCGCTTTACTTGATTGTTTATGTGATTGTTGTAGTGAAAGTAAAGTTCCATCAAGCATAGAACATTTACATAAATTTACAAGGCTCCTGTTGGTTGTGTGCGCGGAGACCTAAGTCTTGAGTTGTGTGTGGATTCCACTGTTGTGTTGTAATATTCCTTTTTTGGAAATGTCAGCAATCAGCAATCTATTCCAGAGATTGACTGAGAGGGCATTTACCGGATGTGTCACCTTCTCAAGGAAGTGTGAGATCCGGAGGCTATCTGGCCCTTTTCAGACTTTGTCTATAGAGCTGCTTGAAGAATCCCACTCAAAAGTGAGTTACAGCAATATGCAAACACATACATGAGCATACCATGAAGAGACAGCGTTATTCAATGAGCTGTGAGACAAGAAGATGAACATATAGCCAAGAATAATGTATAGCAGCAAAAGAGTGTACAAGTCTTGAGGAAACAACCTCTCAAGAAAAGGCAATGCGAATCTCAATAATACATGTACATGAATATGAAGGAACATTGCTATTTCTGCATAAACCCAAGCTATGAAGACGCAGTTTATAAGAGGTACTGCTCCATATCACATAATAACTGAAAGATATGACATTATATGGCTCAAATACACTAGGGGAGCAAAGCTCCAACCCTTAGAAGGACAAACACATCAATCCTTTAGAGGATTGGCTGAAATATACAAAATGGCAAAAATGTCGGAGTTGCTGGGCAGCTGCTGCAACTCAAATCTGGATCTCAGTAGAGAAGGCTGAATAAGATGAAAGATTTGAAGTAAACCCTCTCCAATGGACACCAAAGTGGAAGGCCGATCCTTACACTTGAGATCTCGCCCTCCAATCAATCTACAAAACCCTGCAGAAATTGCACTATGAAAATAACATAGTTACTGGAGCAAACTGTGCAGTAGGGGTAAGAATATGAGTTGGCCTGATGCCAAGATCTGCAAATAAGCTCTAAAGCTTCCAAACTGATCCTCCAAGGGCAAGAAAGACTCTCCCTCTGCTCCACTATGAAAGCCAAACACCAATTCTCCTGCAAAATACTGATGGAACAACCTCACCCGAGCAGGCACTCGAAGTCCCCTAGGGCTGAGAGTGAGATCTCCAAACGGAGACACTAAGTGCACTAAACAGTGCTGCAGACTAGTTAAACAACCGCGTGCTCAAGAAGTCGAAATGACCAGCTCAATATCATAAACATATGCATGAATGGCAATAGCTCTCCTCCTCTCCATATATAGCAAATGAAGACTCTCCATGGGCCCTACTTCGAATTAGGGTTTCCCTTCCTCTAGAAGCTTCCCTCCTGCGTTGTCATGTAGTGCTTTCCACCTCATACCCTATGCTGGTGACTTGGCCAAACCTCTTTGCAAATATCCTTTCACACATGAGGGTGTGAAATCTGGTTCCACGATTGATCCCTTTTCATACTAGAGGGATTTTATTTATGTTTTTATTATCAATTGGGCCTCCTTACCCAATTATTCATCTCCTAAATGAATTTAGACAAAAATTAATGTTCCAATTTATTGAAGAAAAATTTGGAACATTACAGTCCTCCCCTCCCAAATGTTGCTTGTCCCCAAGCAACTGCAAGGATAGAACTGGAAGTCTCCACTCAAGGCATGGAGTCTGAAATATGGTGAGGAACATCTCCCTCATGTGGATCCTCCATCCCCAAACAATCATCCAAACAGAATGAGCCACCTCCCAACAAGGTAACTCTTGAAAATCTCCTTCCACCTCAAGCTCCGGTAATGAAGGTGGGCTGAAAATCTGAACTTGGCAAGCATCATAGCTTACCCCATGCTGTCCTTCTCTCCACTCATGACAAGTGTAGAGTGTATGCTGATCCTGGGCTGCAAAAGTATTGCCCTCAAATGGAAAAATGAAGAAAAATCCTCCAAAGAGTTCTCCTCCAACAATGAAGAACAGGCGGGCCCAAAACATATTATCCATGATGAATAGGACATGGTCATCATAGAATATCCCAAGGAGAAGTTTGCTGCAAGTTTTACATGATGATGCATGATGCAAACAATATCTCACAAGGATACAGCACAGTTCCATCCACTGCAACTTCAGAAAATTACATGGCAAGCAATGTACATGATTCATCACATCTACTAAAGGATAGTAAATGGCTGAATGTAACAATAATACATGATCAAGCACTTGCCCATGGCTGTACAATAGATGAATATCAATCTTATGGCCCACCTCAAAAGAGAACAAACATTTGGCTGTGGTGGCCATATCTCCTCTCATGCTCCCATTAGAACATGTAGTGCAGAAATTGTGAGAATTCTTCCCACTCAAGGACACATCCAGCTCATGTGTCTCCCTCATGATCAAGCCTCCCATACAGATCTGATCTATATCAGCAAATGAAGACATGATCATCAGCAAAATGAAGAAAATGCTGAAGGTTACAAGTGATGCAAGAAGGTACCAACAACTTTCCCAGTAGTGACAGCGCAGTTTTACAAGTTGCTGCTTGATAAAAGTACATGGAAAAATGTTTCTTTTTACATGGTTAATCATGCATGTCTTTATATGATACATGCTAGAGTGCAGCGACTGAACATACATGTCGTGATAAAACATTTGCCGAAGGCCACAAAAGAGATGGCTGTCTCCATCATGTATATTGGCCCAATACAACTCATGGAACAATGTGACAAGCTTGCCCTCTTGTGAAGCAATGCACTGCATAAGAATGGTAAGAGTGTGTAAATCAATGAATGTATTTACAAACTTCTCACCATATGCTGGAAGTAGGATGGTACATGGATTCATGAATGAGTCCTCCATAGTGTTTTGGCATGCTATGAGGAAAAATGAACCATGTGCTGCAAGAAGGTGCTTGGACCCCCAAGTCAGGAAGAACATGCCATAGTGGTAGATGGCTCTATCACCATTATCTCCTCTTTTATCATCAAGTGCAATAAATATGAAATGGTCCTGGAACCTGTGGGTTATGGATCCTCCACATTTCCGTTGGGCACACTTCATCCATAAGGCTCTGCTCCAAAGTGACAGCGCTGTGAGCTTATGCAAATAAGCCCCTACCAATACCAAATTCTGTTCTTTGACATGCTCCTTGTCAAAGATCCCTCTAATAATGCTGCAACAAATATGGAATACTCCCCAAGATGGAAGAGCTCCCAAATCATCAAAGACCAAAGAGACAATGCCATCTCCTCTTCCTGCAGCATCATGCAAAGTGTGAGAGCAAATCTGCTCTTGCTCTCCTAGAAACAAGCAAAGCAACAAGATATTTTGCTGCCTCCCCATACCTCCATCATATCAGTCATGTGATGAAGTCACGATGAATGATATGAGTGTCATATCGAGAAATTTTGCTGTTTCTTTAACCTCCAATACCACATCATACACGATCATGCTGATGAAATTCAGAGTAGATGATATGAGTGTCATATCGACACCATGCATCCATACTCTATGCTGCTCAATGATGTAAGTATCCATCCTCTTACTCTTAGGAAGAGTGTTTGCCAAGTGATGGCCAAATTCTTTCAAGAGTAACTAGCACAGCCAAGCCTCCTGCTGCACAGTATCATAGATCTGCAAGTAGCCTCCTAGCTCTTTGCTCATCAACCAAATCCACTCAATCACTTGTGGATGCCTCCTTCTTCTCCTCATCTTGGTACTCCTCCCATGAGAGCTACCATCCTCCCAAATCACATTCCTTTCTTTGCACTTCATGGGATTTTGAAATGCAACCTTCTCAGGGATCAATGAGACCCTATCAAGACCCAAATAGGTGGTAGGCAAAAACCTCCCATCATGATGTGTATGGCTCAAGGAATGTCCAACACAAGCATGAGAGATGTTATCCATCCTAAGATGTCCTCCATCTTCTATCTGCTCTTGTGAGAAAGGAAGAAAATCTTTGCACTCCATGGTGTGTTGAAGTGCACCTCTGATGAGATCTCTCCTTGACACTTCCCTTTTATCAATAGTCTTCCAAAACCAATGAGGTCTTGGATCTGAAAGTAGAAGTTCCTTTTTTAGTTGAGAGGAGCTCATTGAGAAAGTGTCATCTTGAAGGGAGAAAGGGTTTCTTACTCCAAGATGTCTACTATCAATCTTCAAGGCTTCAAACCCCAACCTCCAATGTGATGTACAATCCAACAATGGCCCATGAGAATGATGGTTTGATTCCTTCTTGAGTGTTTCCATGTTGCACAGCGCAGTGCAACCAAGCTGCTCTATAGTAGCAATGGGATTTGACCCTTGGTCATGCAAAAGTAAATCTCCACATTGATCAAAAGAATTTGTTGCAACAATGGAATGTGGAAATCTTTTCATACCTTGATGTGCATTTGGAACTTCTTGCAGGGCTGCAAGAGTCCCTTCCTCAAAAGTGTTGGCTACCCCAACTGTTGATGCATGTGGCTGCTCTTCCATGAGTGTGACAGCGTTATCACAAGCCTCCTCAAGAGGTGATGTGATATTTTCTTTCTTTGCTCTTTCTCCATCAAAGGTTTGGATCAACCTTTGAGTGAACTCTGCAAAAGTCTTCACCCTTGCATGGCTCAAGTGGCTGCACCACCAATCATAGGCTTCACCCTCCAAGTGCAGCGCTGAGATTTCAACAGCTTCTTTCCCTACTACAGGATATAGTAGGAAAAATGCCTCCAACTTTCTCACCCAAGTTCTGGCATTAGATGACCCATCAAAGGTAGACAACAGAAATATATTGCCTTTGATTTCTTTTCTGCTACATGGTCTCTTCTCTTCCTTCACCTAGATGAAATGAGGAAAATCTAAAGTCTCCCTGAAGGCTCTAGGTTGAGATCTATACTCAACAAGGTAATCACTGAGGATCTGATGATCCAAGTATCTTCCATGCTCAATTTCTTCTTCTTGATGAGAACAGGAAGTGCATGGTACTTCCTCTTCTTTTTCTTCAATCTTCTTGACCTCCTCAAAGGTGGATGCATCTCCTCTGGATATGAAAATAGATGAGAATAAAATCATCTTTTTCAATGTTCTGATCTTCTTGGGCTTAGACTCACAGGCTGAGCCAAGAAAGCTGCTACCACCCGAAGACTCGAACATTACCCCATGATCCTATGTGCCTTCATCCTCCAAGTGCGAGGTAGCCATTTGGATGGCTTCCCCCTCCGTTATTCGGTCAAGCTGAAAAGAGGTATCCAACTTTTCCATCCGATCTCAAATCGTGAAATCAGTGGATTCATCATATGTGGAAAAATTTGACCTCCCAATGGTGTGCTGCCACTCTGAACTCTGAGTACTAGATCCCCTAGTGTTACTTCCTTCTTCATCCCACCTGAGCTAACAGTAATCCTTGAAGGGCAAAGCTACTCTGAAGTCTTCCCCCATGGAGTGCCATTTGCGGAAATAATCTCCAAAGGGTATATGATCATGCTGCCTCCCTTTTTCACTCGGTACTGGAGGTAAGAATGTAAGCATCGTGATCCTGGTTGGTCTACTGAAGGCTGGTAAATGCTGGTCATACTGTTGTGAGACCCCCATATTCTCCACCTCTACAGCCTCTGGTGGGTAAGATTCTGCCTACCCTCTTTGTTCATAGAAAAACATCCCCACGGTTTCTCTTCCAGTGTCATAGACAACTAGCTCCACAGGCTGAGCCAGATCTATGCTCTGATACCACTGTAATATTCCTTTTTCGGAAATGTCAACAATCAACAATCTATTCCAGAGATTGACTTAGAGGGCATTTACCGGATGTGTCACCTTCTCAAGGAAGTGTGAGATCCGGAGGCTATCTGGCCCTTTTCAGACTCTGTCTATAGAGATGCTTGAAGAATCCCACTCAAAAGTGAGTTACAGCAATATGCAAACGCATACATGAGCATACCATGAAGAGACAGCGTTATTCAATGAGCTGTGAGACAAGAAGATGAACATATAGCCAAGAATAATGTATAGTAGCAAAAGAGTGTACAAGTCTTGAGGAAACAACCTTTCAAGAAAAGGCAATGCGAGCCTCAATAATACATGTACATGAATATGAAGGAACAGTGCTATTTCTGCATAAACCCAAGCTATGAGGACGCAGTTTATAAGAGGTACTGCTCCATATCACATAATAACTGAAAGATATAACATTATATGGCTCAAATACACTAGGGGAGCAAAGCTCTAACCCTTAGAAGCACAAACACATCAATCCTTTAGAGGATTTGCTGAAATATACAAAATGGAAAAAATTTCGGAGTTGCTGGGCAGCTGTTGCAACTCAAATCTGGATCTCAGTAGAGAAGGCTGAATAAGATGAAAGATCTGAAGTAAACCCTCTCCAATGGACTCCAAAGTGGAAGGTTGATCCTTACACTTGAAATCTCGCCCTCCAATCAATCTACAAAACCCCGCAGAAATTGCACTATGAAAATACTTTTGATTCTTAGACAAGCTAACGCGATGAGAATTGAAATGAGTTGGGAATGATGCAGATACGCAAATAAGCTCACTTCCAGCTGATACTCCAGGCAAGAAAGACTTCCCTGCTCCTGCAAAGCACGCTTACAATTCTCACAAAATACGTGGAACAACCTCACTGGCGAACGCACTCGAAGTCCCTAGAGGCCCAGTGAGATCAACGGAGACACTAAGTGCACTAAGCAGTCACTGAGACTAGTTAAACAACGCGTGTCTCGAAGTCGAAATGACGGCTCAATATGTATAAACATATGCATGAATGCTTGTGAAAGCTCTCCTCCTCTCCATATATAGCAAATGAAGACTCTCCATGGGCCCTACTTCGAATTAGGGTTTCCCTTCCTCTAGAAGCTTCCCTCCTGCGTTGTCATGTAGTGCTTTCCACCTCATACCCTATGCTGGTGACTTGGCCAAACCTCTTTGCAAATATCCTTTCACACATGAGGGTGTGAAATCTGGTTCCACGATTGATCCCTTTTCATACTAGAGGGATTTTATTTATGTTTTTATTATCAATTGGGCCTCCTTACCCAATTATTCATCTCCTAAATGAATTTAGACAAAAATTAATGTCCCAATTTATTGAAGAAAAATTTGGAACATTACATGTGTGCGTAGAAGATAGATTATACGAAATTGAAAGATCTCTTAATAAAGAAGGCATTTTTGGCGAACCCAGATTCTTATGTGATTTGCTGCAATCAGGAGTGGCTTGCTCCATCAAGAGTGCATAAAGCTAGTTGCGCAGAGGGTAAGAGGCAGTAGATCGACAATAGTCGAGTGAGATGGCCACCAACGAATTGCATGATCAAGACCAGTTGGAGGGCGCCTCCAACTATGTAATCTAGAAGGAAAGGATCTCCTTCATTCTAGATGAGCATGACCTCAAGAACTTTATCGATAGTGCTCAGGCTGAACCGGTGGATGTAGCACCATTACGAGCCTTCAAGAAGAATATGGATAAAGCCAAATGGTTCATGTTGATTGTTGGGTAGTATCAGATGTGCTCTAGCTCCGAAATTTTGTGGAGGGGCTAGAATACATGAGATTTCCAAGACCCAGAAATCGTTTGGAGAAATTCCACCCGGAGTGCATTATATGAAAATAATTAATTATTTTTAATGATTCCTAAGTTAAATCTTAGGAAATTAAAATAATTAAAGGGAACTAATATAAATATGGGTGAGAAGCTTCTAAGATACGAGGATCAAATTTGTTTCAATCTTAGCTGTTGATTAGAGATTTGATCACGGTCGTTGATATCTCAATAGGAAAAGCATAAATGAAGACTTGAGGGATAGTTGGCGACACACCTGGAAAATACTTAGTAACTTGAGGGAAGTCGATACTCCAGGAGCAAGAGTCCGATTTCAGAGGGAGAGTTGCAGCGTGAAGGAAGAGGAGGGTATCAACAACAGTCAGAGAGAGAGAGGACGCAGAGAAGCAGAGAGACAACGCAGAGGGACAATGCAGAGAGGCATCGCAACAGAGGATACAATCCTCACGCAGAAGAGGACGCAATGGAAGTTGGAGGGTCTCTAGTGTGTCAGAATTCTTCCAGTGACTAGAGGAAAACTATCTCAAGTGTTTTCACAAAATTTTCTCCATGATTCGGCAAATCATTCCTTGCAAAGAGATTGTTGTTGAAGAATAATAAATAAACCATCATCTACTGCACCAGTTTTCCCGCATTGGGTTTTTTTGGGGACTATTGTCCAAAAATAATTGTGTTGATGTGATTGATTCTTGTGCTTGCATTTCACTATTCTTTTCTCTATACAATTATGTGATAACTGCAGTAGATTTTATTTTGTTGTTTACTAAATGGTTTTGTAAATAACTTATCGTGCCAAAATAAGTAGGAGAAATAAATCAGGCAACAGGGCTGTAGATTCTGCAATGAGTCGTGATTTTGATGCTGCTAGAGCAACAACTCGAAGGGGCTCACGCAGTTCTCCTGGGAAAGAGGAAAGCACAAAAGGTACGATGGGTGATGACATTTATGTGTTGGCTTACAGATTGGAAGAAGAAGTCGCTTGCTAGAAGGAATCACTTGCTTGTCAAGCTCTGCTTCCTTCGAGGTTTGGTATATTGATAGTGGGGCTTCTACGCACATGACAGGAATACGGGAATGTTTCTTGAGCTACCAAGAAGAAAAGATGAACTTCCAAATCACCATGGAAAATAAGGCAAAATGTACCCCTTTTGGAAGAGGTATTATAGTTTTCCAAACAGAAGCAGGGGATCGACTTCGGGCTACTAATGTGTTGCATGTGCCTGTATTGGGGATGAACTTGCTCTCTGTATCTTAGTTACAAAACAAGGGCTATGATGTATGCTTCATTGGAAAGAAAGTATATGTCAAACACCCGAGTTGGAAGAAGAAGGCCCAAATTGGAGTCAGAAGCAACAAACTGTATAAGTTGCGGCTAGAATCTCCAATGGCACTGATAGGCAGTAATGATGAAAAAGATTTGAATGAACTATGGCACAGAAGGATGGGGCACTTACACCATGGGGCTCTAAGAATTCTCAGAGAAACCGTCACAGGAGTTCCAGAGTTAAGCACCAAACGAGATGATGTTTGTAGAGGGTGCGTACTAGGAAAGTACGCCAAAGCGGCTTATTCCAGAAGTAACAATAGGGCAACGAGTGTTTTGGGATTAATACACTTAGACTTTTGCGGACCAATGTCCACAAGAGCTCTTAGTGGTGCTGAAGATTCGCAAGGGAGCAAGAAGATCCACCTACTACTAGTGGAAGAACGAGCCGAGAATTACGACAGAGACGAAAGGACACAAAGGAGTTCATTGGAGCTCCTAGAACTGAGAAAAGGCAACGTAGACAACCAGACAGATACCAAGCTTTGGTGGCTTAGGTTAGAGAACCCTCTAGTTTTCAGGAGGCAGTTCAACATCAAGTGTGGGTAGACGCTATGGTGGAGGAATACAGTTCCATAATGACTAATGATGTTTGGGAAGTGTTACCTAGACCTCAAGACAAATCAGTTGTAGGTTCAAGACGGATCTACAAGATGAAGTATGCTACATATGGCAGTATGGAAAAGTACAAAGCCAGGTTCGTGGCTAAGGGGTATGCTCAAAAGGAAGGGATAGACTATGAAGAAACCTTCGCCTCAGTAGCCAAGTATACTTCTATCAAATCTGTGATATCCCTTGTAGTGTAGATGGGGTGGGAGATTCACTGTTGCATCCACTGTTGCATACTTCTTCTTCTATCACACCACAGTTATCCCTTCCTTTTGAGCATGCCCCTTAGCCACGAACCTGGCTTTGTACTTTTCCACACTGCCATCTGTAACATACTTGATCTTGTAGATCCATCTTGAACCTACAACTGATTTATCCTGAGGTCTAGGTACCACTTCCCAAACATCATTAGACACTATGGAACTGTATTCCTCCACCATAGCATCTACCCACACTTGATGTTGAACTGCCTCCTGAAAACTAGAGGGTTCTCTAACCTAAGCCACCAAAGCTTGGTATCTGTCTGGTTGTCTACGCTGTCTTTTCTCGGTTCTAGGAGCTCCAATGAACTCCTTTGTGTCCTTTAGTATATATCATAATTCCCGGCTCGTTCTTCCACTGGTAGTAGGTGGATCTTCTTGCTCCTCCTGCGAATCTTCTTGCGGTGATACTTCTACATTCTTATGCTTTCGAGAAGCGTTGGTGTTGGTTTCGGCTAGTTGAAATGGTTGGACCAATGGATCATCCTCTGACTTCTTTTCCGAAGGCATTTCTTGGGATTTCCTAAAAGCTTTGTCCTCCATGAACTTTACATCCCGTCGTACACGACTTTCCTATTGCCAGGAATCTAGACTCTATATGCCTTAGCATTCTCGCTATATCCAACCAGATATCCTTTTTCCACACTCTGATCCAACTTCTTTCTCTTTTCTTCGAGTACATGGCAGTACGCCAAACTCCCAAAGATCCTGAAATGACTCACTTTTGGCTTTCTACTAGTGAAGACACTCTCAGGTGTAATCTTACCTAGTGCCCTGTGGGGAACCCTGTTCTGAACATACACAATTGTGCTGCATGCTTCTGCCCATAGAAATTTGGGCATATCCTAATCATACAACATTGCCCTCACTGCTTCAATAATAGTTCTGTTTTTCCTCTTTGCAACCCCATTTTGCTCCAGATTATATGGAGTGATCCATTTTCTTTTGATGCCTTCCCTTCCGCAAAACTCAGTGAAGTCTTTATCAATATATTCTCCACCATTGTCTGAATGCAATACTTTTATCCTCTTCCCTGTCAGATTCTCAACCAGAGCCTTAAACTTTTTGAATCGATCAAAGACCTCATCCTTGGTCTTTAGAAAGTAGATCCAAGTCTTCATGGAATGATCATCAATGAAGGTGACGAAGTATTCAGCACCACTAAGAGCTCTTGTGGACATTGGTCCGCAAAAGTCTAAGTGTATTAATCCCAAAACACTCGTTGCCCTATTGTTACTTCTGGACGCTTTGGCGTACCTTCCTAGTACGCACCCTCTGCAAACATCATCTCGTTTGGTGTAATATCTCGTTTCAGGGATATCTCTAAAACACGGCAAACTCCAACCAGAGATGGACTGGGAGGGCATTTACCGGATATTCTGCCTCTGATAAGAGGACGAAATCCGGAGGCTACCTGGCCCTTTCCAGACTCTGTCTAAGAGTGAAAGATAAATGCACCAAGTGGTATAGAACTAGAATGCTCAAGAATATATAAAAATAACAGTGCAGCAAACATATAATAGCATAGAAAGGAAATACGGCAAATACGGCAACTCATCCAGAAACATAGACAGGAAATGCTAAGCCATTTTATTAATCTGAGAAATATAATGAAGTACAATAGGTGATCAGAGTGATGGCACCTAATCTTGCTCAAGGCAAGTGAAGAAATACTCTCAAAATATACAGTAAATGGCTGCTCTCTGAACTGCGTCCTAGCTGCTAGAAAACTGCCGTGTAGCTATTACTGCTGGAATGAACTAAAGACTAGGGGCTGATCCCCTTGCCGAAATGAGCTGAAAATTTGCAAACCTCCTCTACTCACCAACCCGGACAAAACCCAGAAACCATATCAAAAATGGCCAACCCCCAAAAACCACGAGAAAATACCTCCTCAAGGAATTACGCTGGCCTCCAAGGCTCTGCGCAGAGGCTAAATGAGAATAGCTGAAACACTGCCTCAAACTCCCCCAAAATCCTCCTACTGGCAAAGGTTGATCCTCTGTTCAAAATATCGGCTCAATCTGCTGCAGAAATCCCGATCCGGAGCGCCTCCAAAATGGACTGCGTCCTCTCTCCCAGTGACTGTGCAGTCTCTATGAAAGCCCAGCTCCACAGCAAACCCAAACAACAAAACCTCTCACAAAATACTGAAGAAATAACCTTGCCCGAGCAGGCACTCGAAGTCCCCTAGGGCTAAGGGCAAGATCTCCGACCGGAGACACTCAATGCACTAAATAGTGCTGCAGACAGGCTAAACAGCCAGCGTGCTCAAGAAGACAAACGTCTAGCTCAAAATCATCAACTCCAGAATGAATCAAATGAGAAGGCTCCTCCATCTTTTATAACGTTGGTTTCCCTCCAAAACCCCAACGTAGCCTCTCTCTCCTCCATGTGCTCATCCTTATCTGTGCAGTAGCTTCTAGAGTGTACGTGGGCCCCCCTTCTCTACATGGTGTTTGGCCCCATTGGCTCCCTCTTAAGTCACAACATTGTGCTACTAGGAAGGTGTTTTATTCCATCTAAGTGAGTTAGACCCTCTCCACTCACTTTTTATTTATTTATAATCTATAGACAAAAAAACTTAACAAAATCGAATATTCCAATTCGCTGTCGCTAATTAGCAATATTACAATCTCCCCCGGCAAAATGTTGCTTGTCCTCAAACAACTGAAGTGATGGATGCTGCAAAATCTTCTCGCTCTCCCAAGCGGCATCCTCATCCGGCAAATTCTTCCACCTCACCAAGAATTCCTGGACTGTCCTGCTTCGTAACTGCCTCTCTCTGGTATCAAAAATGGCCTTTGGCTGCAACACCAAGTGCCCCTCATCATCCGTAGGTGGTA
Organism: Pinus albicaulis; assembly: GCA_034641835.2. Lineage (NCBI taxonomy): Eukaryota > Viridiplantae > Streptophyta > Pinopsida > Pinales > Pinaceae > Pinus > Pinus albicaulis. The sequence goes on along the minus strand of CM076583.1, from coordinate 522,757,446 downwards.
GCTCCTCTGTCACTGTCACCTGCTGCCCCAGCGCCTTCTTTAGGCATGATACATGGAAAATGTTGTGGATCTTGTTGCCTTGGGGCAGCTCCAACTCATATGCAACCTGCCCAATCCTGCGTATCACCCTGTATGGCCTGTAAAAGCGAGGCTTGAGCTTTTCAGCTCCCTTCTGTTTCAGCGATGACTGCCGGTATGGCTGTAATCGTAGGTAGACCAAGTCCCCTACCTCAAACTGTCTCTCCACCCAACATCTATTGGCATACAACTTCTGTTGGTTCTGTTCTATAGCCATATTGTCCTTGAGAGCTCGGAGGATGTCCTGACTCTCTTGGATCCAAATCTTGTCTCTAGGAGCCTTTCTAGCACCGAACATCACATCAACAAAAGATAAGGAATGGTACCCATACAAAGCATAAAACAGTGACATACCAATGGACATGTGATGTGTTGTGTTGTAGCAGTACTCCCCCAAATGCAACCATCTCAACCATGCTCATTGCTACCCACTATCATAGTTACACAAGTAGCCCTCCAGCCACTTGTTAACTATCTTCGTTTGTCCATCCGTTTATGGGTGATAACTGGTACTCGGTGTCAACTCCATCCCCACCAGTCGGAAAAGCTCCTGCCAAAATCTGCCCATGAAACGGCTATCCCTGTCACTGATGATGGTCTTAGGAAGACCATGCAGCCTGAAAACCTCTCTGAAGAATAGCTCGGCCACCTGTGCTGCTGTGTAGCGCGTGGATATGGCGAAAAAGTGCGCATACTTTGTCAGCCGATCAACGACGACAAAGATACAATCCTTGCCCTGTACCATGGGCAACCCTGTGATGAAATCCATCGATATGCTCTCCCATTTCCCCTTCGAAATGGGAAGAGGCTGCAACAATCCTGCGGGATGGCTCATCTCCCACTTGTTCCTCTGGCAAATATCGCACTCCCTGATGTGCTGGAGTACGTCCTCCTTGAGGCCCTTCCATGAGAACCTCTCTCTAATGGCCCTGTAGGTTTTGGTAAACCCCTGATGGCCTGCCAATGGAGAATCATGTGATTCCTGGAGTATCTTCTTCTTAAGCTGAGATCCCTCAGTCAAGAAGATCCTGTCCCTGTAGTAGATGATATCATCAACCACCCTGCACCTATCATCCGCCACCTGTCCATCCGCCTCCTTGGAGTACTCCACTAAAAGTCGAGCCCTCTAATCTGTATCCGAGCTCATAAGAGATAACGTGGCTGGTCTGCGTGAAAGGGCATCTGCTACCACATTATTCTTACCCTTGACATACTCAATGTCAAAGTCATATGCTTGGATCTTACTGATCCACTTCTGCTGCCTCTCCTGTAGCTGCTTTTGCTCCAAAAAGAACCTGATACTGTTGTGATCAGTCCTCACCCTGAACCTGTTCCCTACTAGATACTGCCGGAATTTGGCCAAGGCATGCATGATGGCCAACATCTCCTTGTCGTATATAGGATACAACCTCTCGTGTGGAAGGAGCTTCCGGCTCTCAAAGGCTATAGGGTGTCCTCCCTGCACCAATACTGCGCTGATCCCCTCTCCCGACACATCACACTCCAAGACAAATGGCTGCGTAAAATCCGGCAATGCAAGCACTGGGCAGCTACTCATCACCTCCTTGAGCCTATCAAAGGCTCGCTGCGCTGTATCTGACCAACTAAATGCCCCCTTCTTCGTCAAAACTGTAAGGGGTGCAGCAAGCTGTGAGAAACCCCTAACGAACTTCCTGTAATAGGTACATATCCCAATGAACCCTCGAAGTTCCGTCACGTTCCTCGGCTGCGGCCAATCTCTGATGGCTCTAATCTTCTCCTCATGAACCCTCACTCCGTCCACTCCAATAATGTGACCCAAATACAACATCTCCGTCATCCGAAACTCACACTTGGAGAGCTTAGCATAGAACTGTTGCTCTTCCAAGATGCGTAGTACTGCCTCTATATGCTGGAGATGCTCCTCCCAAGTCCTGCTATATATGAGTATGTCATCGAAGAAGACCAATACAAACTTCCTCAGATGACTGCGGAAGATATGGTTCATGCAAGACTAAAAGGTGGCTGGTGCATTGGTCAGCCCAAAAGGCATAACCAAAAACTCAAAGTGCCCGTAGTGACACCTGAAGGCGGTCTTGGGAATGTGTTGTTCCCTCACGCGAATTTGATGGTACCTCAATCTCAAATCAATCTTCGAGAAGAACTTAGCTCCTCTCAGCTCATCCATCAACTCATCGATCCTGGGTATAGGGTACCTGTTCTTCAGAGTCTTCTTGTTCAAGGACCTGTAGTCAATGCACATCCTTAAGGTGTCGTCCTTCTTCTTCACCAACACCACGGAAGAAGCAAACGGACTCGTGCTCGATCTAATGTGCCCAAGAGCCAACAACTCTTGAATGGCCCACTCAATCTCATCCTGATAGGCTTTGGGATGCCTATAGGGGGTAGTGATCACCGCCTGAATACCCTGCTCAAGCTCAATGGTGTGCTCAAACCCTCGGTCCGGTGGCCAACCTGGTGGTATATCTCCAAACACTACATCATGCCTATCAAGGATGGCCTGTATATCCGGATGAACTCCTCCACTGGTGGTCTCTGCCTCTGATGCCCGCAACTCAACCGCCCACTCTATGTCTCCCTTCCAGAAGTCTGCCTCCATCCGGTGTGTCGAAACTGTCTGAGGTGGGTAAGTGTGCATCCCGTGGATCTTCTCATGCTTCCCGGTCTTCTTGTCATCCCACTCCATCTCTAAGGCCTCCCAATTTGTGGTGACCTTCCCCAGAGTAATCAACCACTGAACACCCAATACCACATTGGTATCTGGTATGTTGACCACGAAAAAGTGATCAGTCACGGTGTAGGTACCCATCGTCACTGCCAACTCTGGAACATACCTGGCACATTGCATCGTCTGGGCTCCTGGCACCAAGACTGAAAATCTGTCAAAGCTCTTGGTTGGTATACCCCTCCACTCGACCATCTGTGCATCAATGAAGTTGTGGGTAGCCCCACTGTCAACCAAGACTGATACTCGCTGGCCACGTACTGTCCCTCGTACGCGCAGCGTCAAATACTTAGGAACTCCTCGCAAAGCTGCAAGGGTCCCTCCTGTGGGTGCAAAAACTGAACCTCCTGTCCCTGGAGGTGGAGGCGATAACTGATCCTTGGTCGTCTGACTATCCCCTGCCTCCTCATCATCCTCCTCATCCTCTTCCCCGCTATCATCGGAGAAGACCTCAATGAAGTGTGCTTTTCTAACAGCACACCTATGCCCTGGTGCCCACGGCTCCTCACAAGTGAAGTACAGCCGCTTCTTCCTCAGCTCCCTCCTGGCATCATCATCTATCTGTGCCCATCTTGGATTCCCCTTTGGAGGTGGAATCCTCACATCCTTCCCCTTGGGCTGGAAACCCTGTCTCTGGGGATAAGGTGTACGAGTCCTGGGCAATGCATCCTGCAAGTCCCGTGTCCTCCTAATAGCATCCTGGAGTGTAGTTGGTCTAGTAGATCTCACTAATCCATGAAGTGGCTCTGCTAACCCCTCCACAAACACATAGATCATTCGTGTTGCGGATAGATATGGCACCATCACTGAAACCCTCAAGAAATCTGCAATGTATGTCTCTGGGCTCCCAGTCTGCTTGAGCTTCGTCAACTCAACAAAGTGTTGTTCCGGATCCCTCCGGTCAAATCGCTCCATCAACCTCCTGGTAACTCAGCATATGTCGTCACTGTAGAATGCCCGAGTGTGACCATCCCATGGAACCACCAGTCCTGGGCCTCACCATCCAAATGTAATGTCGCCACCTTGATGGCCTCCGTCTCCGACATCTGGTTAAGCTGGAAATAGATATCCAACTTCTCCACACAAGACTTTGTCGAACTGTTTGATGATCCATCAAACGTAGGCAAATGAAATATGCTAGACGCACGGTGGGAATCTCCATCATGATAATGCCGGTGCCTTCTATGATGGTTGCGAGGTCTACTGTCTCGCTGGAGCTGCACAAAATCTCGGAATGAGAGAGCATCCCTGAACTCCTACCCATAGGCCTGATACTCTGCAAAATACTCGCCCATGTGTCCGGGCTCTGCCTCCTGCTGGGCTCCTGCCCCAGTGTCTGCTCCCAAGAAAGTGGGCATGGTAGAGCGGGTAGGTGCACGTGAAGCCATCGGCTGAGGAGTATCATGCTGAGCAACACCATGCTCCGAAAAATGATGGGATGTACCTAATCCCTCCCCTACCTGAAAAACCCGTGGGGTCTCACGCTGTCTAACCTCTACAGCGGTGAATCTCTGACCCATCACCTCAATCTGTCTGGCTAAATCCTGCACTAATTTGAGGAGTGCCTCCCCAAACTGTTTGGCCTCTGTGTCATCTGCCATCGGCCCTCTCTGCTCGGAATCTAATACAGGCTCCTCCTGTTCTACGTCTATCACGGGCTCTTTCTTCTGCTCTATGTCCACCACCCGATCGCAGTCTCCCTCTCTGTAGGTGTTCTCCAACCTACGCTCACGGTCTCTATACTTCCTGCCTATGTAACAAATATATGGTCTCTTCCCCGATGTCATAGACCACAAGCTGAGCCAGAACTATGCTCTGATACCACTGTAATATCCCGTTTCGGGGATATCTCTAAAACACGGCAAACTCCAACCAGAGATGAAGTGGGAGGGCATTTACCGGATATTCCGCCTCTGATAAGAGGACGAAATCCGAAGGCTACCTGGCCCTTTCCAGACTCTGTCTAAGAGTGAAAGATAAATGCACCAAGTGGTATAGAACTAGAATGCTCAAGAATGTATAAAAATAACAGTGCAGCAGACATATAATAGCATAGAAAGGAAATACGGCAAATACGACAACTCATCCAGAAACATAGAGAGGAAATGCTAAGCCATTTTATTAATCTGAGAAATATAATGAAGTACAATAGGTGATCAGAGTGATGGCACCTAATCTTGCTCAAGGCAAGTGAAGAAATACTATCAGAATATACAGTAAATGGCTGCTCTCTGAACTGCGTCCCAGCTGCTAGAAAACTATCGTGTAGCTGCTACTGCTGGAATGAACTAAAGACTAGGGGCTGATCCCCTTGCCAGAATGAGCTGAAAATCTGCAAAGCTCCTCTACTCACCAACCCAGACAAAACCCAGAAACCATATCAAAAATGGCCAACCCCCGAAAACCACCAAAAAATACCTCCTCAGGGAATTACGCTGGCCTCCAAGGCTCTGCGCAGAGGCTAAATGAGAATAGCTGAAACACTGCCTCAAACTCCCCCAAAATCCTCCTACTAGCAAAGGCTGATCCTCTGCTCAAAATATCGGTTCAATCTCCTGCAGAAATCCCAATCCGGAGCGCCTCCAAAATGGACTGCGTCCTCTCTCCTAGTGACTGCGCAGTCTCTATGAAAGCCCAGCTCCGCAGCAAACCCAAACAACAAAACCTCTCACAAAATACTGAAGAAATAACCTTGCCCGAGCAGGCACTCGAAGTCCCCCGGGGCTAAGGGCGAGATCTCCAACCAGAGACACTCAATGCACTAAACAGTGCTGCAGACAGGCTAAACAACCAACGTGCTCAAGAAGACAAACTTCTAGCTCAAAATCATCAACTTCAGAATGAATCAAATGAGAAGGCTCCTCCATCTTTTATAACGTTGGTTTCCCTCCAAAACCCCAACGTAGCCTCTCTCTCCTCCACGTGCTCATCCTTATCTGCGCAGTAGCTTCTAGAGTGTACGTGGGCCCCACTTCTCTACGTGGTGTTTGGCCCCCTTGGCTCCCTCTTAAGTCACAACGTTGTGCTACTAGGAAGGTGTTTTATTCCATCTAAGTGAGTTAGACCCTCCCCACTCACTTTTTATTTCTTTATAAACTATAGACGGCAAAACATAACAAAATCGAATATTCCAATTAGCTGTCGCTAATTAGGAATATTACATTTGATGCTTAACTCTGGAACTCCTGTGATGGTTTCTCTGAGAATTCTTAGAGCCCCATGGTGTAAGTGCCCCATCCTTCTGTGCCATAATTCATTCAAATCTTTTTCATCATTGCTGCCTATTAGTGCCATTGGAGATTCTAGCTGCAACTTATGCAGTTTGTTGCTTTTGACTCCAATTTGGGCCTTCTTCTTCCAACTCGGGTGTTTGACATATACTTTCTTTCCAATGAAGCATACATCATAGCCCTTGTTTTGTAACTGAGATACAGAGGGCGAGTTCATTCCCAATCCAGGCACATGCAGAACATTGGTAGCCCGAAGTCGATCTCCTGCTTCTCTTTGGAAAACTATAATACCTCTTCCAACAGAGGTACATTTTGCCTTATCTTCCATGGTGATTTGGAAGTTCATCTTTTCTTCTTGGTAGCTCGAGAAACATTCCCGTATTCCTATCATGTGCGTAGAAGCCCCGCTATCAATATACCAAACCTCGGAGGAAGCAGAGCTTGATAAGCAAGTGATTCCTTCTAGCAAGCGACTTCTTCTTCCAATCTGTAAGTCAACACAGAAATGTCATCACCCATCGTACCTTTTGTGCTTTCCTCTTTCCCAGAAGAACTGCGTGAGCCCCTTCGAGTTGTTTCTTTAGCAGCGTCAAAATCACGACTCATTGCAGAATCTACAACCCTTTTGCCCAATTTATTTCTCCTACTTATTTTCCACAATAAGTTATTTACAAAACCATTTAGTAAACAACAAAATAAAATCTATTGCAGTTATCACATAATTGTATAGAGAAAAGAATAGTGAAATGCAAGCACAAGAATCAATTACATCAACACAATTATTTTTGGACAATAATCCCCAAAAAAACCCAATGCGAGAAAACTGGTGCAGTGGATGATGGTTTATTTATTATTCTTCAGCAACAATCTCTTTACAAGGAATGATTTGCCGAATCATGGAGAAACTTTTGTGAAAACACTTGAGATAGTTTTCCTCCAGTCACTGGAAAATTCTGACACCCTAGAGACCCTCCAGCCTCCATTGCGTCCCCTTCTGCGTGAGGATTGTATCCTCTGTTGCAATGCCTCTCTGCATTGTCCCTCTGCGTTGTCTCTTTGCTTCTCTGCGTCCTCTCTCTCTAACTGTTGTTGATACCCTCCTCTTCCTTCACGCTGCAACTCTCCCTCTGAAATCCAACTCTTGCTCCTGGAGTATCGACTTCCCTCAAGTTACTAAGTATTTGCCAGGTGTGTCGCCAACTATCCCTCAAGTCTTCATTTATACTTTTCTTATTGAAATATCAACTACCGTGATCAAATCTCTAATCAACGGCTAAGATTAAAACAAACTTGATCCTCGTATCTTAGAAGCTTCTCACCCATATTTATATCAGTTCCCTTTAATTATTTTAATTTCCTAAGTTTTAACTTAGGAATCATTAAAAATAATTAATTATTTTCATATAATGCACTTTGGGTGGAATTTCTCCAAACGATTTCTGGGTCTTGGAAATCTCATGTATTCTAGCCCCTCCACAAAATTTCGGAGCTAGAGCACATCTGATACTACCCAACAATCAACATCAACCGCTTGGCTTTATCCATATTCTTCTTGAAGGCTCATAATGGTGCTACATCCACCGGTTCAGCTTGAGCACTATCGATAAAGTGTTTGAGGTCATGCTCATCTAGAATGAAGGAGATCCTTTCCTTCTAGATTACATAGTTGGAGGCACCCTCCAACTGGTCTTGGTCATGCAATCCATTGGTGGCCATCTCACTCGACTACTGTCCATCTGCTGCCTCTTACCCTCTGCACAACTAGCATTATGCACCCCTGATGGAGCAAGCCACTCCTGATGGTAGCAAATCACATAAGAATCTAGGTTCCCCAAAAAATGCCTTCTTTATTAAGAGATCTTTCAATTTCGTACAATCTATCTTCTGCACACACAACAATAGAATCCACACACAACTCAAGACTTAAGTCTCCGCGCACACAGCCAACAGGAGCCTTGTAAATTTATGTAAATGTTCTATGCTTGATGCAACTTTACTTTCACTACAGCAATCACATAAACAATCAAGTAAAGTGCTGATAAATCGTAGAACATACCAGTAGATCAACAGAAGACAAACTAGAAGCAGATAAATGTGTTGGTGCGTTATGGCGGTCAACAAGATGCTTCAACCAGCGAAGTCTCCTTGGTCAGCCAACCTAGCATGTGTCACAACAACCCTCAAAATAGCCACGCAGTCAACTCAAAGTCAACCCCAGAAAAGTCAACGCAAAATAGCAGCAACAGCACCAGCGCCAGCAGCAACAGTAACACTAGCAGCAACACTAGCAACACCAACAGAATTCTCTTCGTCCTTCTTTCCCACGTGTGAACCAAAAACTGCCTCCAAGGAGCTCAAACCAACCAGAAGAGGAGAGATGATGTGTGAGGATGAGATGAGTGAAATGTCCTCCAACGTTGACTCTATTTATATCAAACACCGAGGGTGTGTGACACATTTGCTGGGGGTGTAAAACCTTAAGGCCGACCTGCACATATTTTGAAAGTATTCAAAATAAATTCAAAATAAATGTTCTTCTCATCGGATCAAGATGATCTTAGATCAATCTTGCACCTCTCCGAAAGAGGAACCCAATAAAAATAAAGGAAGATTTCACCCTTGTGCTGCCAAACCTCCAATCCCAGAAAATAACGCATCAATCCCAAATCCTTCATGTCGAATTTTGTAGCTAGGTTTTCCTTGCAATCCTTGATGAGACTAGATGAACCTGTCAGGAATATGTCATCTACATATAATACTAGAATTAGAGGCTCATTCTATATTGTCTGATAGTTTAGGTTAGGATCTGCGTCACTCTTGACAAATCCCATTTTCTGCAGGTAACCATCAACTCGACCGTACCATGCTCTAGCTGCTTATTTAAGCCCATACAAGGCTTTCTTTAGCCTGCATACATGAGATTTCTTCTCATGTGTCTCAAATCCCTATGGTTGTTCAATGTATACTTCTTCTTCTATCACCCCATTCAAGAAACAGTGATAACAGTGGTGTCATGTGCAGCAGTACAATGGCATCAACAACGCAGTAAATGAAGGGCAGCACACTGAGCATCAACAGTGCAGCGGACCGATGCCATGGATCAGGGTGATGCTTCTTGTGAGAAGTATTGCTAGAGCACATTCCTCTCTAAGAGGGAGTGTTGATTGTTGGGTAGCATCGGATGTGCTCTAGCTCTGAAATTTTGTGGAGGGGCTAGAATACATGAGATCTCCAAGGCCTAGAAATCGTTTGGAGAAATTCCACCCGAAGTGCATTATATGAAAATAATTAAAGGGAATTAAGATAAATATGGGTGGGAAGCTTCTAAGAGATGAGGATCAAGTCTATTTTAATCCTAGTCATTTATTTGAGATTTGATCACGACCGTTGATATCTCAACAAGAAAAGTATAAATGAAGACTTGAGGGACAGTTGGAGACACACCGGGCAAATACTCAGTAACCCGAGGGAAGTCGATACTCCAGGAGCAAGAGTTCGATTTCAAAGAGAGAGTTGCAAGGTGAAGGAAGAGGAGGGTATCAATAGCAGTTAGAGACAGAGGAGGAGGACGCAGAGCATCAAAGAGACAACGCAGAGGGACAACGTAGCAGAGGACGTTGTCCTTGCGTATAAGGGACACAAAGGTGACACAGTGGAGGCTGGAGGGTCTCTAGGGTGTCAGAATTTCTCCAGTGACTGGAGGAAAACTATCTCAGGTGTTTTCACAAAAGTTTCACCATGATTTTGCAAATCATTCCTTGTAAAGAAATTGTTGCTGAAGAATAATAAATAAACCCTCATCTGCTGCACCTGTTTTCCCACATTGGTTTTTTTCCAAGGACTATTGTCCAAAAATAACTGTGTTGATGTGATTGATTCTTGTGCTTGCATTTCACTTTTCTTTTCTCTATACAATTATGTGATAACTGCGGTAGAATTTATTTTGTTGTTTACTAAAAGGTTTTGTAAATAACTTATTGTGGAAAATAAGTAGGAGAAATAAATCAGTTAGTGCAATAGAATTTCAGGTTAGAAATTTTCACAGTTGATCCTCGATGGAGTGAGGGATCACATTGTTTCACACATCTTAGCCAAAGGAACAACTAAGGAGATGTGGGATGCGTTGGAAACGTTGTATGAGGGGTCTTTCGAGCAGCGAAGGATGTTTCTGGAGGAGAAAATGCGGACCACCAAGATGCAAAAGGGAGAGCGTATTGATCCATTCATGTCTAGACTTCAGGAAAACCGAGATCAGTTGGCAGCCGTAGGAGCAGTGCCTAAGGCCACAGAGATGGTCAGGTTGGCCCTCAACTCAGTGTCCGAGGATTACCAAGTTTTTTTCCAGAGCATCCTGGGTAGAGAAAACTTGTCGGACTGGGAGTCAATGTGGGCAACTCTTCAGCAAGAAGAGATGCAGAGAGACTTACTCAAGTGTCAACTTGAGAGTGGCAACAACAACGGTTCAAAGATCAAGGAGGAGGAAGAGAATGCGGCCCTTGCATCAAAGGGGTAGCAAGAGCAGCACAGGAGGAAGAAGGATTTGTCAAAGATCAAATGTTTCTAGTGTGACGAGATGGGGCATTACGCCACACAATTTCCTCTCAAGAAGAAGGAGAAGGATAAGAAATATGATCCTCAGGCTAGAGCAACGAAAATAGAGGAGGAGGAGTTTGCGATGATTGCTCATCTACCTCTAAGAGGGAGGTGGGCTGACTTGGAGTTGTACACCCAGAGATCTACAAGATTGGGTAGGATCCTTGAGGAGTCCACTTCTCGAATCATCACCTTACTACGGGAGCCCAAAACAAGAGTAGCAGGATGGACTAGTGCCAGTTTGTGTAGAGTAATGCTGAATTGACATCACAGTGGTTAACATCGCCAGAGTCTAAACAACGCAGAGCAATGTTGATGCAGCGCAGAGGGACGCAGTGCAAGCAACAACACTGCAATAGCTTCATAGAGGCAACGCAAAGGCTAGCAGCAGTCAGACCTTCATCACCGAGATGCAGTATACTTGTCCAATTTTGGTTGTTTTTCAGCTGCAGAAAGCAATTGTGTTACAGTACGGATGCAGTGGTTGCCAGTGGTAGTGTTAGCAATACATATGCAGCATTTGCGCAGAGTTGGTGGACAACATTTTAGACATCAACAGCGCAAAGGGAGATGCTTCAGAGTCAGAACAGTATGCAGCAGGGAATATTATTAGAGCACATTCCTCGCTAAGAGGGAGTGTTGATTTGGGGTAGCATTGGATGTGCTCTAAGTCTCAAATTTTGTGGAGAGGCTTAGACACATGTATTCTAAATAACCCAGAAAGCGTTTGGTGAAATTCCACTCGGATTGTATTCTATAGAAATAATTAATTATTTTTAAAGGGACCCCAAGTCAAAACATAGGAAAATAAAATAATTAAAGTGTATTAATAGAATATGAGTGAGAATGATCTACAATAAACAGATCAAGTCAAAAGTTAATCTTAGTCGTTGATTAGAGATATAATCTAGGTTGTTGAATCCTCAACGAGAAGATTACAAGGACTTGAAGGGTCATTTGGAAAAGACATTTGTGGAGACACAGAGGATCTAGAGATCGAATTTTTCTAACGGAGCAAGTGCTCAGACGAATATCAGGTCTGAGTGATCCTTGATTGCAGAGAGGGGCAGTAGTTCCAGTTGGAAGGATTCTTGAGCCAGAGAGTACATAGTAGCAGAGACAGAGAGAGCGACAACAACAACGCAGAGCCAGTGACGCCGACGCAGTCACTGTGCAGAGGTTGAAGGGGAGTTGTTTTCCTGCTGAGGAGACAGCGTAGAGCCAATGTCAGACCCCAAAGAGATTTTCTAGAGGCTCTGTTTCGAGCCAACAGTGAGACAAGCACAGAGGCAGAAGGGTAGCTGATTTGTGACGCAGTCACTGCGCAGAGGAAACACAGGGCAGCCCAACATTGGGGCAGATCAGTGCCAGTTTCTCGTGGAGGAGTGAGGTTTGTCACATGAGATCTCTTCAGTCATTTTTGTTGTATGATTTGACAGTCTCGTCAATCATAGATTTGTACTCGAAATTTACTCCATAATAACATAAACCCTCAAATTTGCTGCACAGGTTTTCCTACATTGGGTTTTTCCAGGGACATTAGTCCAAAAACAATTGTTTTAGATGGTTGTGTGATCTATGTGTGCTCAGATTTGTTTCCGCACTCGTATTTCTTATGCAGTTTAATTGTGTAGGTTGTTGTGAGTGGATTTCGATATTTACTTGTAGAACACAGTAAATAATTTATTAAGTAAAATAACGAATAGAAGATTTTCCATTAGTTGCTGCAGTAGGATTCCATGTAACACGGATTTTCACACACAACGGGACTTAGAGATGAGAACAAACTTGACAGAGCCTCAAAGTTTGGTGTTTGGAAGGCGAGGATGCAGTTTCTTTTGGATGAGCATGGTCTAAAGGAGTTTCTGACAACAATTGTAGCTAAACTGAGAGATCCTATCAAGTATCTTGATTAAAAGAAGGATATGGCCAAAGCAAAGAGGATGGTCCTAGACGGGGTTAGGGAACATATCATCTTGCATATTGCAGAGAAGAATACGACAAAGGAAATGTGGGAGGTCATTGTAAATCTGTACCAGGATCCTTCTGAGAATTGGAAATTGATTCTCAAGGAGAAGCTGAGAACAAACACGATGCAGAAGGGTGAGAGCATAACTTCCTATCTCACCAAGATTCAAGGAGTTTGAGATGAGGAGCTATAGGATAGAAGCCAACAGATAGTGAACTGGCACGGACAACTCTAAACGGGTTTACCAAGGCATGGCGAACTTTAGTTCAAGGAATCATCGGACGAGATAAGCTAGTAAATTGGGAACACCTATGGGGTGACTTTACTCAAGAGGAGCTAAGGCTCAATTTAGCAGAAGGTGCTACCAGCAGCAGTGGCAAGGGACCAAAAGTGTAGAAGGAAAAGGAAAATGTAGCCCTTGCAGGAAAGGGAAAATCGAAGAGGGGTCCTTGTCTGGGACAAAACTCAAAGGGAGAGAAGAAGAAGAAGGACTTGTCGAAATTCAAGTGCTTCAGATGTGGTGAATTTGGTCACTTCGTCACCCAGTGTCCAAAGAGGAAGAAGGACAAGAAGGGGCAACAAACAACAACTTCGGTAGAGATCGATGAGTTGACCTCTAGATTGCAGGAACAAGCATAGATATCAATGATTCCCCTAGATGGAGGAGGAGCATGATGCTTCAAAGACTGTTTTGGGTAGGGTCCATGGTTGAACAGTAGGAAGTCTAGATCAAATCTAGTTGTTGTTCACATGGATGAATACATTTGCTATAGGGAACCATAGTAGTAAAGTAGTAGGAGGATCAAGGTGTCAGCAAAGGCGCAATTAGATCTTGAGGGATAGTGTAGAGCTAGTTGCAATTAGATAAGTGAGAGGCAGTTGCAGAGCCAATTGGGCACAGTCACAGGCTCAATAGACAGTGCAGAGCTAGTTGTAGTCAGAGGCTCAAGGGGCAGTTGCAGATCCAGTTGTAGGCACACAATAGAGATTGATTCAGCTATTGTTAGTAGCAAGTGGATCAGAGTATGCACAACTGCTAATGAACAATGTTTTCCAAATTAACCTTTTCACGGTGATTTCTAGTGACAGGGAGTTAGATCATTTGAGATGTGAAGAAAGGAGGTGCAACAAAAGTCAGACATTAGCAGCGTGTGATAGTCCAACTACAGGTTGTTTGTCAGAGAACAGATGGGTATAGTGGAGAACACCTTCCTCACTAAGAGGCAGTGTTAGTTTTTGATGAATTTGGTAGCATCAGACAAATGTTCTAGTCTCAGATGATGCTAAGAGGCTAAGGAACACTAGATCTTCAAAACCAAGAAATGATTTCGTGAGATAAGCTTGGGAAACACCTTAATTAAATTAATTTGCCATAATTAAAATATTTCCCAAGCCTAACTTGGGAAAAGTGGTAAATTAAAGTTAATTAATTAAGGATGTTCGAGATTTCTCTAGAGGCTTTTGTTGATGAATTCGAATTGATCTTAGTCATCGAGGGATATTAAATTGTGGTCCTTGAGACTCCAATGAGAGATTATAAGAGCAAGTCGAAGGGCTTGGGGATAATATCAGAGTGATAAGTTGAGAGAGGCAGATCGAGCTAACTAGTTTGTAGTCTTCAGCAAGGGCGCAATTCGAGCTAGGGAAAGAGCATCAAAAGAGGGAGCAAGAGAGATTTAGGAACAAAGATCCAAAGGAGAGATTCCTAGTATTTTTCCAGTGTCGAATGTTAAATTTCCGCTGCTCTATGCTAGCACAATCACTTAGCCCAATTCTTTTTCAATTAGCAATCACTTTTAAATAAATTTAATCTTCCAATTATAAAGACAAATTATAGATAGAACAATAAATCCAATACACAATAGAAGACAACCAAGAGCAATAACAAGAGACACAAGATTTGGTCAAAGACCAAGGAAAAACCCCAAAAGGGGGAAAACCCTTTCAAAATTCTTCTTCTATTAGATTGTCATCAAATTTTCAGCAAAGAGATACAATGTTTCAATTCAACAATAAAGAGTCAAAGTCAAATATTTGACTTATCCTACAATCCACTAACCAATATTCAAGAGATGAGCCCAAAAGTCAAATCTTGTCAACAAGTCAAATCTGCAAATTTGGTCAAAGTTAACAGTTGTTGTAGTAGCCCTAGCAATTCAACTGTAAAAACTCCTTCAATTCAGCTCAGTCAATAGTCAAAAAGTGCGACCTTGAATGATAGACAAAGATCAATCAAAATAATCCCAAAAAGCCCTCCAAATTTGGTCAAAGTCAAACTTTGACCTGCTAAAACCCTAGTTGCAGATCTGCAATCAATACTGGTGAAATAGCTCAGAAAAGTTCGGTCAAACAGCATTTGACTTCGGCCTTCCAAAATAGATCCAAATCCGATCAAAATGAGCCAAGTCAACACTGGTCAAAGGTTGGTCAAAGTCCCAAAAATTGAAGATGAACTCGGCCAATCAAAAAAGACTCTCTCCTCTTCGCACGTGTGAAAAGAACCTGCAATTTCAAAAGTAGTCAAACCTCCAAGAGAAGAAGAGATGAGTTGATATGATGCTCTAAAGTGATGTGAGAAATGGTGTATTTATATGCTTCTTAGGAGGTCGAATTAGCTTGCCTAGGACGACTTGTACTTTTGTGTACTTGTGGGTTTTTCATTAAAAATTAAAATTTTCCTTGACCAATATAAATTCTCCCAAGGGAAAAGAGGGTTTTCTCTGGATGAGAAATGTTTTCCAATGGAGTGAATCTATCCTTGAGTTGCGAAATTAACACTCCCTCTTTGCTAGGGAGAAATTTTCGACTGCATCATGAATATCATCTCAAATTTCTCGTCATCGTCATCATTGAACTAAGTCATATCTCGTCTTTACTCATCTTTGCTCATCTGTTGAACATTCGCGAATCTAAAGAAGAAGAATCATCATAGGGGAGCTCAAACTACCACCCTATATCCTTATGACAATAGGCAAGATACAACTTACCAGCAAGGATCACAACCATCCTATTGTCCAATGACAATAGGAGAGATACTACTTGCCATGAGAGGTAACGATCACATCCATCCTATCATCTAGTAACAATGGGCAAGATATAAATTACCATGAGAGGTAAGGATCTCATCCATCCCACAGTGTTCCGATATTCCCACATTGACCCCCAAGAGTCAAGTGGTAGAACACCTGAATCCCATCACTTGAGCGAGATACCACTTGCCATGAGAGGCAAGGACCACAACCATCTCAAGTCATCTCAACCCATTGTCTAGATGGGGAGGAGCGATCCCAACAAGCCCAGCTTGTGGGTAGGATGCATATTGGGGTACAGTCTATTTTGTCCAAAACATGATAAGGGGAGATACCCAATGTAATATTCCCTTTTTTGGTGTCATTTATGACAGGGCTAGGATGGACTTCCAAAGTAAGAAGCAGACCGGTCACAGATACAGGTTGGTGTCATTAGCGGGCCCAGGGGATTTTTGGAGGAGTTTTGAGGGGTTTCTATGTAGTCGGGTGGAATTCTCTTGATATATTCCATCATTCGAGCAGTTTGGCTTTCGTTCAGGTGCATTCCGACAACTTTCGGAAATTTAAGTTATTTTTGGGCTTAACTCAGCTGATTACGTTCAAGGTGGCATTCCAAGAGGAATATATGATAGAACACTTTAGTGTAATAGCTCATTGGAACCAAGACGAGGATACCTACATGGTGGGATGGTTGGACACGAGTTTCAGTGACCAGAGGAGGCGTGGTAGCCAATTTACCCTTTTCTGCATTAAAAAGCAATATTTTAATAAGAGGGAAAAGTGCTCCATGAATAAAATAATAATAAAATAATGCTCTAGAAGGCTCCAAGATATCTATAAAAGAAAGGGAGGAGGCCATTGAGACATATCTTTGGGATCATGTTATTTTATTGTATGAGAGGTGTGAGACCGTGGTTCTCTACTTTAGTCGTAGCCCCAGGACGGAAACCCTCGGGTGATTTGTGAGTGTTGGACGAAAACCCAACTCTCTTGAGGAGACTTCATTCAGAAGTTTCGCAGAGCTTCAGGGATTGGTGTGAGGATCATTCAGATCTTCAACTTGTGCTTCAGTGGGTTCAGTGACAGCTTTTGCCGTAGCTGATTTGCAGCAGTCTTCTTGCCGAGCCATCTACATCATTGCCAGTGTCATTCATTAGTTGGGCCAGAGATCTTTCTGAGTTTGCTCCGCTTGCTTGGCAAGCTCAGGTTCTGCTTTTCCTTTATGTTGATGTACTTTTACCATGGATTAATAAAATGGCTCAGTGATTTTATCGACATACATTATGTTATATTGGTGGTTGTGTGTTTATTTCCATTTATTTTGCTGCTCAAGTCTATTTCTACATTTTTAGTTAAAATATCCCATTTGGGATATTACAGTGGTATCGAAGCTTCAATCTTGGATCAGCCTGCGGGTTTCCAGTTTTCAGTTGCAGCTATTTTGGTTAGAAGGGCATACGTAGTCATTGGAGGAGGCTCATTTGTGAGAGCTACATTGGTGGGATTTTAGAGTTGGGGTGTTGGGAAATTGATAGGAGAGCCATATGAGGAATTTTGCTGGGATTTTGGAGAGCAATGATTGACAGTGGCAGTTGCAGTGCCAGAAAACGAAATTGGACGAGGGCCAAGCTACAAAGGGTCAGATTTTGAAGGTTGGAATTAGAATAAACCCTTTCTGGGTTTTTCTGGGTTTTGGGCAAGGATCACCTTCCCAAATTCCAAGAATTTTATGAGTATTTTTCAGTGGGCAAATCAGAAGCCTAAGTCAGGCAGCAGTGTAGTCTTGGAGCAACAGTGCAGTTTCTGGAGGAGCTTGCTATTGGAGCGGTTGGATTTCCTTACACTTATCACCTGGTGCTTGTAACTTGCCTTGTGCAAATCCACCTAAACCACTGTTACTTCCATATATGTTGTAATATCCCAAAAGGGAAAAATAGACAGCAATACAAGCATACGAAAATATAGAGAATGCCGGAAATAGAACATAAAGCAAATACACATAAAAATGCCGGAAATGCTAAGCCATTTTATTAATCTGAGAATATAATGAGATACAATGGATAATCAGAATAAATGCACCTATCCTTGCTCAAGAGAACAGAAGAAAAAACTCGAAGAAAAACGAGGAAAAGGTACTGCAAAGCCACCGCTCAGTACAACACGGGAAAAGCTACTTAGTAAGCTAACAACTGCTAAAATGAGCCGAAGCTGCTGATCCCCTTGCGGAATGAGCTGAAAATCGTGACCACCTAAACTCACCACCCTAGGACAAAACCCGAAGCCATATACCAAACGGACCACCTCAAGAAAATCACCCCCGAAA
This sequence comes from Pinus albicaulis, assembly GCA_034641835.2. Taxonomy (NCBI): domain Eukaryota; kingdom Viridiplantae; phylum Streptophyta; class Pinopsida; order Pinales; family Pinaceae; genus Pinus; species Pinus albicaulis. The sequence continues at coordinate 522,739,499 of CM076583.1, read as the reverse complement.
CCCTCCTCCTGAAACGTTGTCCCTCGAAGACAGTAACAGACACCAAGCTGAAATAGGCGAAATGGGCCACAACTCCTCGAAACTCCCAAATGATAAACGAACCTCCACAGGAAGAACTGGGGAATCCTCTAACGAGAAATCTCTACCTTTAGAACGGCTCAACTCAAGCTGCGTCCTCCCTCCAAGGCTGGCAACGTCACCCCGATGAAGCTCCGCTCTCGGCAAAACTCCCAAACAAAACACCTGCAAATCTCCTGCTAAAGACTGAAGAAAAACCTTGCCCGAGCAGGCACTCGAAGTCCCCCAGGGCCAAGGGTGAGATCTCCGACCGGAGACACTCAGTCGCACTAAACAGTGCTGCAGACCGATTAAACAGCCAACGTGCTCAAGTAGACAAAGTCTAGCTCAATATCATCAACAATATCAATAATGCCCAAATGAGATAGCTCTCCCCCCTTTTATAACGCTGGCCCTCCTCAAAACCCTACGTGGTCCCTCTCTCTCCCACGTGCTCCTCATGGGCCTGCGCTGAAGCTTCTAGTGGCTATGTGAGCCTCCTCTCATACGTGGTGTGGACCCCCAAGGCTCCCCTTTAAGTTATAATGTTGCTCCTACTAGGGAAGCACTTTATTTTATTTCGTGAGTTGACCCCTCTTTTCTCACTTTTATTTATTATTTAACTATGAGCGGCAAAATTGTACAAAAATCAAATATTCCAATTAAGCGGTGCAATTAGGACTTCCATATATGTCATTGAAACAATGAAGTTTTTAAAACAACTCCTAAATCAACATAGCAGTGCCTTAGTGGGTTGCGATTTAAACCAAAGACAAAAAATATTAAACAATGCAGAAGTTAGTTCCTTGAAACAAAACAATAGACCCTTCTCCAAGAAGGTACATAATTTGCTCCAACAAAGGCATCCGAGGAATTTACATAAGGAGGAAGAAGTGGGAAATTGGCTTTATGCACTTAGTATGGACTTAAAGAGTGGAAGATCATAAAATGACTTTCCCATGTTAGAGAAACTAGAATCCTGCCTTTCAAAGGTAGAGCAATCTGATTGGAGTTTAAATTGGGCTTTGGATCCATCTATGCTTGCATTGGTACAAGCTAGATTCTTGGAACATCCAAGTGAGAGAGTCAAGCTTATAGCTGCCTCTTGTTTCAGCGATATTTTGAGGATAGCAGCACCCTTCCCTCCCTACAATGATGACATTATGAAAAGAATTTTTAGATTGATAGTAGGAACCTTTCGAGATTTGGACAACTTTGCAGGCTCTACATTTGGGGGGAAGCTTAAGGTTTTAGAAGTCATGGCCATGACCCAGACTTATGAAATCATGTTTGACCTTGAGTGTGATGGCTTGATTCTGCAAATGTTTCAATGCTTCTTTAGCATTAGGAGACAGCATTCTGACACAGTCATAGCACACATGCAATCCATCCTGTCGTCATGTATGGGAGTCCGTGAGGCCATTTGCTGGGAGTTGCAGACTAGGTTGCTGAGCATTTGGAGGAGAGAGCAGTTGGTTTCACCTGCTGCTTATGAACTAGCTCAAGGGCTGGTTGAGCAGAACATTGAGCTTTTCAGGAGACAGTTGACCAGGGAGGAGCTGTTCCAGTTTGGTGGATCATGCAGCAGAAATGAACTGAGGAGGAAAGGACTTTGCTTCATCTGCAAAGAACCTTGGGGGCCTGATCACTCATGCTTGAGTGATGCAGATGGTGCGGCAGAGGCAGAACAGAAGGGCATTCCTTCTATATGCCAGGATGAGGACTCTTCTTCAGGTGAGTCCATGGGATCAGATGCAGATGCTTCTGGGGAGCGAGAGCAGTCATGCAGAGATGATGACAGTAGGCCAGAGCTGTATTCCAGTATGCAGGATGAGCAGTGAGGGGACTCTATGGGAGATACTCTGGGTGATGAGTCACTTGTGATGATTCAAACGAAGCAGCATATGACAGAGCCTGAGTCAGCAGAGGAGGATACTATGCACGTCATGCATGATAGTCCTTTGAGGGAGAGCCATATGGAGGCTTACATTGAGTCTATGTTGGATATGCGGCTAACCTTGGGGTCAACCATTGAGGAGGAGCAGTTAGATGCACAGGCATCGAGTACGGTGACAGTAGTTGCAAGTCCATATCCTCTGGAGATGTTGGAGGTTGATGGGATGATTCTGTAGGGGGCTAGCAGACAACAGGAGCATTACATTCCTGATCAGGAGAGGGATGAGCTGTTGGAGATGGCGCAACATCCATCATTGGACCAACACGCTGATGAGGTACAGATAGATGCACATGCAATCAACAGAGTTGCAGTACTTTCAGGGAGTAACACTCTCCAGGAGTACATCAATGGGGCTTGCAGCATATCTTGCTCGCCTTGGCCCATTATAGAGAAAGGGGCTTTCTTCTACAGGCAGATCTCGTTGGCTGAAGGGACAAAGCAGCATGAGTTGATAATGAGTTGGCGACAACTCTCTAGGCATGTTCCGTACGCGGTTGACACTACATTGGATTCTTCTTCCAGGATAGATTGGCGGGAGATCATGAGTTGGTACCCCCTTGATGGTACGATTTTCTTTGTAGGGAGCACAGCAGAGCAGGGGCCCTTAGACATAGCAGATGTTACAGATTCCAACTGGCAGTGGAGCACAGGTCGTCGTTTCTTCAGCACTCCATCCCGATTTCAGGAGAGCAGGATCAGCATGGGATTGAGTCAGGACTTGGATTGGAGAGAGGTGATGAGTTGGTACGCAGTTGGTGGGGTAGCTTATACAATTAGAGGTACAGCACAGCAGGAGCCAGGGAGCAGTGATGCTTGTTGGCAGACTTCACTTCATGGGGCATTATCTTTAGCCAGAGGCAGCGCGCAGTCCAAGCCATGGGACTTGGGCGATGATTGGCCATGGTGGCGTTGGGATCCAGGAGGATTGTTTGTTGACTAGTACAGTGAGAGATCAGTTTGGGATCCCGGCATTAAGGGGTCTATTCCGAGTGGCTTGACACAGGTGCATAGCAGCACCCATGGGTTTGTATGGGATCCGGGCATTGGGTCTCAGTTGCAGTGGGCCAACAGGGTGGCCCACATCTTTGGATTGCTTGAGGGCAAGCAATCTTGGGGCGGAAGGTCTGTAATATTCCCTTTTTTGGTGTCACCTATGACAGGGTTAGAATGGACTTCCAGAGTTAGAAGCAGACCGGTCACAGGTACAGGTTGGTGTCATCAGCGGGCCCAAGGGATTTTTGGAGGAGTTTTGAGGGGTTTCTATGCAGTCGGGTGGCATTCGCTTGATATATTCCATCATCCGAGAAGTTTGGCTTTCGTTCGGGTGCATTCCAACAACTTTCGGAAATTTGAGTTATTTCTGGGCTTAACTCAGCTGATTACGCTCAAGGTGGCATTCCGAGAGAAATATATGATGGAACACCTTAGTGTAATAGCTCATTGGAACCGGGACGAGGATACCTACATGGTGGGATGGTTGGACACGAGTTTCAGTGACTGGAGGAGGCGTGGTAGCCGATTTACACTTTTTTGCATTAAAAAGGAATATTTTAATAAGAGGGAAAAGTGCTCCATGAATAAAATAATAATAAAATAATGCTCTAGAAGGCTCCAAGATATCTATAAAATAAAGGGAGGAGGCCATTGAGACATATATTTGGGATCATGTTATTTTATTGTATGAGAGGTGTGAGACCGTGGTTCTCTACTTCAGCCGTAGCCCCAGGACGGAAACCCTCGGGTGATTTGTGAGTGTTGGACGAAAAACCAACTCTCTTAAGGAGACTTCATTCAGAAGTTTCGCAGAGCTTCAGGGATTGGTGTGATGATCATTCAGATCTTCAACTTGTGCTTCAGTGGGTTCAGTGACAACTTTTGCCGTAGCCGATTTGTAGCAGTCTTCTTGCCAAGCCATCTACATCATTGCCAGTGTCATTCATTAGTTGGGCCAGAGATCTTTCTAAGTTTTTCTCTGCTTGCTTGGCAAGCTCAGGTTTCGCTTTTCCTTTATGTTGATGTACTTTTACCATGGATTAATAAAATGGCTCAGTGATTTTATCGACATCCATTGCGTTATATTGGTGGCTGTGTGTTTATTTCCATTTATTTTGCTGCTAAAGTCTATTTCTACATTTTTAGTTAAAATATCCCATTTGGGATATTACACCCAACTTGCAATAAATGAAAAGGATCACACACACCCTATGCTGACAATAGGTGAGATACTACTTACTGCAAGGGGTAAGGATCACGACCATCCTACTGTCCAGAGATCCCGTAACCCCAGGAGCTATCTGGCTGAATTCCTCTCCGTGGGAGCTCAGACAATGGGGTAGAGCATAGTTCAATGTCCTCGATCAGTCGGACCCTTACCCGAGAGGGTCACATCCATCAGTCCAAGCTGCTCTTTGAAGACCAAGAATTTCCCTTTTGGCAAAGCCTTGGAATGTTTGTTATCTGCTCATCAGTCAAAATGTGATGGAGCCTCACTGCTCCTCTCTCCACCATATCTCGAATGTAGTGATACCTTATCTCAATATGCTTGCACTTGTCATGAAATACGAGATTCTCTTCCAATCGGATCCAACTCTTGTTGTCACAATATATCATTGTTGTATCTAGTACCTGCTCAAACAACTCTCTAAAGAGCTTCCTCAACCATACAACCTCACAACTCGCCATGATGGCAGCAATATACTTAGCCTCGACAGTACTAAGGGCAATAGACTTTTGCTTCCTGCTAATCCAAGATATCATGGAAGATTCAAGGCCAAAATGACATCCTAAAGTGTTTTTCTAGTCAGTAATATTTCTAGCCCAGTCAGCATCAGTATATCCATGCAACCTCACATCTCTGGAAGTATATCTCAGACCAAGATTAATCGTCCCATGCAAATATCTCAACACATGCTTTGCAACAACCGAGTGTGCATGAAGAGGCTCAGTCATGAATTGGCTCAACATGTTAATTTCAAAAAATGTCTAGACGAGTGTTTACAAAGAACATCAATGCCCCAATCAACTGTCGACACTCAGAGAGATTCGCCAAATCAGGTCCTTTAGCATCTGCACATAACTTCTTGAAGTTCATCTCCATCAGTGTGGCCATAGACTTGCATTCTACCATTCCAAATCTTTCCAACAGTTTCACACATATTTTCCTTAAGAAAGGAAAATCTCTCTAGGATTTTGTCACACTTCTAATCCCAAAAAGTAATGCATCAATCCAAGGTCTTTCATTTCAAACTCAGAGGCCAACTCCCTCTTACACTCCAGCATTAGAGACTCACTACTTGTCAAGAATAAATCATCAACATATAAAACCAAAATAAGGGGCATACCTTGGACCACTTTGAAGAAGAGGTCTGGGTCAACATTGCTTCTCGTGAATGCAAGCTTCACCAGGTAGCTATTAATACGGGCATACCGAGCTATGGGGGCTTGCTTCAATCCATAAAGTGACTTCTTTAGCCTACAAACGTGAGTCTTCTTGTCATGTACTTCAAAACACCATGGTTGCTCAACATATACTTCTTCCTGGAGTATGCCATGAAGAAACACAGTCTTCACATCCATCTAATGAAGAGTCCATTCTTGACTAGCAGCAAGGGAAACAATAGACTTAATAGTAGTATAGCGGACAACATGTGCAAATATATCATTATAGTCTTCTCCCTCTTTCTAGGAGAAACCTCTAGCCACGAACCTCGCCTTATATTTCTCAATACTACCATCAACTCCATGCTTGATCTTGTACAACCACTTAGAAGTCACAACAGACTTACCTTTGGGTCTTGGAACCACTTCCCACACATCATTTTTCATAATACACTCATATTCTTCAGCCATAGCATCCTTCCAAACCTGCTCTTTCACTACTTCTTCAAAGGTGTGTGGTTCAACCTGTATGATGTTGCTCATAGCCACAACATATCCCTGGTATCAACATGGCTTCTTGCTTTCTTTAAAGGTTCCTTTGTCAATGGCATGTCGTTCAACATCTTGTAATGTATCATGAAGCCAAAGCGGTCTCTTCTTGGCAGGGGGATCACATGGAGGAGGATCCAAGCGGTCAATAGGCTCCATGGGATCATCAACAACATTTTTCTTTGGCTCGGGCATAGAAGGAACTTCTAGTAGGTCCATGTCAGTATCATTTTTCTCAACAAGAGGAGGAGGAATGTCCTTTGCTTTTCCAAGGGCAACATTTTCATTGAAGGTCACATCCTTGCTAAACTCGATACTCCTTTGACGAGGCACATATATTTTGAAATCTTTAGAATGATCACAATACCCAACAAACATACCTTTCTTTCCATTGGCTTCTAGCTTGTTCCTCTTATCCTTCGGCACATGAAAGTACACGAGGCAGCCAAATATCCTCAAATGTCTAACATCAGTCTTCTCACCTGTTAACACTTCTTTGGGAGTCTTGTCACCCAGGGCTTGATGAGGAATCATGTTTTGAACATAGAAAGTTTTATTACTAGCTTCTTCCCAAAGGAATTTTGGCAGCTTTTGATCATGCAACATTTCTCAGGAAGCTTCCATGATGGTCTTATTCTTTCTTTTAGCCACACCATTTTTCTCGGGATTATAAGGTACAATGGTCTCTTTCTTGATTCTATAATATCCCTTTTTGGGGGATATCTCTAAAACACAGCAAACTCTAACCAGAGATGGACTAGGAGGGCATTTACCAGATATTTCACCTCTGAGAAGAGGGTGAGATCTGGAGGCTACCTAGCCCTTTCCAGACTCGATCTAAGAGTATGAGGAAAAACACACCAAGTGGTATAGAACTAGAATGCCCAAAGATATAAAAATAACAGTAATGTAGACATACAATAGCATAGATAACATGTATAACAAATGCTCCAGAAATAGAGAGAGAATGTTAAGCCATTTTATTATACTGAGAAATATAATGAGTTACAATAGGTGATCAAAGTGATGGCACCTAAATTTGCTCAAGGCAAGTGAAGAAATACTCTCAGAATAACCAGGAAATGGCTGCTCTCTGAACTACGTCCCAGCTACTGGAAAACTGCCATGTAGCTACTACTGATGAAATGAACTGAAGACTAGGGGATGTTCCCCTTGCCGAAATGAGCTGAAAATATGGAATCCACCACTACTCATCAACCACAGCAAAACACAAAAACCATATCAAAAATGGCTGACCCCTGAAAATCACCCCCTTGGGGAATTACACTGCCCTCCAAGGCTCTGCGCAGAGGCTGAATAGGAACAACTGAAATATGGCCTCAAACTCCACCAAAATCCTCCCAAAGGTAAAGGCTGATCCTCTACTCAATCTCCAGGCTCAAAACCCCTACAAGAAACCCAATCCAGAGCTCCTCCTGAATAGACTACGTCCTCCCTCTCAATGACTGCGCAATCTCTGAATGCACAGCTCTGCAACAAAACCCAAACACCAATCCTCCCACAGAATGCTGAAGAAACTACCTTGCTCGAGCAGGCACTCGAAGTCCCCCGAGGCTAAGGGCGAGATCTCCGATCGGAGACACTCAACGCACTAAACAGTGCCGCAGATAAGCTAAACAACCAGCATGCTCAAGAAGTCAAAACGACCAGCTCAATATCATCAACAACGAATGAACAAAATGAGGAGGCTCTCCCCTCTATATAGCATGAGCCCCTCTCAACCCTAATGCTCACCTCCTCCAACGTTGCCACGTGCTCCCTCTTGGCCTGCGCAGTCCCTCCATGTGTCTACGTGGGCCCCCTCTCTGCGTGGTCTCTTGGCCCCCCTCGGCTCACTTAAGTTACAACGTTGTGCTACTAGGGAGTGAACTTTTATTTCTAAAGTGAGTTATGTCTCCTCTACTCACCTTTTTATTTATGAATAAACTATAGACGGCAAAATTGAGTAAAATTCGAATATTCCAATTAGCCATAGCTAATTAGGAATATTACAGTCTCCCACGGCAAAATGTTGCTTGTCCTCAAGCAACTGAAGTGATGGATGCTACAAAATTTCTCTCTCCCAAGTGGCATCCTCATCCGGCAAATTCTTCCACCTTACCAAGAACTCCCGGACTATCCTGCTCCATAGCTGCCTCTCCCTGGTATCAATAATAGCCTCTGGCTACAACACCAAATGCCCCTCATCATCCATGGGTGGTAGCTCATCTGTCATTGTCACCTGCTGCCCCAGTGCCTTTTTCAGGGATGATACATGAAAAACATTATGAATCTTGCTGCCTTGGGGCAGCTCCAACTCATATGCAACCTATCCAATCCTACGTATCACCCTGTATGGCCCGTAAAAGCAGGGCTTGAGCTTCTCAGCTCCCTTCTGCTTTAGTGACGACTGTCGGTATGGCTGTAATCGTAGGTAGACCAAGTCCCCTACCTCAAACTGTCTCTCCACCCAACCTCTGTCAGCATACAGCTTCTGCTGGTTTTGTGCTGTAGCCATATTATCCTTGAGAGCTCGGAGAATGTCCTGACTCTCTTGGATCCAAATCTTGGCTCTAGGAGCCTTACTAGCACCGAACATCACATCAGCAAAAGATAAAGAATAATACCCAAACAAAGCATAAAATGGTGACATACCAATGGACATGTGATGTGTAGTGTTGTAGCAGTACTCCCCCAGATGCAACCACTTCAATCATGCTCGCTGCTGCCCACTGACATAGTTACGCAAGTAGCCCTCCAGCCACTTGTTAACTATCTCCGTCTATCCATCCGTCTGTGGGTGATAACTGATACTCGGTGTCAACTTTGTCCCCACCAACCGGAAAAGCTTCTGCCAAAATCCACCCATGAAGCGGCTATCCCTGTCACTGATGATGGTCTTAGGAAGACCATGTAGCCTGAAAACCTCTCTGAAGAACAGCTCGGCCTCCTGTGCTGCTATGCAATGCGCAGATATGGCGAAAAAATGTGCATACTTTGTCAATCGATCAACGACGACAAAGATACAATCCTTGCCCTGCACCATGGGCAACCCTGTGATGAAGTCCATCAAAATACTCTCCCATTTCCCCTTCGGGATGGGAAGAGGCTGCAATAATCCTGCGGGATGGCTCATCTCCCCCTTGTTTCTCTGGCAAACATCGCACTCCCTGATGTGCTGGAGTATGTCCTCCTTGAGGCCCTTCCATGAGAACCTCTCTCTAATGGCTCGGTAGGTTTTGGTAAACCCCTGATGGCTGGCCAAAGGTGAATCATGTGATGTCTGAAGTATCTTCTTCTTGAGCTGAGATCCCTCAGTCAAGAAGATCTGGTCCCTGTAGTAGATGATCTCATCAACCACCCTGTACCTATCATCCGCCACCTGTCCATCCAGAACCTCACATGCAAATCTATCCTTGGAGTACTCTACTAAAAGTCGAGCCCTCCAATCTGTATCCAAGCTCATAAGAGACAACGTGGCTGGTCTACGTGAAAGGGCATCTGCTACCACGTTGTTCTTACCTTTGACATACTCAATGTCAAAGTCATATGCTTGGATCTTACTGATCCACTTTTGCTGCCTCTCCTCTAGCTGCTTCTACTCCAAAAAGAACCTGAGGCTGTTGTGATCAGTCCTCTCCCTGAACCTGTTACCCACTAAATACTGCTGGAATTTTACCAATGCATGCATAATGGCCAACATCTCCTTCTCGTATATAGAATACAACCTCTCGTGTGGAAGGAGCTTCCGGCTCTCAAAGGCTATAAGGTGTCCTCCCTGCATCAACACTGCGTCGATCCCCTCTCTCGACGCATCACACTCCAAAACAAATGGCTGCGTAAAATCTAGCAATGCAAGCACTAGGCAGCTACTCATCACCTCCTTGAGCCTGTCAAAGGCTCGCTGCGTTGTATCTGACCAACTGAATGCCCCCCTCTTCGTCAAATCTGTAAGGGGTGCAGCAAGCTGTGAAAAACTCCTGACGAACTTCCTATAATAAGTACAAATGCCAATGAAACCCCAAAGTTATGTCACATTCCTCGGCTCCGGCCAATCTCTGATGGCCCTGATCTTCTCCTCGTGTACTCTCACTCTGTCCACCCCTATGATATGTCCCAAGTACAACATCTCTGACAACCCAAACTCACACTTGGAGAGCTTGGCATAGAACTACTGCTGGCATAGAAAGGTGACATCGTGGCATATCTCCACTTCCCTTTGACCAGGCACATATAATCTATAGGCCTTCGAAGTTTCGTTGTAGCCCACAAACATTGTGGTCTCTCTCTTGATGCTGGCTCCTCTGCAAAAGTTCTTGAACTCGTTCGTCTCATATTTAGTGCCATTATCGGTCTGTTGGATATCATCTCATGTCATTGCTCCCAGTGGACTTCCTCCAACCTGGTAGATTGTATCAATTCTAGACCCAAACGTGATAGCTTCCTTGAAGCTCTTCTTCCACATGTGCACCTTTTCATCAGTGAATGCCACATTGAAACCTTTGTCTTCCACGGTCGATATAGACACAAGGTTCTCCTTCTAATTAGGTACATAGAGTAAATCCTGCAAGTGGAGAACTTGACCTTGAGACAAGTGGAGGGTCACAGTCCTTGTCCCTTTCACGGGATATGTGGCATTATCTCCAAGGATAATTTCCAGATTGGTATCTTTCTCAACCATATCAGAGAGTGCTTCCTTGAAGCCAGTGATGTGCCTTGAGGCACCACTATCTATCAACGAGACATCCATAGTGTCGGGTGGAGAGAGTGCAAATACAAGAATGAATTCATTTCTTTTATCAAACAACATTTGATTCCTCATACCTGGAATTTCTTGACCTTTTGAAAGGTTGATCATTTCTGCTGGAGGGAGCCTTCCTCTTTCCCTTGAACCTGTTGTTCCTTTGATTGTCATTCCTCCGGTTGTTGTTGTTGTCATCACCATCAGGAGAATCCTTCTTGAAAGGACATTCTCTCTAGCGTAGTGACCTGGCCTATGACAAGTGTAACACTTTCCCTTCTTTCCTTGTGCCCCTGCTCTTCCTTTGATCTTTGGACCACCAAAGTTCTTCTTTCTAGAAGGAGCAGTGTAGGCAGCATTCCCTTCATTTTCGTACTCCTTCATTCTTGTCTCTTCTTGAATGCATCTCGACAATACTTCGTCAAAGTCAGGTATCACATTATTATTGAGAATGGTAGTGTTGAACACATGCCATTCGGATGAGAGACCTCCAAGTGCGGTGAGAACCATCTCTCGATCAGCTATTGTCTCCTCAATAGCCAACAGATTATTCCTGATCTCGGTCAACTTCAAAAAGTATGATTGAACAGACTCATCCCTGCCTTTCTTCAAAATCTTCAATTGATTCTTGAAAAATAGGACTTGATTCGCATTGTTGGCCTTGAACATGTTGACCAACTTATCATACATCTCCTTGGATGTGCCCAGCTCAGAGATGTAGGCAACAAGACTCTTATGTATTGAGTCCCTGATCATCAGCTTTGCTTTGATTTCTCCCTTCTTGTACTTTGTTTTGGCAGCAGCAGTAGCAGTGGATGGAGGTTCTTGGATTTTACCCTGCACATAGTCCATGACATTTTGGTCTTCCAATTTGAGATCCAATATCATCTTCCAAGCATGGAAGTCATCCTTTCCAGTCAATTTTTCATCCTCCTTGAAGCCATAGTTTGTGGAACCCATTTTCTTCTTCAGTGATTGCTATAAATTAGGGCTTGTCTTCACCTCAGGCTCCGATACCATGTAAATTTATGTAGATGTTCTATGCTTGATGCAAATTTACTTTTCACCACAGCAATCACATAAACAATCAAGTAAAATGTTAATAAAACATACCAGTGGATCTATAGAAGACAAACCAGAAACAGAAAAATGTGGTGGTGCGTTACGGCGGTCAACAGGATGCTTCAACCAGCAAAGTCTCCTTGGTCAGCCAACCCAGCATGTGTCACAACAGCCCTCAAAACAGCCACACAGCCAACTCAAAGTCAACCCCAAAAAAGTCAACGCTGCCCCAACAGCAGCAACAGCAACAACAATGGCAGCAATGGCAGCAACAACGAAAGCAACGGCAGCAACGGTTTGAGCTCCTTGGAGGCAGTTTCAGTTCACACGTGGGAAAGAAGGACTGAGAGGAAGTTGTTGTGTGAGGATGAGATGAGTGAAATGTCCTCAACGTTGACTCTATTTATATCAATCACTGAGGTGTGCGACACATTTGCTGGGGGTGTAAAACCTTAAGGTCGACTTGCACATATTTGAAATTATTAAAAATAAATTCAAAATAAATGTTCTGCTCATCGGATTAAGATCAATTTTAGATCGATCTTACACCTCTTCGAATGAGGAACCCAAAAAAAGTATTGGTATCTTCATCTGAGCATCACAACATGGAGTTTGGACCTAGTTGTCCAATTTTAACAGAACACCACTGAGGCCGAATACATTGCAGCGTGTACGACCTGTTGTGAAGCTACTTGATTGCGAAAGCTCTTTAGTGAGTTGTTCGAGAATGTGCTAGATACCACTGTTATCCTTTGTGATAACCAGAGGGGGATTCGTTTGTCAGAGAATCTCGTGTTCCACAATCGATCCAAGCATATTGATATCTGGTACCATTTTATCCGGGATAAGGTACAGAGAGGCGCCATAAGGCTCGATCATATAGGAAGTAATGAGTAGGTCGCGAATATTCTCACAAAGCCCTTGGGGAAGGTCATGTTCCTAACCTTCTGTGAGAATCTTGGAATCGTGGAACGACCCTATGCTGAGGGTCCTATTGGACGATGAGCTCTGGGAGCTCCAGGGGGGCTTTGGGGATAGCTTCTTGGAGCTATAAGCAACCACAGGGCTACGCTTGCCAAACCTTGTTGGTGTGCTTCCGCCCCACCGTGATGATATTGAGTTGGTTTACCTCTCTTTGATCTCTACGTCGTATGCATCCTACCCATGGAGTCCCAGACTCATGGGAAGTACCTCTCATCTTGGCCAATGAGGTGGGAAATGTGGATAGAGACCGATAGCAAGACCAATGGATGCATCGGAGATTGTCGTACTCTCTATGTCTAGGATGGCACGTGTCCAACCACTTGCTTTGGGATCAAGTCTAGTGAGGTTTCGGACCTCCAACTGACTTCGAGTCAGTTAAAGTTTTAAACTAACTTCGGGTTAGTCTATGACTTTTTTTGAGTCCAAGTGAGGTTTTGGACCTCAAACTGACTTCGGGTCAGTTAAATAACTTTGGGTTGGTATGTGACTCCTTTGAGTCCTATAGAGGTTTCAAACCTCTGAGCTGACTTCGGGTCAGCTGGGAGTGAAGTCTTTGTGACTCACCCTTTGCTCTGAAATAAAGAGCCAACAAAGCAAGTTATGGTGGGATGACGCACGATGTTTAGATGGCACTGGTGGATGGAATTCTCCCTAGTTGAGAGGGAGTGTTAATTTTGGGCAACTAGGTCCAAACTCCATGTTCTGATGCTCAGAGGATGATGCCAATACTTTTATTGGAATCCTCTTTCGGAGAGGTGCAAGATCGATCTAAAGAGCATCTTGATCGGATGAGCAGAACATGTATTTTGAATTTATTCCACATGTGCAAGGTCAACCGGATTTATCCCACATGCCTAAGAGATGTGTCACACACCCCTACAGATGGTTATATATTGGAGAAACTTGGGGGTCATTTTACACACATTTTTGGAGGCATTCTCTTCTCTCACGGATGGTGATGCAATTAGGGCTTGTCATGGTGCAGCGTTAGGGCTTCTCTTGGTGCAACGTTTTGATGCAGTGTTTTGATGAGCCAACTTGGGGTTGTGTGACACATTGGGTTGGCTGACTATAATATCCCTGTTTAGGGCAGCCCTGTTGAGGGTGAGCCCTGCCACGTGTCCGAGGTCTGCAAGGCTGTTTAGCTGCGGGGTTGTTTAGCTGTTGTCCTCGAGATGCTTCGGTGGGCTGTTGAGCTCACCCTTAACACCCTGGGATGCCGCCCTCACTAACAGTCCGGGCTTTTGGTGTAGTGGTTGGGCCTCAGTGGTATCAGAGCATAGTTCTGGCTCAGCTTGTGGAGCTAGTTGTCTATGACACCGGAGAAAAGGCCATATATTTGTTACAGAGGCCGAAAGTACAAAGATCGTGAGCGTAGGTTGGAGAATACCTACGAAGAGGGAGACTGTCTTCGGGTGGTGGACACAAAGCAGGAGGAGCCTGTGACAGACGCAGAACAGGAGGAGCCTGTGTTAGATTCAGAGCAGAGAGAGCTGATGGCAGATGATACTGAGGCCAAACAATTTGGGGAGGCACTCCTCAAATCGGTGCAGGATTTAGCGAGGCAGATTGAGGTGATGGGTCAGAGGTTCATCGTTGTAGAGGCTAGGCAGCGTGAGACCCCACGGGTATTCCAGGTAGGTGAGGGATCAGGTACATCCCACCATTTTCCGGAGCATGGTGCTGCTCAGCGTGATACTACTCCGCCGATGGCTTCACATGCACCTACACGCTCTACCATGCCCACTTTCTTGGGAGCAGACACAGGGGCAGGAGCCCAGCAGGAGGCAGAGCCTGGACACATGGGTGATTATTTTGCAGAGTATCAGGCATAAGGGCAAGAGTTCAGGGATGCTCTCTCATTCCGAGATTTCATTCAGCTCCAGCGGGACAGTAAACCCCGCGACCATCATAGAGGGCACTGGCATTATCATGATGGAGATAGCCATCGCACATCTAGCAGATTCCATTTGCCTACGTTTAATGGGTCATCAAACAGTTTGGCAAAGTCTTGGGTGGAGAAGCTGGACATCTATTTCCAGCTTAACCAGATGTCGTAGACGGAGGCCATCAAGGTGGCGACCTTACATTTGGATGGTGAGGCCCAGGACTGGTGGTTCCATGGGATGGTTACACTCGGACATTCTACAGTGACGACATATGTCGAGTTTACCAGGAGGTTGATGGAGCGATTTGACCGGAGGGATTTAGAACAGCACTTTGTTGAGCTGACGAGGCTCAAGTAGATTGGGAGCCCAGAGACATACATTGCAGATTTCTTGAGGGTTTCAGTGATGGTGCTAGATCTATCTGCAGCGCGGATGATCTATATGTTTATGGAGGGGTTAGCAGAGCCACTTCGGGGTCTAGTCAAATCTACTAGATTAGCTACACTTCAGGATGCTATTAGCAGGACCCGAGACTTACAGGATGCATTGCCCAGGACTCGGACACCTTACCCCCAGAGACAGGGCTTCCAGCCCATGGGGAAGGATGTGAGGATTCCGCCTCCAAAGGGGAATCCAGGACGGGCACAGACAGATGATGATGCTAGGAGGGAGCTGAAGAAGAAGCAGCTATGCTTTACTTGTCATAAATCGTGGGCACCAGGACATAGGTGTGCTGCTGGCAAAGCACACTTCATTGAGGTCTTCTCCGATGATAGTGGGGAAGAAGATGAGGAGGATGACGAGGAGGCAGGAGACAGTCAGACGGCCCAAGATCAGTTGCCACCTCCACCTCCAGGGACAGGAGGTGCAGCTTTTGCACCCACAGGAGGGACCCTTGCAACATTGTGAGGAGTTCCCAAGTATTTGACGTTGCGCGTACAAGGGACAGTACATGGCCAGCGAGTGTCAGTTTTGGTCGATAGTGGGGCAACCCACAACTTCATCAACGCACAAATGGTCGAGAGGAGAGGTATACCGACCGAGAGTTTCAACGGATTTTCAATTTTGGTCCCAGGCAAGGTTACTTGGAAGCCGAAGCGGGAGCGGGAGCAAAGCGCGGAGCGCCATTTTTAAAAGCTTCCGGTCCAGAGAGTTTTCGGGAGCGTTTATATATATATATATATATATATATATATATTTAATATTTTTTATATTTTGATGCATATATGTCAACAAAAACATGTAGAATGATGAATTAGACATTAAAAACATAAAAACATAGATTGAATCATATAACATCAATCATCTAGAAGTTAAAATCTTCATCAACCACGCCCACGAGTTGGAAGCATACAACATATTGACTCTTGAGTCTCGCAAATCATCAATCTAAAGGTTTCAAGCTTTCAAAATTCAATATATAACATTTATCATCATCGATATATAACATTTATCATCATTGATTTCAAATTTCAATATCTAACATTTATCATCATTGATTTCAAATTTCAATATCTAACATTTATCATCATTGATTCATTGATTTCAAAATTCAATATACATTTATCATCATTGATATATAACATTTATCATCATTGATTTCAAATTTCAATAGCTAACATTTATCATCATTGATTTCAAAATTCAATATACATTTATCATCATTGATATATAACATTTATCATCATTGATTCATTGATTTCAAAATTCAATATATAACATTTATCATCGTTGATATTATATAACATTTATCATCATTGATTCATTGATCACCATATAACTTTCATGAAGCATCATATTCATAATTCATAATGACTTGTAAACAGTAAACTTATAAATGCCAACTTCCAAGTTTCACCTTTCAAATTCAAACTTCAAACTTAAATTGTCATTAAATATATGAAATCAGAAAGAGTCAAGTTTCAACTGTTCAACTGTCAACAACAAATAGAAAAGACTAGTAAACAAAAAATCTATTTTATCTGGCTGGCCCCTTGCCACGCCCACGAGAAATGTCTAATTTTTGTGAGCCACGAGGAAATGTTGGTCTTCTAGTACTCTCAGGAGTACCACGACCACGACTAGAAGGTGGAGGCTAGATCTGCAAAGGAACAATAGTGTGATATCGAGGAGTGGCACTGGCACTGGCACCCGCACTGCTACCAGTAGATGGTGGGACTGGCCCTGTGTGTGGCGGTGCTGCTGATGCTTCATCATCATCCCTAAAAAGTTATGCTTCCAATTCTTCCATATGTACCGTGCCGTCCTCCAAATTATCATCCTCTGGGTTGTTGTCCCAGACTCTGTATGATTGATCCTCATTTGCCCGATCACAGTAATGGCTCAACAACCTCAAGTTATAATGCATATAAACCAAGCTTTCAGCTCGGTTTTCATTCAGCCTGTTTCTTCTCACATTGTGTATAAAGCTGTAGGTGCTCCAACACCTCTCTGCAGAAGAAGTGTTCACAACCTGTGAGAGAACTTTTTTAGCCAACTTTGGCAAAAGTCCCATGCCGCCATATGCTTTCCACCATGTGAGAGCATCAAATCTGTCCCTGTCTTCCATTGCATGGAAAGAACCAAAGTTAGCAGTGCAACTGAAATATTTGCCTAATTCAAGGCGCAATCTAGCACACTCTTCCCTGTCAGGTACCAATTTGTCCAATGCCTTCATGTACCCTTCTTGTACCTCTGGATCTGTGTGAGGTTTCACCCTAACCCCACCTCCAGGTGCAGGTTGGCCCAACCAAGATGGAGAATAATATTTTGGCGTAAGGATATATGCCAAAGCATGTAGTGGAACATTGAGTTTATTCCACCGTGCACACACACAGTCATGAATCATAGCATACAAGTTGGGATCATTATCCTTAACAATATCTTTTATTTGCCCCAACATGCTATCCATCTGCTCATAAACCTCTCCAATCACTGGTTTATCAGTATCCGCAAAGAGAATCATGTTATAAATGGGCTTGGTAAAACTCACAATTTCCCTCATACGTGCCCAAAACAGATGGTCAAGGGCGGTCTCCTCCACATGTTCGAAACCTTGCTTGTCAACTATTGTTGCCGCCCTGTCCTTTAATAGCTGCCAGTGTGGGCTTGATACCATTGCAGCGAATGACTCTCTTACCTTCAAAAGGCGCCTGAAGGTGAGGTAATAGCTAACAAATCTAGTTTTTGCTATCTTCAACAACTCCAATTTGGAGTGAGTACGGAAAAGCCCATGGGTATTGCTATGATTTGTAATAAATTTTATCATTTTTTTACCTCTCTTGTACAAATCACCAAGCCATTTGAATTGAGGTTGTTTTTTTTTATGATATCATGCATCAAAAGGTTCATTGTGTGAACCAAACACCCAGACCAAAAAATGTTGGGGTATTTATCCTCAATAATTGCTCCTGCTGCCTTACAGTTAGCAGCATTATCAGTGATGACCTGTATGACATTGTATGGCCCAGTCTTTTCAATTATATCAGTAATGGTTCTGCAATGTTAATGCCGGTTTTGAATTTCTCTGAATAATCATAAGCTGCCAGGAAGACTGCACCACTAACCGACACAGCCAAAACATTTATCAATGGTTTTCCTTTTACATTGGTCCATCCATCAGAGACAATGGACAACCCATGCTCATTCCACGAACTTGTCATTCTAGCCAAAGAATTGTTTATTTTAGCTCTTTCATGATCAAGACCCACAGTTCTGGCCTTGTCATACCCAGGGCTTTTGTATCCTTTGGGGGCATCATTAATGGCAGAAACCATTTCATGCCAATAAGGTGAGCGAAAAACATTGAATGGCACCCCACATGCATATAGAAACCGGTAAACTTTTGAATCCACATCATTCCTACACCCTTCGTCTAGGAAATCGGATATGGTTCTACGCCTTAATCCAGTGCCACTGCTTCCAAAACCAC
This sequence comes from Pinus albicaulis, assembly GCA_034641835.2. Taxonomy (NCBI): domain Eukaryota; kingdom Viridiplantae; phylum Streptophyta; class Pinopsida; order Pinales; family Pinaceae; genus Pinus; species Pinus albicaulis. The sequence continues at coordinate 522,720,951 of CM076583.1, read as the reverse complement.
TGGCATGGGTGGAAGTTGAACTTGTTTGTCCATGATGTGTTGGGCTTGAATCAACGAAACCCCTAGATCTTTTAGATGATCTCTGTAGAGCAACCCCCTCTTCCTTCCTATATATCTCTCTCTGTGGTGCTGGCACAAAAGTACAAACTTTGATTCCAAAATTTTTAGTTCCATCCCCTGGCATTATCCCACAAAGGTGCCTTCTCAGACGGGTGTATGAACCATGGTATTGTTTATTGCAATTGGGGCAAATAAATTTAGTGGTTCCACCACCTTTCCCTCCTTCCATTTTCTGAACATATTTCCACAAAGGAGTTTGGTCTTGTTTAGTTGGGGAATCTATGTTCTCATGTTCTCCACTCCCCACTTCCTCCTCAGCATAATCCTCCTCCTCTTCAGGATTTTCTTCAAATCCACCATAACCCTCCTCTTCATCCTCCTCTTCTCTAATTTGCCTCTTTCTTCTAGCACTCTCCAACACCATTATCACAAAGAAAGGAACCAACATGAGGAAAATCCCTAGCCATATAGCCATGATGGAAACAAGTTTCAAGTTTCTAGCCTGCAAAACAAATGCAAAAATGCCAAATGGGAATAGGAAATGCAACATAGGAAAAAAACAATTCATTTTTTAAGTTTTAAATCCAATAAAATGCAACATTCAAGAAAAATTCAAGTTTTCATTTTTAAACAATTTAACAATCTACAAATTCATCCTAGAAAATACTAAATTGGATTAGAAGGCCTACCTCTTTCTTGCAATTCTCCTTTGCCTTGCTCCTTGCTCTCCTTGCTTGGCACTTGCTCTCCTTCAACTCTTGCTCTCGCTCTCTCAACAGTTAACAAACGATAAAAACTAAAATGAAACCCCCCCCCCTTTTAAACAATTCGATTTTTCCCCTAAAAAAATTTCCGCGCGGCGGGAAACGTTTTTTTTTCCGGGGAGCATTTGGGAGTGAACGCTCCCCGAGCGCTTCCGACGTTTAAAAAACGCTCCCGAAGCGTTTTTTAAACGTCGGAAGCGCTCAAGGAGCGTTCGCTTCCGAGTGCTTCCTGAAACGCTCCCGAAAAAACAGGGAGTGTTTTAACAGGTTCAGAAACGCGCTCCCGAAAACGCTCCCCTCAAGAAGCATTTTCGGGAGCGCGTTTCCGAGCGTTTCCGAAACGCTCCCGCACGGAGCGCGTTTCGGAAACGGGAGCGAAGGGGGTTTGAAGCTTCCCCGCAACCTAGGTCCCAGGAGCCTAGACGATGCAGTGTGCTCGGTATGTACCAGAGTTAGCAGCGACGATAGGTACCTACACCGTGACCGATCACTTTTTCGTGGTCAACATACCGGATACCAATGTGGTATTGGGTGTTCAGTGGTTGATTACTCTGGGGAAGGTCACCACAGATTGGGAGGCCTTAGAGATGGAGTGGGATGATAAGAAGATCGAGAAGCACGAGAAGATCCGCGAGATGCACACTTACCCGCCTCAGACTGTTTCGGCACACTGGATGGAGGCAGATTTCCAGAAGGGAGACAAAGAGTGGGCGGTTGAGTTGCGGGCATCAGAGGCAGAGACCACAGGTCAGGTGGTTCATCCTGATATACAGGCCATCCTTGACAAGTATGATGCAGTGTTTGGGGATATACCACCAGGTCGGCCACCGAACCGAGGGTTCGAGCACACCATGGAGCTTGAGAAGGGCATTCAGGCGGTGATTACTACACCCTATAGACATCCCAAAGCCTATCGGGATGAGACTGAGTGGGCCATCCAGGAGTTGTTGGCTCTTGGGCACATTAGATCGAGCACGAGTCCGTTTGCTTCTTCCGTGGTGTCGACCACTGGAGTGGCACTTGATGACAATGAGAAGACTCCATGCCCAAGGATGAACCAGAAGACATTTGTACCATCAGATATCATCAGATATCATCATGTTCAACAAAGTTTTTAAACTCTACGTCTTCTTCTCATCATTTTCTTCTTCAGTGTTCAGATTCCGCAGCCCTGCGGGGATATTGTATAAATGTCACTAGCAGATGAATAAAGCCATGTAACAGGCCTAGGATGTTGGGACTCGATCAGCAAGCGAGTACACCTTGGAGTGTTTTTTTTACTTGGTTAATTATTCCTTCTTTTTAGCGGCGAATAATTTTCTAGGTTTTTTCACTCATTGCATTACCCCAAAGCCGGGGTGACGGCTTGAAGGTTGAGCCCCTAACACATCTTAGTGTCTAGAGTCAATGCATATTACCATGCTAGGTCATCTCTGAAATTTCGCAGAATTTGACTAGGTCTAAGTAGGATTTTTTAATAATTAAAAATTTCCCGCAAAATGGGATTTTTTAATTATTTTCTATGTAATGATGTAAATAAGTGGTCTTCGGAAATGTCTAGGGCATGTGACCAGTCGAAATTCATCCTCAGAGACCCAGCATTATCCTAGGACCCACTTTGAGGGTCAAAAAACGACTTATGGTCCCTCAAAATCCGATTTTCCTAATGCCAGTAGAAAAAATGAGAAAAAATTCAAAAATAATTCATAATTGGAAAATTTTGGAAAATTTTCCAAAGTCAAAATAAGTCAAATTTTGACATGGCAATTATGTGGAGAAATAAAGGGTGATGTGGCAGCCATGTGGGGCCCACCAAGCAAGCCACAAGTCAATAAAAAAGTAAAAAACAAGTCAAAGGCAGTCAAATGTTCCACGATGGGTTCATGGGGCAGCAAAAAGATTTGAAGTAATTTAAGCTAAAGCAAATGTTGCCAAAGTATGAAGTTTAAAATATAAGTGAGTGGGAAGGGACCCCACCTTACTCCATGGTCTACGTATGAGACAGTCTCAACAGCAAACTACGCACATGACCAATTGTAACTCCACGTAGTTGGCTGCCAAATCACACTTGCCCACTCAACATATTACATCAGCGTACAGGAGGTTTGATATGTTTGGTATTTGATTGGAGGAAATCGTGGAGTGTCTCCACCAATCCTCACACAGCTGTACACAGAATCAACAGCTACACGCAGCAAAGGAGAGCAGTCCGTTGGCACTTGTGATAGGTGTCAATACACAGAATTTTGTTGGAGATTTCCGTGGGATATTTGCTCCCTCATCACCAGCGTTCATACACTTGGCACCAGCTCTCATACTTCAGTTCCTACGCAGCATTATTGGCAATCCACAGAAAGTATGAACAGCAGTTCATTAGCTTGTTTATCAGAGGTGGCAGAGTGTGCTTCTTTAGTGGAGAATTCGATGGGAATTTGCTCCCCTTTCACTTGCTACCATCTACACTTGGCAACCACCAAAGATATGCACATAAAAAAAAAACTTGTACGCTGTCCAGAACAGAAATTATACACCAAAAAGGGAGCAGTTTACAACAGTCACCTACAGCAGTTGGTTCCACTTGGACAGTTCTTGTGCTACTTGTGCAAATTCGTTTTGCATTGGGATTATCTCCCTTCTCCACTTGTCATTCATTTTTTCATTGGGATTTGCTCTCGTAGTTCTATTTAAATGAGCCTTGGGCTCTCATTGTAAGGGTGGATTTTTGAAGCTTGTGCTTATTGTTACTATGCCGAAATTGTTATTGAGCTGAATAAAGAAAAGTCTTTGGGGTTACTAGCTTCTCTTATGGTGCATTCTTTGGTTGATGAGGTATACTTGTTTCATTTGATATTGTTATTTATTGCAATCTAGTTGTTTTTCTTTGCATTTGCCTGAAGGCACTATTGTCTAGGGAGGGGAGATTTGTAGCTATCTCAGATCTCCTTTGGACTTGGTATGTTTTGTGCTCTTGTTGTAGCTTGTTATTTTCGATGAAATGACAAGCTCAACGTGGCCTCTATATGCCAAGTTTATTTTGCACTAACAATTGGTTTGCAGAAATTTGCGTGTTCAAAGGACAGGTTGCCAAGTCCATTGGAGTGTGAAGACTTCTTCGGTTGGAATAAGTCAGCTCCAAGGATATCAGAGGTCTCACAAGTTGTTCAAGCCAACAATCTCATAAGACATCAAGAGATTTATTTAAAAGGGGGTTTCATGAGCCTTTTGCTTCTATTCCATCTCTAAAAAAAAAAAATTCATATATTTCTTCTCTCATTTGTGCACATATCTATTTTATCTAGCATTTGAGGCTAAGTTGTTGGGTTTAAATCCTAAGTCTCACTCACTAAATCAACTCTTTCAAGCTGTTCTTAGTGAGGGAATTTGTAACATAAAGTGTATTTTATACTTGCATTGAGTACATAACTATTTCTTTGGCATTCTAACTCTTTTGCTTGTTTGCCTATAGGTGTGCTTGGAAGCAATCTAAGTTTTGAAGAAAGGGAGCTAAAGCTTAGGCTAAGGAACACTCTTCCATTTGGAACCTCAAATCCAAGTTCCGCCTTATCACTTCACCTCTACTTCTAAAGCCTCATTCTTTTGAGGAATTGTAACCGCCATTCACCTCAAGGCTTTAAGCCTTTACTTTGTAAACATCTCACAAGTAGATTTTTTTAAACCTTACGCTTGTAACTTTGGGAAGGAGCAAATTTTAAAATGCATATTGTAAGCTCTTCCCAATCCCCTCATTTCTATAAGAGGGCCTCATTTTCATTAATAAAGAGCTAACTGTTCTTGAGGGAGCTTGGGAAGCTTTTCCCATGGTATCTCACCTACTCATTTAGAGGGAGGAAATCTTCTTGAGTGGGTAACTTTCTTTTGCTTAGTTTTTCTTTTAATTTTCTCAAACTAAATCACTTGCATTTATCATTTCGTTTGCTAATCTAGTCTAGTTGCATGTGAATAACTCATATGTTCATTTCGTTAATTGCTTAGATCACATAGTCATTTAAATTTCCTAATTTGCAATCTCATTTGCCATCACTTACTTATGTTTTGTGATCTACTCCTCATTTGGATAAGTTTCACAACATACTACAAGTAAAGAAGCATAGCATTTCAATTTATGGCAACTTGAGTTATTGTTCTAACTATGAAGCATATTTAATTGAATCATCTCCATCTTTTACACAGCACTTGCAAGCTCATTTCCATATCATTTAGGCATTTCACTTTGCATACTAGACTTGCGTCTCTAAAAATTAACCTCCAACTTAAGTTGGTTGTATAGACATTAGGGACCCTCCACCCCTATGGACTCCTCATTGTGAGATCCGAATTTCGGGCGAGGGTGAGGTCTGGGGACAGGAGTTCAATTGTAACATTGTTTTAGAACTAATTAATAAAATAAACCAAGAGCACTATCTCATCACATTTACATTGCAAAGTTCCCAAATTTTCTTTTGCTATCTTGACGGTCTAAAGATTCACGTGCAAATATTATCTCAAGAAGCACTTTGATGCAAGCATTTTTAAATTCTTTAAATTTTGCAACAAGTTTAATTCTATGGTACTTGGAAATTTGCTTCTACATACAATTTCAGTGCATGTTGTCATTTTAATGATCATTATGCTTATGGATAATTGACATATCTCGTTTCATTGGCAAATACCCTTATTTGGTGTTGCAAATTTAATTGCATATTGTGATCTTGGTCTAACACTTCCTTTGTGGGATTATTGTCATTATATCTTGATTTTTATTTTTGAGCAAGCATTTTTTATCTACTTTAAAGCACTTGTCTATATTTTGAACACGTCATTGAATATTGCTCATATACTTATATGCTTGTTTACATATTGGAAATCAAGTCATCTTTGATAAGTAATTCCTTCTAATCAATTCTCCTAGAAATCTCACATCTTTAACTTAGTTTTCCTTTAGGGACCACCCCCTTTAGCTAACCTAGGAGATAGCTTAAACGGAGAGAGTTGGGAATAGGTGACAGCCCCTTCTTTGAGTTCCTTGCCACCAACCACACCTGTGGGGTTGAAGGCTTTTTCCACTAACTGTAGGTAGGTGTAGGCGGCAAGCGATAACACGTGGTGTTGGTGAAGAAGAAGGACGGCACCTTGAGGATGTGCATTAACTACAGGGCCCTGAACAAGAAGACCCTGAAGAACAGGTACCCTATACCCAGGATGGATGAATTAATGGATGAGCTGAGAGGAGCTAAGTTTTTCTCGAAGATTGATTTGAGATCAGGGTACCATTAGATTTGCATGAGGGAACAGGACATTCCCAAGACCGCCTTCAGGTGTCATTATGGGCACTTTGAGATTTTGGTTATGCCTTTTGGGCTAACCAATGCCCCCAGCTACTTTTCAGTCTTGCATGAACCATATCTTCCGCAGTCACCTGAGGAAGTTTGTATTGGTCTTTTTCGATGACATACTCATATATAGTAGGACTTGGGAGGAGCATCTCCAGCATATAGAGGCAGTGCTACATATCTTGGAAGAGCAACAGTTCTATGCTAAGCTCTCCAAGTGTGAGTTTGGAATGACGGAGATGTTGTATTTGGGTCACATTATTGGAGTGGACGGAGTGAGATTCCATGAGGAGAAGATCAGGGCCATCAGAGATTGGCCGGAGCCGAGGAACGTGACGGAACTTCGAGGATTCATTGGCATATGTACTTATTACAGGAAGTTTGTCAAAGGTTTCTCACAGCTTGCTGCACCCCTTACAGATTTGACAAAGAAGGGGGCATTCAGTTGGTCGGATACAGCGCAGCGAGCCTTTGACAGGCTCAAGGAGGTGATGAGTAGCTGCCGAGTGCTTGCATTGCTGGATTTTACGCAGCCATTTGTTTTGGAGTGTGATGTGTCGGGAGAGGGGATCGGCGCAATATTGATGCAGGGAGGACACCCTATAGCCTTTGAGAGCCGAAAACTCCTTCCACATGAGAGGTTGTATTCTATATACGACAAGGAGATGTTGGCCATTATGCATGCCTTGTCCAAATTCTAGCAGTATTTGGTAGGGAACAGGTTCAGGGTGAGCACTGATCACAACAGCCTCAGGTTCTTTTTGGAGCAGAAGCAGCTATAGGAGAGGCAGCAGAAGTGGATCAGTAAGATCCAAGCATATGACTTTGACATTGAGTATGTCAAGGGTAAGAATAACGTGGTAGCAGATGCACTTTCACGTAGATCGGCCACGTTATCTCTTATGAGCTTGGATACAGATTGGAGGGCTCGACTTTTAGTGGAGTACTCCAAGGACAGATTTGCATGTGAGGTTCTGGATGGACAGGTGGTTGATGACAGGTACAGGGTGGTTGATGAGATCATCTATTACAGGGACAGTATCTTCTTGACTGAGGGATCTCAGCTCAAGAAGAAGATACTTCAAGCATCCCATGATTCACCATTGGTCGGCCATCAGGAGTTTACTAAAACCTACAGGGCCATTAGAGAGAGGTTCTCATGGAAGGACCTCAAGGAGGACGTACTCCAGCACATCAGGGAGTGCGATGTTTGCCACAGGAACAAGGGGGAGATGAGCCATCCCGCAGGGTTATTGCAGCCTCTTCCCATCGCGAAGGGGAAATGGGAGAGTATATTGATGGACTTCATCACAGGGTTGCCCATGGTGCAGGGCAAAGATTGCATCTTTGTCGTCGTTGATCGACTGACAAAGTATGCGCATTTTTTCGCCATATCCGCGCACTTCACAGTAGCACAGGTGGCTGATTTGTTCTTCAGAGAGGTTTTCAGGCTACATGGTCTTCCTAAGACCATTATCAATGACAGGGACAGCCACTTCATGGGCGGATTTTGGCAGGAGCTTTTCTGGATAGTGGGGACAGAGTTGACACCGAGTACTAGTTATCACCCACAGACGGAGATAGTTAACAAGTGGCTGGAGGGCTACTTACGTAACTATGTCAGTGGGCAGCAGCGAGCATGGATGAAGTGGTTGCATCTGGGGGAATACTACTATAACACGACACATCACATGTCCATTGGTATGTCACCATTTTATGCTTTGTATGGGTATCATTCTTTATCTTTTACTGATGTGATGTTCGGTGCTAGCAAGGCTCCTAGAGCTAAGATTTGGATCCAAGAGAGTCAAGACATTCTCCGAGCTCTCAAGGATAATATGGCTACAGCACAAAACCAGCTGAAGCTGTACGCTGACAGAGGTCGGGTGGAGAGACAGTTTGAGGTAGGGGACTTGGTCTACCTACAATTACAGCCATACCGACAGTCGTCACTGAAGCAGAAGGGAGTTGAAAAGCTCAAGCCCCGCTTTTACGGACCATATAGGGTGATACGCAGGATTGGACAAGTTGCGTATGAGTTGGAGTTGCCCCAAGGCAGCAAGATCCATAACATTTTTCACGTATCATGCCTGAAGAAGGCATTGGGACAGCAGGTGACAGTGACAGATGAGCTACCACCCACGGATGATGAGGGCCATTTGGTGTTGTAGCCAGAGGCTATTATTGATACCAGGGAGAGGCAGCTACGGAACAGGACAGTCCAGGAATTCTTGGTGAGGTGGAAGAATTTGCCGAATGAGGATGCCACTTAGGAGAGTGAGAAGATTTTGCAGCATCCATCACTTCAGTTGCTTGAGGACAAGCAACATTTTACCGGGGGAGACTGTAATATTCCTAATTAGCCGTGGCTAATTGGAATATTTGATTTTGCTCAATTTTGCCGTCTATAGTTTATTAATAAATAAAAAGTGAGTGGAGAGGGTCTAACTCACTTAGTGGAATAAAACACACTCCCTAGTAGCACAACGTTGTGACTTAAAGGGAGCCAAGGGGGGCCAAGCACCACGTAGAGAGGGGGCCCACGTATGCTCTAGAAGCTATTGCGCAGATGAGGATGAGCACGTGGCAAGAGAGAGAGGCTACGTTGAGAAGATAGGCCTTAGGGTTTTGGAGGAAGGCCAATGTTATAAAAGAGGGAGGAGCCTCCTCATTTCATTCATTCGTTGTTGATGATATTGAGCTGGTCATTTCGACTTCTTGAGCACGCTCGCTGTTTAGCCTGTCTGCAGCACTGTTTAGTGCATTGAGTGTCTCCGATTGGAGATCTCGCCCTTAGCCCCAGGGGACTTCGAGTGCCTGCTCGGGCAAGGTTATTTATTCAGCATTTTGTGGGAGGTTTTGGTGTGTGGGTTTGCTGCGGAGCCGAGCATTCATAGAGACTGCGCAGTCACTGAGAGGGAGGACGCAGTCCATCTAGGAGGTGTTCTGAATCGAGATTTTTGCAGGAGATTTGAGCCGAGATTTTGAGCAGAGGACGAGCCTTTGCCTTTGGGAGGATTTTGGTGGAGTTTGAGGCGATATTTCATTCATTCCTATTTAGCCTCTGCGCAGAGCCTTGGAGGCCAGCGTAATTCCCCAAGGGGGTGTTTTTCGGAGGTCAGCCATTTCTGATATGGTTTCTGGGTTTTGTCAGGATTGGTGAGTAGAGGAGGATTCCAGATTTTCAGCTCATTCCGACAAGTGAAACAGCCCTAGTCATCAGTTCATTTCAGTGGTAGCAGCTACATAGCAGTTTTCCAGCAGCTGGGACGCAGTTCAGAGAGCAGCCATTTCTGGTGTATTATGAGAGTATTTCTTCACTTGCCTTGAGCAAGTTTAGGTGCCGTCACTCTGATCACCTATTGTACTTCATTATATTTCTCAGTTTAATAAAATGGCTTAGCATTCTCTCTCTATATTTCTGGATGCATTGCCGTACATTCTTTCTATGCTATTGTATGTTTGCTGCACTGTTTTATATATATATATATATATATATTTTCGGGCATTCTAGTTCTATACCACTTGGTGTGTTTGTCTCATACTCTTAGACAGAGTCTGGAAAGGGCCAGGTAGCCTCCAGATTTCTTCCTCTTTCAGAGGCGACATATCTGGTAAACACCCTCCTAGTCCATCTCTGGTTGGAGTTGTGTCGTGTTTTAGAGATATCCCCGAAACAGGATATTACACAAGCTCAATGATAAGTTTGATTATCATGCATGGAAAATGTCCTTGGACCTAACATTGGAGGAACAAGATGTTATGGATTATGTGTAGGGAAAGATCACTAAGCCTCCATCAAATGCACCGGCTGCCACTAAAACAAAGTACAAGAAAGGGGGAAACAAGGCGAAGAAGATCATTACGGATTTTATTCACAAGCACTTGGTTGCTCATATCTCCAAGCTGGGCACATCTAAAGAGATGTATGATAAGTTGGTTGGCATGTTCAGGCCTAGCAATGCTAATCAAATTGTCTTTTTGAAGAACAAGTTGAAGGACATCAAGATGGACAAGGAAGAGTCCATCCAATCCTACTTCATGAGGATCACCGAAATCAAGAATGATCCCTTATCAATTGGAGAGGTCATAGCTGACCAAAAGCTCACTCTCATTGCTCTTGGAGGTCTTCCCTGAGCATGGTATGTATTCAATACCACTATTCTCAATAATAATATAATTCCTCATTTTGATGAATTGTTGACAAGATGCACTCAAGAGGAGGCAAGGATGATGGAGAGAGACAAACCTTCAAATGGAAATGGAAGTGAACCCACTGCCTTCACCGCTCATGCAAATAAGAAGATAATGTTGGTCCTAGAAATCAAGGTCAAGGAAGAGCGGGACCCAAAGGAAGGAAGGGAAAATGTTACAATTGTAATAGGTTTGGCCACTATGCTAGAGAGTGCCTCAATAAAAGGGACTCACCTCGAGATGATGACTACAACAATAACAACTTGAGCGGAAATGGAAATCAAAGGAACAACAAAGGAAAGAGAAAGCCTCCCTCTGCTCGAAATGGAAATGGAAATGGAAATGGAAATGGTCAACCTTTCAAGAGGTCAAGGAACTCCACGTATGATGAATCTAATGTTGTTGATAACAAGAAAAATGAATATATTCATATATGTGCCCTCTGATGTATCTCCTCCCGATACCCTAGATTACTGGTTGATTGATAGTGGTGCCTCAAGGCACTTCACTAGATACAAAGTGGTCCTCTGACATTTGATTGAAAATGAAACTAATTTGGAAATTATCCTTGGAGATAATGCCACCTATCCCGTGAAAGGGACAGGGACTATGACTCTTCATCTAAATCAAGGTCAATTCCTTCATCTACAAGATGTGCTATATGTACCTGACTTAAAGAAGAATTTGGTGTCTATTCAGCAATGGAAGATAAAGGATTCAAGGTGGCATTCATTGATGGAAAGGTACGTGTTTGGAAGAAGAATTTCAAAGAAGCCTTCACTCTTGGTTTCAGGGTTGATACACTATCAGGTTGGAGGAAGTCTGTTGGGAGCCATGACATGCAACACAACTCTTCAATCCGAATTATGGCACCGAAGGTTTGCTCACCTTCATTATAAGGCTCTTCCCGAAGCAAGGAAGGTAGTCACAGGTATGCCCGATTGCAAAGATGATCATGAAGGTGTATATCAGGGTTGTGCCGAAGGAAAGTATACAAGGGGACCATTCCCCTCAAGTGACTCCAAGACTACCGATGTTCTATAATTGATTCATTCTGATCTATCTGGTATGCTACCTATAACATCCTTGGGAGGATGTCTATATTATGTCACCTTTATAGATGACTTCTCCTGCAAGTCTTGGATATACTTCTTGAAGAAAAAGGACAAAGTATCCAAATGGTTCCGCACTTTCAAAGCCTTGGTTGAAAATCAAATAGGGAAGAAGATCAAAATTTTGAGGACCGATAATGGAACCGAATATGAATCAAATGAGTTCAATGATTATTGCAGGGAAGCAGGCATTAAGAGGGAGACCTCTACTACATATACTCCCGAACAAAATGGAGTTGCCGAAAGGAAGAATCGAACCATTCTTGATGCTGCCTGTGCCATGCTTCATGACCAAGGTCTTCCAAAGTTCCTATGGGGAAAAGTTGCCAACACCGTTGGTTATGTTCAAAATAGATGTAGACATCAAGCATTGGACTCCAAAACTCCTGAAGAAGTCTTCTCTGGTAAGAAACCTGATGTTTCTCATTTTAGAATTTTTGGAAGTCTCGTATATTTTCATGTGCCAAAATAAAAGAGGAGCAAATTGGATTCTTCTGGAAAGAAGGGAACGTTTGTGGGCTGCAGTGAAACCTCGAAGGCATATAGAATCTATGTGCCTAGTCAAAGACAAAGGGAGATATGTCATGATGTCACCTTCGACAAAGATGATGCCATTAGGAAGGTTAAAGATCTTCCTATCTCAAAGGAGGGCAAAGAAGAGGAAGCAAGAAAGCAGTTAGAACCAAAGGATGAACAGATGCTCAATGTTGAAGGTTTGATGGATCCTATAGATCCACCTCCTAGTGAGCCCACTTCTTCAAATAAAAGAAGACCCTCATGGCTTAGAGATACTCTCGAAGATGCCGAGAGACATATTGCTCCAAGGGGAACATTTGTGAAAGTAAGAAGCCGAATAGGTAGCAAGGGTACTTAGTATCCATGAGCACCATTGTCCAATCTGGGTCTAGAACATTTGAAGAAGCCATGAAGCACCAAGTTTGGAAGGATGCAATGAACAAAGAATATGAGTCGATCATGAAAAATGATATCTGTCATGTGGTCCCTAGACCAAAGGACAAGTCTGTTGTCACCTCGAAATGGCTCTACAAGATCAAGCACGGAGTCGATGGAAGTGCTAAAAAATTCAAGGCAACATTTGTTGCCCGAGGCTTCTCGCATAAAGAAGGAATAGATTATGATGAAATATTTGCACCTGTTGCTCGCTACACCACCATTCGTTTGATTATTGCTCTTGCGGCATCGCAAGGATGGAGTCTACAACAGATGGATGTCAAGACTGCCTTCTTACTGATGATTTTTGGGTAGCATCGGATGTGCTCTAGCTCCGAAACTTTATGGAGGGGCTAGGACACATGAGATCTCCAAGACCCAGAAATCATTTGGAGAAATTCCACCCGGAACTTAAGTTATTGAAATAATTAATTATTTTAAATGGAGCCTAAGTTAAAACTTAGGGAATTTAAATAATTAAACTGAATTAATTTAACATGTGGATGAGAATGTTCTAAGTGACGAAGATCAAGTCTTTTCTAATATTAGTCATCGATTAGAGATTAGATCATAGTTGTTGATTCATCAACAGGAAAAGTATAAAGGAAGGCTTGAGGGTCAGTTGGAGAACACACACAGAGTCTGAATCTAGAGATCGAATCTTCTAACAGAGCAATGTTCGGACGAAGATCAGATCTGAGTGATTCAGGGCAGCAGTGAGGGGCAGAAGCAGTTGTTGGTCAAAGGACCAAGAGTGTAGTGCAGAGAGGCAACAAAGATAGCAGAGGGACCAGCGCAACCACCAGGAGAGGTGACGCAGACCCCAGAGAGGGTGACATAGGCCCACGCAGGTGCTGTGTAGTGGCTCCAAGGGATAGTCCAGAAATTGTTGGAGATCGACATTTTTATGCCAGCAAGGCTAGCAAGGCTGAAACTCGATTTCTAAGAAGCAGATCAGCGCAGAGAGAGGGTGGCGTAGTCTTCAGCTAGACCCACGCAGGCCTACACATCTACATCGCAGAGGCAGCTGGGGTTTCACCAGTCTTTGATCCAGATCAGTCGGGACTTGCAGTGTGAGGTAAAACTCACGATTTATTTCTGTCTGCCAAGGAAATTCTCTGTTGGGTGAGCTAGTTTATGGCACCTAAGATGTACTCAAATTACTGTTGCTTAATAATATAAACCCTCAGACCTGTTGCACTGGTTTTCCCACATTGGGTTTTTCGGGGAACATTTGTTCGAAAAATACGTGTCTTTTGTCTAAATGTGTCACTTATTTTGCAGTACTTGATCTGTATAATTGTGCATTTGCATTTTTACTGAATAATCAGAAAAATAACTTGTAATTTAAATAAACCAAGTAGGTAATGCAAATCATATTTACTGTAGTAGGATTTCTAGTTTAGATTCAGAAATTTTCACATAGTATCAGAGTTGTTGAAGATCAAGTAGAGTTGAATCCATCAACGAAGAGACGAAGGGAAAATTTTGTTGTCGGAAGGCAGCTGTCCCGAGTGACAGCGCAGATCCAGAAGAGGCAAGGAAGGGTGACGCAATCACCAGAGGGGATCACGCAAAGCCTGCGTCAGACAGCTAGGGTGACATTGTAGCTGCAGTAGATGCAGTGTGGTGTTTGTTGGACCAACGCAGAGGTTTTGAGCATCAATCTTTCCAGTTGCCGTGGCTAAAAGAGCAGTTCGTTTTTCTTCAAGAGTTGCTAGTGGGGCATTGTTTCTGTTGGTGCAGAACAGTGTCTAGTGGAGCGTGGCAAAGTAATTTAAATAAGGCAAGTAGGTAATGCAAATCGAATATACTGCAGTAGGATTTCTAGTTTAGATTCAGAAATTTTCATATGGTATCAAAGTTGTTGCAGATCAAGTAGAGTTGAAGCCATCAGCGAAGAGACGAAGGGAAAATTTTGTTGCAGGAAGGAAGTTGTCTCAAGTGACAGTGCAGATCTAGAAGAGGCAAGGAAAGGCGACGCAGTCACCAGAGGGGCTCACACAGAGCCTACATCAGCCAGCTAGGATGACGTTGTAGTTGCAGTAGAGACAGTGTGGTGTTTGTTGGGCCAGCGCAGAGGTTTTAAGCCCTAGTGTTTCTGGTTGTCGTGGCTAGAAGAGCAGTTCGTTTTTCTTCAGGAGTTGCTGGTGGGGAATTGTTTCTGTTGTTGCAAAACAGTGTCTAGTGGGGCATTGCAAAGTAGAGGAAAGCAGTTCCTCAAAAGACTTCTTGCCAAGAAGTCTAGATCCGATGCTGATCAGCAGCAAAGAGTGATCGGAGAGGATTGATTCGACATTAGTTGGCGAAGGATTTCTGTGAAGGAAATCAAGTTTCAGAGGGAGCTTGTTCCTTAGAGGGTTTCTAGCACCAAAGAAACCCAGATTTGAGTTTTGTTGGGGAAGCAGCAAAAGAGGGAGAAGAGAACCAGTTCGACATTTTCTTGTTGAGCAGAGATGATCGCACATGGACTAAGGGATCAAGACAGGTTGGCTGGAGCATCCAACTTTGTCATCTGGAAGGCCAGGATCCCGTCAGTTTTGGATGAACATCGCATCAAGGATCATGGCCTGCATGCAGTTGTCTTTCCTGTTGATGTTGATCCTCTCAAGAAGTACGAAGAGGCTCAAGCGAAGGCAAAACAGTTGATCATGGATAGAGTCAAGGATCATGTGATCTGACATATTGCCGAGAAGAACACAAAAATGGAAATGTGGACTTCCTTGACCTCTATGTACTAGGGAACTTTCGTCCAACGGAAGATGTTACTTGAAAATCAGCTGAGACTGTTTCAAATGCAGAAGGGAGAGGAGATCGACCCCTTCCTTATTAGATTGCAAGCAATCCGAGATCAGCTAGCTTCTGTAGGGGCCACACCAGATGATGGTCTTAGAGGTCAGGACTGCCCTGAATGTAGTCTTTGAAGAATGGGAGGCCTGTAATATTCCTAATTAGCACCGCTAATTGGAATATTTGATTTTTGTATAGTTTTGCCGCCTATAGTTAATTAATAAATAAAAGTGAGAAAAGAGGGGCTAGCTCACTTAAATAAAATAAAGTGTTTCCCTAGTAGGAGCAACGTTATAACTTAAAGGGGAGCCTTGGGGGTCCACACCACGTATGAGGGAGGCCTCACGTAGCCTCTAGGAGCATCTGCGCAGACTTGGGAGGAGCACGTGGAGAGAGGGGGACCACGTTAGGGTTTTTTTTAGGAGAGCTAGCATTATAAAAGGTGGGAGAGCCATTTCATTTGGCATTCTTGTTGTTGATGATATTTGAGCTAGACTTCTGTCTTCTTGAGCACGCTGGCTGTTTAGCCTGTCTGCAGCACTGTTTAGTGCGACTGAGTGTCTCCGGTCGGAGATCTCACCCTTAGCCCCGGGGGACTTCGAGTGCCTGCTCGGGCAAGGTCTTTTCTACAGTTTTCGGCGGAGGATTTGGTTGTTGTTTTGCGGAGGAGCTGGGCTTCTTCTGGTGACTGCGCAGTCCCTAGGAGAGAGGACGCAGTTCTTGGTGGAGGGGTGCTATTGCGGGATTTTCTGCAGGAGATTCAGTGTTATTTGGTGTGGAGGTTCAGTATTTATCAGTTGGAGAGTTTCCTGAGGAGTTTGTGGCTCCATCTCAGTATATTTCATTTGGTATCTGCGCTGGGCCTGGAGGGACAGCGTTTTTCCTTGAGGAGGGTTTCTGGGGTGATTTTCGGAGGTGGTCCATTTTGTTTATGGTTTCTGGGTTTTGTCCGGAGCAGTGAGTACAGGTGATCTACAGATTTTCAGCTCATTCCGGCGAGGGGATCAACCCCTAGTTCCAGTTCATTCCAGCAGCAGCAGTTTACGGCAGCTTCTTCCAGCAGCTGGGATGCAGTTTCTGTAGCAGCCATTTCCTGTTTCTAAGAGGGTTCTTCACTTGCCTTGTGCAAGGATAGGTGCTCTTATTCTGATTATCCATTGTACCCATTTATATTCTCAGATTAATAAAATGGCTTAGCATTCCTGGCATTTTATGTGTACTTGCTTTATATTCTATTTCTGGCATTTTTCTATATAGTTGTATGCTTGTCTTGCTATCTATTTCCTATTCGGGATATTACAGTGGTATCAAAGCATAATTCTAGCTCAGCCTGTGGTCTATGACATTGGGAAAGAGATCATACAGAGGTTTGCTGGAATTTTGGAGAGCAATAGCAGTTGCAGTACCAAAAACGAAATTGGAAAAAGGGCCAAAATATAAAGGGTCAAATTTTGAAGGTTGGAATTAGAAGAAACGTTTTCTGGGTTTTTCTGGGTTTTGGGCAAGGATCACCTTCCCAAATTCCTAGAATTTTTTGAGTAGTTTTCAATGGGTAAATCGGAGGTCGAAATCAAGCAGTAGTATGGTTTTGCAGCAGCCGTGCAGTTTCTGAGGAGCCTGTAGACACATAGCAGGAAGTGCCAATGGCAGACGAGGAGGATGCGAGGAGATTTAGAGAGGCGCTCCTCCAACACATGCAGGATGTGTCACAGAGACTCACTGCACTGGAGGTTAGGCAGCGAGAAACCCCCAGGGGTTTTCAGATCGGTGAGGGATCAGGCACGTCACACCATATGCCGGAGAGTGATGCTATCCCCATCATGGCATCGCATGCACCCACGCAACCCACTATGCCCACTTTCCTAGCAGAGGACACAGGGGCAGCAGTACAGCGGGAGCCAGAGGTTGACCCTGGCCAAATGGACGCCTACATTGTAGAGTACCTGGCACGTGGGCCGGCGATCAGAGATCTTATCTCATTTAGAGATTATGTTCAACTCCAGCGTGATGGTAGACCCCGTGATCATCACAGGGGACACCGACATCATCATGACGACCACCGCGCAGCTAGCAGATTTCATTTGCCCACGTTTGATGGCTCATCAAACAGTTCGGCAAAGTCTTGGGTAGAAAAGTTGGACATCTATTTCCAGCTTAATCAGATGTCGCAGTCAGAGGCCATTAAGGTGGCAACATTGCACTTGGAGGATGAGGGCACACAGGATTGCAGGGAGTCTAAGGTTACACCTAGTGTGACACATGATTCACCCTCATTGGAGACCTCCTTGGCCATGTCGGTTGATTTGGTAGTGGAGAAGGTAGAGCCTACCTCAGTAGAGCCATCCATTGAGGTGATGACCGGAGTCGTGTCCGAGTCTTCAGGTGGTAGCAGCACACGACAGATGGGTGAGGCGTTAGGAGATATATCCACCTTCGATGAGGCACTAGCAGGTACAGAGGTATTGGATGATGGTCGCAGACAGCGGTATCATCGGCTTCGGACGGACCTTCGAGTTTTAAGAGGGAAGGCCACGTCAGTGCGGGAGGCCATTTTGTTGCAGGACCAGGAGCTGGAGGGTATGAGAGTGACTTGTGCCAAGTCGGCGGCCAAGTTGGTCCGCATTAGGGAACGACTGGATTCCCTGATGGTACAATCAGAGGGCACGTTGGAGCGTCAGATCATTCCCTTTCAGGCATGCATGGATGGGACTAGCAATGTTGTTGGGTCATCTCTTCTCGTTGGAGAGAGAGAGGCAGAGCCACCTAGTCAGATCTCATATGTTCACTTGGATAGCGGTATGAGACGATCAGAGTTGCACAGGGTACAACATCCACATGTTGAGGTTGGATGGCGAGAGATTTTGAGTTGGTACTCGGTGGAGCGGGCTATGGAGATAGTGATGGATCCGAGTGTAGCTCAACAGGATTTTCTATGCATGGGGAGTATAGGAACCCCAGATTGGCATTGGGATCCAGGTGGGATCACCTATCGTTTCCTAGGCAGGACGGCTGACTATGTCTTGGAGAGTACAGTTGGCCTAGTAGTAGAGCATGTGCAGTTTCGGTCAGCTCCAGTGGCCAACTAGTTTATGGGTAGACTCCCTAGGTTGTCTTGTGACATTCATGCAGGGATTCACGGGGTGGTCGGCACACCTTGAGGAGCTTGTCGGAGGAGGTGGCATCGGCAGGCCACCAGATGGCACCTTGTATGGGGCCAAGGATTCTTCACCTTTGTGTGGGGCACAGAGGACGCAGCGGAGCCGAGCAGTGGTGGTAACACTACTAACACACAGGGAGATTCACTTATCGGACCCCTTGAGGAGGATTTGGAGTGATGATCCTTTCATCGGCAGGTATAGTGATACGACGATGGAGACGATGTTACCGATTGGTGGTAGTCGGACCTGTAGAGGCATAGCTCTAGGACATTACATCCAGGGGTCTGTGGGAGCCTCTAGCATTGAGCGGTGGATTGCCGGTGGACATGGAGTAGCATGGTGGTGTACCATAGTGTGTGGGACTGCATTGTGGAGCAGGAGTATCCTACATCGTTGAAGCTTGTCTGAAGAAGTGACGAATGCTGGACACGGTCGGGGCAAGGCAGTACGAGTGCTACAACGATAGCATGGTATCAATGACCTCCAAGGTATACTCGGTGTGCGGTGGCATGTTGAAGTATGGATGATCGATGGTATCAAAGGGCCATGCGGTGGCACCTGTGGTCTTAGGGCATTGCTTCCGGAGGGCTCGCGGGCCCGAGGGACATCGGGCCACCTTTGGTAGTAGTCCACCCATGACCAGGGATCGATGGAGAGACAAAGGAGCGATACTTGGCGGTATCTATGGGGACTCACACACCTGACTCGCTTCGACATCACTCACAGGTCCAGCTGATTATGTTTTTGACCTTTGGCACTTTGGGCGTGAGCAGCAGGGTACGCGAGGTTCACCCTAGATATTTGGATGACACTTAGTACACTAGGCGAGAGACTTCTCCAACGGTGGCCTTTGGGTTGGTGTGT
Source organism: Pinus albicaulis (assembly GCA_034641835.2). NCBI lineage: Eukaryota > Viridiplantae > Streptophyta > Pinopsida > Pinales > Pinaceae > Pinus > Pinus albicaulis. The sequence continues at coordinate 522,701,728 of CM076583.1, read as the reverse complement.
GGTTAATGACCACGGTTGGGGGATAGAGATGATCCTTTGCGAGAGGTGGTGCATCGGTCATCACCGAGCCTACGGCAGGAAAGCGAGGTCATGGGGGGCATCACTTTTCCCTCACGGCATGTCGAGAACATGCATGGGCAGAGGATACCGGGTACAGCAGAGATATCATCCTAGTATGTGTCTGGGCTCCAGACACTGTATCGACACTTTATCGAGAGGATGGGTGGCATGTTCGATGTAGGTAGATGAGAAGGGCGTGACAGAGGAAGCATTCCTTATTGACCGAGGGTGATGAATATTTTTCATATGAGTCCATGGGATCCAATTGAGGATGCTTAGGGCGGAAGCGATCATGCATAGATGGTGATAGTGAGGCGGGCTGCGTTCTAGTGTCCGGGGTGAGCGATCACGGGACTGCGGAATACTGCAGGCTGAAGTCGCGAGCAATTCAGCTAGAGCAGCAGGTGATGGAGCCTGAGTCGACAGAGGAGGACACTACTTACATTAGGCATGATATTCCTTTGAGAGAGAGCCAGATGGGTGCCCACATTGAGTCGATGAGGGATATGCGGCTAACATTGGGGTCAACCATCGAGGTGGGACAGCCATATTCACTGACATCGAGTACGGTGACAGCAGCTGCAGATCCATATTCTCTAGAGGTTTTGGAGGTCGATGGGATTGTTCTGCAGGAGACCAGTATACAGCGGGAGCATGACATTCCTGATCAGGAGTGGGAGGAGTTGTTGGATATGGTGGAGCATCCATCTGTGGGTCGACATAGGGATGAAACGCAGATAGGTGCACACACAGTTAGCAGAGTTGCAGCGTTTTTAGTGTGTAGCACTCTCCAGGAGTACATCGATGGAGCTTGCAGCATATCTTGCCCACTTTGGTCCATTATAGAGAGAGGGGATTCCTTCTACAGGCAGCTTTCACTGGCAGACAAGGCAGAGCAGTGGGAGTTGATTACGAGTTGGCGACAGCACTCCTGGCATGTTCCATATGCAGTTGTTATCGCTACATCAGATTCTTCTTCCATGACGGACTGGCGGGAGATCATGATTTGGTACCCTCTTGATGTTATGGTATTCTTCGGAGGGAGAACAGTGGAGCAGGGGCCCATGGACATAGCACATGTTCTAGATTCCAACTGGCAGGGGGACACAGATCATCATTTCTTCAGCACCCCATCCCGATTTCAGGAGAGCGGGATCAGCATGGGGTTGAGTCACAACTTGGATTGGAGAGAGGTGATGAGTTGGTATGCAGTTGGAGGGGTAGCATATGCAGCTATAGTTACAGCACAGCAGGAGCCCGGGAGCATTGATGCTTGTTGGTGGTCTTCACGTCTTAGAGCATTGGTCATAGCTAGAGGCAGTGCACAGTCTGAGCCGTGGGACTGGTGCGATTATTGGCCATGGTGGCGATGGGATCTGGGAGGATTACTGGTTGGCTGGTACTGTGAGAGGTCACTTTGGGATCTTGGCATTGAGATATCCCTTCGTGTCAGGGTGATGCAGAGGTCAGAGAGGTTTCAGTGGGACCCAGGCACATTTTGATGTCGGTTGGAGCCTTCGGCTAGAAGGAGAGCTTGTTCAAGCATTAGCGAGGACAAGCTTCACTTTAGCTCGGAAGACACCACTTGGGAGGATGAGGAAGATATTACTGACATCCTAAATCATGATTTTGTGAGGACAAACAACATTTTTAACGAAGGCTATTAATATTCCTAATTAACTTTAAAATTAAGTGGAATATTTGATTTTTAAATAATTTTCGCCTAGTTAATTAATAAATAAAAGTGAGAAAAGAGGGGTCAACTCACTTAACTAAAATAAAGTGCTTCCCTAGTAGGAGCAACGTTATAACTTAAAGGGGAGCCTTGGGGGTCCACACCACGTATGAGGGAGGCCTCACAAAGCCTCTAGGAGCATCTGCGCAGACTTGGGAGGAGCACGTGGAGAGAGGGGGACCACGTTAGGGTTTTTTTGAGGAGAGCTAGCATTATAAAAGGTGGGAGAGCCATTTCATTTGGCATTATTGATGTTGATGATATTTGAGCTAGACTTTTGTCTTCTTGAGCACGCTGGCTGTTCAGCCTGTCTGCAGCACTATTTAGTGCGACTGAGTGTCTCCGGTCGGAGATCTCACCCTTAGCCCCGGGGGACTTCGAGTGCCTGCTCGGGCAAGGTCTTTCTACAGTTTTCAGCGGAGGATTTGGTTGTTGTTTTGCGGAGGAGCAGGGCTTCTTTTGGTGACTGTGCAGTACCTAGGAGAGAGGACGCAGTTCTTGGTGGAGGGGTGCTATTACGGGATTTTCTGCAGGAGATTTAGTGTTATTCGGTGCGGAGGTTCAGTATTTATCAGTTGGAGAGTTTCCTGAGGAGTTTGTGGCTCCATCTCAGTATATTTCATTTGGTATCTGCGCTGGGCCTGGAGGGACAGCGTTTTTCCTTGAGGAGGGCTTCTGGGGTGATTTTCGGAGGTGGTCCATTTTGTTTATGTTTTCTGGGTTTTGTCCGGAGCAGTGAGTACCAGTGATCTACAGATTTTCAGCTCATTCCGGCGAGGGGATCAGCCCCTCGTCCCAGTTCATTCCAGCAGCAGCAGTTTACGGCAGTTTCTTCCATCAGCTGGGACGCAGTTTCTGTAGCAACCATTTCCTGTTTCTGAGAGGGTTCTTCACTTGCCTGGTGCAAGGATAGGTGCTCTTATTCTGATTATCCATTGTACCCATTTATATTCTCAGATTAATAAAATGGCTTAGCATTCCTGGCATTTTATGTGTAATTGCTTTATATTCTATTTCCGGCATTTTTCTATATAGTTGTATGCTTGTATTGCTGTCTATTTCCTATTCGGGATATTACAAGGCCTTTGTCCAAGGTATTTTGGGCAGGGCGGCTCTTCCAAACTGGGAGGAGATGTGGGCGGCTCTTTGACAGCAAGAGATCAGAAGGATGACCAAGGCAGGAAGCAGCAGCACGAGGATCAAAATCGAGGAAGAGGAAGGTGCGGCTCTTGCATCTAAGGGACGGCATGGGCAGCAGAGCCGGAAGAAGAAGGACCTCTCGAAGTTCAGATGCTTCATGTGTGGAGAATTGGGACATTTTGCCACACAATGCCCACAGAAGAAGAAGGGCAAAGAAAATTCTGACTCGAAGGCTGCTGCAGCGAAGGACGATGATGGGGATGATGACGATGTTTCCATGAGTGCTCATGTGCCTCGAGAGAAGAGGTGGGGTGACATTGGTCCGTAGCTCTTTGAACTACAGTGAAAAAGGGGAAGGATCCTTGAGGTGCCCAAACTCTTGAATCACATACAGCTACAGGAGCCCTTAATGACAGTAGCAGAATGACGGGAATCAGTGGACGCGAGAGATGATGGAGCAACAATGACAAAGCTAGAGTGTCGAAGTCTAAAGCAGCGCAAAGCAGAGGTAGCAGCAGCAGCACAGTGCACGGAGGTGCAGGGCAGTGCAGAGCAGTGCTTACGCAGTGCAGAGAAGCAACAACGCAGAGGAATCAGAGGGTCAACACATATTAGCAGCAGAGGTAGTTCCAGTATCAAGGTGTATCCAGACTAACTAGTATGTCCATTTTTGGGTGGGTTTTTAGTTGATTAACTCTCAACAACTGAGTTGCAATATAGCAGTTATCAGTGGCAGTGTTATGGGAAACATGATGCAGCATTTTGAGAGGGAGTTACAATACAAATGTAGCAGTGACAGTGGTAGAGTCATGGGTAGCAATAAAGATAGCAGCAACGCAGTGGATGAAGGGCAACAGGCCAAGCATCAACAACGCAGAGGACCGATGTTGTGGATTAGAGTGATGCTTCTGGTGAGAAGTATTACTAGAGCACATTCCTTACTAAGAGGGAGTGTTGATTTTTGGGTAGCATCGGATGTGCTTTAACTCCAAAACTTTGTGGAGGGGCTAGGACACATGAGATCTCCAAGACCCAGAAATCGTTTGGAGAAATTCCACCCGGAACTTAAGTTATTCAAATAATTAATTATTTTAAATGGAGCCTAAGTTAAAACTTAGAGAATTTAAATAATTAAACTAAATTAATTTAAAATGTGGGTGAGAATGTTCTAAGTGACGAAGATCAAGTCTTTTCTAATCTTAGTCGTCGATTAGAGATTAGATCACGGTCATTGATTCATCAACAAGAAAAGTATAAAGGAAGGCTTGAGGGTTAGTTGGATAACACACACAAAGTCAGAATCTAGAGATCGAATTCCTCTGACGGAGCAGTGCTCGAATGAAGATCAGATCTGAGTGATTCAGTGCAGCAATGAGGAGCAGAAGCAGTCGTTGTTCGGAAGACCAAGAGTACAGTGCAGAGAGGCAGCAGAGGGACCAGTGCAGCGACCAGGAGAGGTGACGCAGACCCCAAAAAGGGTGATGCAACACCACGCAGGGGCTACACGTGGCTCCGATGATAGTCCAAAAATTGCTGGAGATCAGGGTTTCTATGCCAACAGGGATGAAACTTAATTTCTGAGAGGCGGATCATCGCAGAGAGAGGGTGACACAGTCTTTAGCTACACCCGTGCAGGCCTACGCATCTACTACGCAGAGGAATTGCAAAGGCAGTTGGGGCTTCACCAATCTTTGATCCGGATCAGCCGAGACTTGCAGTGTGAGGTAAAACTCATGATTTATTTTTGTTTACCAGGGAAAATCTCTGTTGGGTGAGTTAGTTTATGGCACCCTAGAAGTACTCAGATCACTGTTGCTTGATAATATAAACCCTCTGTTAAAATTGGACAACTAGGTCCAAACTCCATGGTGTGATGCTCAGATGAAGATACCAATATTTTTATTGGGTTCCTCTTTCAGAAAGGTGTAAGATCGATCTAAAATTGATCTTAATCCGATGAGCAGAACATTTATTTTGAATTTATTTTAATAATTTCAAATATGTGCAGGTCGGCCTTAAGGTTTTACACCCCTAGCAAATGTGTCACACACCTCAGTGATTGATATAAATAGAGTCAACGTTGGAGGACATTTCACTCATCTCATCCTCACACATCATCTCTCCTCTTCTGATTGGTTCGAGCTCCTTGGAGGCAGTTTTAGTTCACACATGGGAAAGAAGGACGAAGACGTTGTTGTTGTCATTGTTGCCGTTGTTGCTGCCATTGTTGTTGCCATTGCTGCCATTGTTGCTGTCGTTGTTGTTGTCGTTGTCGTTGTTGTTGCTGGTGTTGCTGTCGTTGAGGCAACGTTGACTTTTCTGGGGTTGACTTTGAGTTGACCGTGTGGCTGTTTTGAGGGCAGTTGTGACACATACTAGGTTGGCTGACCAAGGAGACTTTGCTGGTTGAAGCATCCTGTTGACCGTCGTAACGCACCACCACATTTTTCTGTTTCTAGTTTGTCTTTTATAGATCCAATGGTATGTTCTATCAGCATTTTATTTGATTGTTTATGTGATTGTTGTGGTGAAAAGTAAAGTTGCATCAAGCATAGAACATCTACATAAATTTACACCCTCAGTTCTGTTGCACCAGTTTTCACACATTTGGTTTTTCTGGGGACATTTTTCCAAAAAATACATGTGTCATTTTTCTAAATGTGTCACTTATTTTTCAATACTCGATCTATATAATTGTGTAGGAAACAGTGTATTTGCATTAGTATTTTTACTGAATATTCAGAAAAATAACTTGTAATTTAAATAAGCCAAGTATGTAATGCAAATCAGATTTACTGCAATAGGATTTCTAGTTTAGATTCAGAAATTTTCACACTTACATGGATTGATCAAGGAAGAGGTCTATGTGGAACAACCTTTGGGGTTCGAACTTTGAGATAGAGATACATAGGAATCTAGATTGAAGAAAACCCTTTATGGGTTGAAGCAAGCCCCCAGGGCTTGGTATGAGAGGATCGATGGCTACTTGATGAGGTTGGGCTTTACTCGAAGTGACGTTGATCCAAACCTTTATTTTAAGGTTGATAATGACAAGCCTCTCATTCTAGTTCTCTATGTGGACGATCTCTTCCTGACAGGAGCATGCCCTCTCATTCATCAATGTAAGAGGGAGTTGGCTTCTGAATTTGAGATGAAGGACCTAGGACTGATGCACAACTTCCTAGGCTTGGAGCTCTGGCAAAAGCCAGGTGAGATTTTCCTTTCTCAAGGAAAATACATTGTCAAGCTGCTGGAAAGATTTGGGATGGTGGACTGCAAGTCTGTGGCTACTCTGATGGAACTCAACTTTAAGAAGTTGTGTGGAAGTGTTGCTGGGCCCGATTTGAGAAATCCTACTGAGTATCGTCAACTCGTAGGGGCCCTGATGTTCTTAGTGAACTCCCGTCCGGACATATGTTTTGCAGTGAACACATTGAGTCAATATATGGTCAAGACTCATCACATTCATTGGATTGCTGCCAAGAATCTCTTGAGATATCTCCGGGGCACAATCAATCATGGACTGAGATAGACTGCAAGGAATGTGAGGCTCCATGGATATACGGATGTTGACTGGGCTGGCAGTGTGGTGGATCATAAGAGCACATCTGGATGTTGCTTCACTCTAGGTTCCGCTTTGATCTCCTGGATGAGCAAGAAGCAGAAATCGGTTTCTTTGAGCACCTCCAAGGTTGAATACATTGAACCAAGTATGATATGTTGTAAAGTTGTTTGGTTGAGGAAGCTCTTCAATGAGTTGTTTGGGCATGTGTTGGATACCGCCGTGATCCTTTGCGACAACCAAAGTGGGATTCGACTTTCAGAGAATCTTGTGTTCCACGACCTCTCCAAGAATATTGATATATGGTACCACTTCATTCAGGATATGGTACAACGAGGCACTGTAAAGCTCCATCACATTGGGACTAATGAGTTGGTCGCAAATATTCTCACAAAGCCCCTAGGGAAGGTCAAATTCTTAACCTTCCGTGAGAAGCTTGGAATTGTGGACAGACTCTCTTATGAGGGTCCCGCTCGAGTTGGACTTTGAGCTCTGGGAGCTCCAGGGGGCTTGGGGATAGCTTCTTGGAGCTATAAGCAACCACAGGGCAAGGTTCGCCTTTCCTTGTTGGTGTGTTATTTCCCCACCATTATCCCTCTCTTGATCTATGCCACACATACATCCTATCCATGTAGTTCAGGACTCATGGGAAGCACCTCTCATTTGGCCAATGAGTTGGGAAATGAGGATAGAGACCATAGCATTACCTATGGACGCATCGTGTATTGCCGTACTCTCTATGTCTAGGATGGGTTGTGTCCAACAACTTGATCTGGGATCAAGTCTGGTTGAGGTTTTTACCTCTAAATTGACTTCGAGTCAGTGAAGAGTGGCAAGGTCTTGTGACTCACTTTCAATCAAATCTTCTTCATTATTTCTTCATGATTCAGCAGAGCAGAGTACGGGGGCAGCAAGACGACACACGATGACAAGATGGACATGATGGTACAGGATGATAGGATTGCACAGGTTGACAGACGAATTGTCGGGTGGAGTTCTCCCGAGTTGAAAGGGAGTGTTAAATTTGGAAACTAGTGCCAAACTCCACTTTGGACTGCTCATATGATGGAGATGATAGTTTTGTTGGATTCCTCTTTCCAAGAGGTGCAAGATTGATCTAAAGATCATCTTGTTTGGATGAGCAAAAGCTAGATTTTGAATTTATTTTCTCACACGTGCAAATTGTCAAGGTCGGCCAGAATTGTTATGTAGGCTCATAAGCCCCAAAAGATGTGTCTCCACCCCTCACTGATGAATATAAAAAGAAAAGACTCATTCCTCATTTGGACATCATCTCAACACACATCTCTCTTCTCTCTCATTGGTTCGTACAAACCTAAGGAGTCTCTCTCTCTCATCTGCACTTGTGAATGGAAGGACAGACTTTCAAAGTGTTTTTAGGGCCACAGCAGCAACGTTGACTTTGGGTCAACCTTAATGATTTGACTTCAAATTTTTGGGCTGAAATCCGATTTTTGGAGGTTGAAGTTGGTGGCACGAAATCTGAGAATTTTGGGTTGACCGCAGCTTTGACAGCAGAATTTGACCGCAAAGTTGACCAATGTGTAGACCAGGTTTGACCAAATATTTCAGGATTGTTTTGGGCTGACTTTGGCTGATTTTGGAGGCCGAGTTTGGTTGGGTTTGACCGAGCTTTATTAAAGGAGGATTTCAGCTGGTTTGACCAGCATTGACTTTGTTGGCTAGGGCATCCTGTTGACTGTTGTTTGACTAAAGGAAATTTGTAAATTGTGCTTTCTCTCTTTGCTGAATTTGAAGAATAATAAGAAGATTTGATCAAAGGGTTTTCCCCACATTGGGGTCTTTCCTTGACATCCGCCAAAATATTGTGTCCTCTTGTCTTAGCTTCTCTTTTGGTTATTTGTTTCTGTTCTATCAGAATTTACTATCAATGTTGATGTGATTTCTAAACAGGAAATTGAATAGGGCTAATAAGAAAGATTGAAGTAAATTGCTCTAAGCATAGAACATACCATCGTTAACTAAAAATTAACAATGGGCCATTGTTAGATGAATGAAATGTCCTAGAGATCGTTTTATCTTGATAAGCTTGCACTATTTGCATGAAGTATAAATGCTTAAAATTCACTTTTCTTCTTTTTCCCTTAACATTGGACGAAGTTGACTTTCCGAGCCTCCTTGATCAAGAAGCCGAGTTCTCAATCATTATCATCCTTCACTCCATATCCCCAAGGGAAATAGCCACTGGTCACTCAAAAGGTGGTCATTTTCCCCTCCTTTTTCACCTTTTTCCCCTTTTCCCCAGGTCTAGCCCTGATAGCTCACCTAGGGCATCATTTCCCGAGAATCTACCCACAGGAAAAATTCGATCTCTTTGAGGCTACTGCATTGGTGGGCCCTCTGCGTCCCCTCCAAATTTGAGGCAATTCCCATCGTGGAATCTCCAGGAATCTCAGGCCCTGGCTCCAGGACCAAAGTTTTCCTAGGCATCCCCAAGGCTAGAATCTAACAGGATCAATTCAACCTTTTGAAGCAAAACCTCTTGTCTGATCCTTTCCCCTCACCTTGTCTAGGGTAGGAGCATCATTGGTTGCTATATTCCATCCCCGAACCTGGGCTGAGTCCATGTGGTCTCGTTCCCAATCAAAGACAAATCATCAAAGGATATTTGGGAAACCAAGTTCATATAGCATTTTAAGGATCGAGAAGTACCCTTTCAAGTTGTTCCCCTCTCCCTTGGAAGGCAAGTCCCTTGCTTAAAGAGCAAGCAAATACCATTATTCACCTCCTCCTTGGGAAAGGGTTTTTGGGATCACTTTATAAGTTTATATCTATTTATTGACATATCCTTTATAAGTGGCTTCCCAAGACATCGAGACTCCTCCCAACTGTGAAAGTCCGTAAAGAGCAGGGAGTCTTAGCCGTGGTGACAGTGGGCTAAGCCTCCGTCATTGCCCTTGGTCTAGCAATTGCCCTATTAAGAACCCCTTTAGGCTCGCTACTGGTTTGAGTGGTAACAAGAGGTTCATATTGAGCCTGTGATGGAGGCAACCACCCTTGGGGTCAGCCATTGGTGATGAGCAAACAGATGTACGAACATCTAGCAGGGTGACAATATTTGTAGACACTTATCCTCATTAGGTGTTGGAGGTTGACAAGGTAGTTTTGCGGGAGGCTAGTAGACCGCAGGAGCATGGCATTTCCGATCAGAGGAGGAAAGAGCTGTTGGAGATGGTGGTGCATCCATCTTTGGGCCAACCCACTAATGAGGTGCAGGTAGATGCATAGGCAGTTAGCAGTGTTGCAATACTTTCAAGGAGCAACACTCTCCAGGAGTATATAGACAGGGCTTGAAGCACATCTTGCCCACTTTTGCATATTATAGAAATAGGGGCCCACTTCCTCAGACAGAGCAGCATGAGTTGAGCATGGACCGACGGCAGCATAGTAGACTTGTTCCATATGTAGGTGTCCTTGCATTTGATTATTTTCCCGAGATATATTGGCGGGAGATCATGAGTTGGTATCTTATTGATGGAGTATCATTCTTAGTTTGGGGTATAGTACAGCAGGAGCCCTTAGATGAGAGGGTTATTGCATGCTTTGTAGGCAGTGGGTTGTGGACCGACAGTTCATCAGAATTTCAATAGCACTTGCCCGGCATCAGCAAAATAGGGTTAACCTCGGCCTATGCCAGAGGTTGGATTGGAGAGAGTTGATGAGTTGGTATTCACTTCATGGAGCAACAGTTATAGTCGGAGACAGAGCACAGGCTGAGCCATGGGACTTGGGTGATGATTGGCCACATTGGCATTGGGATCCAGGAGGATTGGTTGATGTCAAGTACAATCAGAGATCAGTTTGGGATCCAAAAATTGGGGGATCCAGTGATGTTTGGATTACTTGGAGGCATGATGTTGACCAATGGTTCATATGGGATCCTGGTATCAGTTTGCAGATGCCTCTACAATGGACAGGTGTAGATTTCTTAAGGGCAAGCAATCTTCGAGCTGGAGAATTTGTAATGTCCCCATTTTTATTTTCCTCCATAGTACAGCGAAGGTGGATTTCTAGGGCAAGGATGGTCAGGTCATTGGAGCAGGTTCATGTCATCAGGGATTCCGAGGGAGTTTTGAGCAGTTTTTACGGGATCTGATGACATTTGATTGGCATATTTCATCATACACAATTTTTCTTTCGTTTCATTGCATTCTGGCCACCTTCAAAAATTAGCATTATTATGGGGCCTAACTTAATTAATTATGCTCGAGGTGGCACTCTGAGAAGATTATTTGATGGAACACCTCAGTATAATAGCTCACTGGAACAAAAATGAGAAGATCTACAGTATGGGATGCTGAGAAGTGACTTCCAGTGGTCGAAGAGTGTATGGTGGGCGATTTATCATTCTCCTTAACTAAAAATGACTTTAATTAGTCATTTAATTAAGGAAAATTAATTAATTAAAGGCAAAGGCCCAAAAGTGACTTAAGTGAAATAAAATTAAATTAAAAAGTCACTAAGATAAAGTCAATGGAGGACTTCTAGAATAATAATAAAATAAGATGCTTCTAGAGGCTTGGCAATCCATCCATCAGATCTATAAAAGAAGAAGAGTAGGTCATTTGGAGACATGTAATATTCCTGCTTAGCAATTATGCTAAGTAGAATATTAAATTTTGTCAATTTTGATATTATTACAATTTTTGAATTAGGAGATGTGGGTTTGGAGGCCCACAATTAGACTTAGGTAGCTAGAAGCCTCAAAACATTAGACTGGGCCAAATATTGCGGCTTTAGTGGAGAATGGGGCCCAATAAGAGGAAATTGCCACCCACATGGAGGCAGCGCAGTCATTGGAGCAGAATTGAGGCTAGAGGCACGAAGTGGGACCCAAGGGAACATTGGGGAGGCCTTGGACAAAAGAAGGATTGAGGCTCATTTTGATCATTCATTCATATATTCAGAACTTTTCTATTGACAGAGCATGCTTCAGTAGTGAGCCAAGTTTGCATGTGTTGTTCAACACATGGGTGTCTTCAAGCGAAGATCCCAGCCTTTTCTTCGATGGACTTCGAGTGCCAACCCAAGGCAGGTGTTTCATCCTAGTTCAATTCAGTTCAACAGCAGAAAGCTTATTCCACAGTGCAAAGACTTCTCCAGCAGCGTAGAGACAGTCATTGTAGCGCTGAGGTTGCGCAGTCTTTGAGGGTGTCATTCCGGGAGTTGGGGAGTGAAGGGAGTTTTTGCAGGAGGTTTGGTGGGAAGGCTTGGGAAGCCTTCTAACAGGGTTTTCAGGCATTTTGGTGGCATCCAGCAGCAATATTATCAGGACTAATTTGCCTAGCAGCAGAATTATCAAGATGACCGATTTGCTGTAATATCCCAAATAGAAATAGATAGTAATATAAAGCCACATAAACAAGCATTTACAGCAAATAGAGAGACATCACATAAAAAATGCAAATATGGAGAAACATTGAGCCATTTTATTATGTAACTGAAAGATACAATGAGTACAAAGGTGATCAGAATGATGGCACCTTGGCTTGCACAAGGCAAGCTGGAAATACTCTCAGAAATTCTCAAGGAATGGTTGCTCTGTCAAGGACTGCATAATCTCCAAAGATGTTGTTATTGCTAGACTACTGCTACTGCTGGAATGGGATAGCTCTTTGGGGTTGTTCCCCTACTCAGAAAAATATGAAACTCTGGGAATGAGCTCTCCTCCAAATACCCAGAAAAGCCCAGAAAGGAATTCTGGAATGGATGACCTTAGAATTTGACCTCCCTTAACGAATAACGCTATCCCAGTGAAACACGATGACCATGAATGATCCTCTGTAAATAATGGCCTCCTCCTGTACACTATCTCGGGCTGAATCCCCTGATAAATCCTCACTCCCGGAACTGCCTCTACCACAAACTGCGTGATCTCTCCCAGAGACTGCGCTGCACAAGCAAATGCGTAATTCCTGGTTGAAGATACTATGGCTCCCTCCTACAAAACAATGGATAGAACTCCTCACCCGAGCAGGCACTTGAAATCCCCCGAGGCTGAGGTTGGGATCTCCGCTCGGAGACACCCGATGTGCTAAACAGTACTTGCAAACTTCGCTCAACAGCGAAAGCGTGCTCAATTTCAAAAGACAAAAATCATAGATGCATAATAGAATGAGAGAATGAGGAGCCTCTTCCCCTTTTTATGCTTTGAGAGCCTTGCTCTCACCCGAGCCCCACCAAACTGCGTTGTCCCTCTTGGCCCACGCTGTCCGTCTCTCACTGCGCTGTCACGGGCCCACGCTGCCACTTCCCTCACACTGCCACTTCGTCATCCTGGGCCCCACGCTGCCAAATAATTATATGCTCAAGTGACTTTAGGGAATGTTTATTTCCTAAATGTAGGTTGTGTGTATCATCACCCACTTTATTAACTGAATTAACTTTAGAAAAGCAAAACTGACCAAAATTAATATTACCAATCAGCTGCTGCTAATTGGGAATATGAAAATCCTCCTCGCCAAAAATTGCTTGTCCTCAAGCAATGCAAGAACAAGCCTCCTCTCTAGCTGATGCTCCCCACCATCACTGCAAAATGTACCTACGTCCCAGATGCACCACTGAATCTTCCCTGTCCTCTGTATCACCCCGATATGGAGGGATCTCTCAATGCCAGGATCCCAAGCCATCCTGTCCAACATGAAGCTCCACTTGCTCCACTCACCATCCTGCCATGCTAATGAAGTCCACCACTTCATCAATGACTCGCTAAAGCCCGATGGAAGATATACATGATCTCCCCATGTAGTATACAGCTCACCCCTAGAGGTTATCGAGATGTGTAGAGCTGTAATGCTCAAGTATCCTACTAATCTCTTAGAGGTACCACCATGCTAATGCTGCGCTACTCTGATCATGAGATACTCCCCGTCATGCACAGATTGTATCCTCCTCTCCTGAGACCTAGTGGCAGGAGATCTATGAGAGACAAGCTCATCCGAACCAGGAATCGCCATGATGCCAATACCTACCCCTCTAAATGCAGCTCTGAATCTATGTAGCAACAGAGAAAGTCTGCCTTGCCATCCGATGAAGCCCTCTGTGTACCCCCATGTGCCAACCCAACAGTGAACTAGATCACTCTCTATCCTGAATCCAACCATCATGAGACAAAATGGGCTATCGATCAACTGAATCTCTGCATCCCATAGTCGGACCTGCTGCACCATAACACTGACAACTGCGGGAATCCCTCCGTGCCTCATCTCTAGTCCCTGCTCGTGACCAATATAGAGGGTCCATATATCATGGGAAAATATGATGCATGCTAACCTGCCCTGTGTCGGCCACTGTGTAGTACCGATGATCGCTGGAAGCCATATGTGACAAATAGCCACCCCCTGAATGCAACAAATAGATAGATATTTGATACTCGCAATTGACTCAAGGTATGTGGATCCCTCCCCTTCCTGCCAACCATCTCCACTGGGTCTGCCATCCACCCTCTCGATAATGTGTCGATACATTATCTAGAGCCCAGACACATACTAGGATGCTACCTCTGCTGTACCCAGTATCCTCTGCTCATGCATGGTCTTTGTTAGAAAATTATATATTATAGAGCAATGAAACACATAAAATATGCGGAAAACACAAGCACACAAAACACATAAAACCAGAGAGACACAGATATACGTGGTTCACCCAGTTTGGGCTACGTCCACCCCGAACAGCCAGTCCTTCCTTTCTATTGTCCAGCAAAAATGAAGAGACACAACCTACAGCAGATCCGTTGTAATATCCTCTGTTCTCTCTCACAGTCTCCCTCTTTTCTTTTTCTCGCTCTGAGAATTCATATACAAATACACGGCCACAATACAATACCCTTATACAAGCGAGGGGTTGCCTTCTAGGGCAAAAACCCTAAACTAAATATAACTTCTATCGTCAGATCATCCACCTAATGAACGGCCCAGATTGACTAGAAATTACTATACTTTTACAAGACAATTTTACATATGTTTTTAGCTTCGGGGGCGCTGCCCCCGAAACCCCCCGCCAGGGGGGGGCTCCATAAAGTCGCAGCCACCCCCTCTGGACCCCCCAAGCAGTGTTTAATTTCGGGCGGCGTTGCCGCCCCATTAAGGTACAGGGGTCCAACGCTGTGATACAAAATAAACAAGATAATCAGGCTCCACACCCAACAGTCTCGACATGCCTTGAGAAAAAAGTGATGCACGTCTCCCTCATATGACCCGCTCCCCGAGCATAGGCTCGACGATGACTGATGTGCCACCCCTGTAGAGGATCATCTCATCCCCTAACCTGTGGCTGTCAACTAACGCACCGACCCAGTGCCACTGCTGAGAAGTCTCTCCCCTAGTGTGCTGAGTGTCATCCAAATATCTTGGGTGAGCCTCGCGTACCCCGCTACTCATGCCCAGAGTGCCAAAGGACAACAACATAATCAACTGTGCCCGTGAGTTGTAGGTTTTAACCCTGAACAGAAATTATCTACACACGAATTTTATAACGGAAAATAAACAATAGCGAGAGCATAAAACATAAAACAGATAAACACAGAGATTTTCCCCTCGATCCCAAATCGGGACGACCAGCTTGATTTTTCATTATTATTCCTTTTAGTATTACAACACATATATATACATGCCGAAGCATACATGAACCCTAATTCATTAACCCTGGATTAGAACATAACCATAGTTCCCTTGACCGGATCTACAAAAATGCCAGGGGCCGAAAACCATCGTACCCCAAAACCATGTGCAAAATCATGCACAAAACCATGGGCACGGACTACCCACCGGAAATTAGTCGTGGAAAGAATATAACACATACCCAACATTCTCCCACTTGTTGTTTTCTTTCCGCAAGGGGCCACAAGAGAGCTTAGCCATTGGCCCAATTCTTCAACACCCATTGTTTCTCTACACCAAGAGAACTTTTGAGTGCTCACAGACTTCGTCAATGCATCTGCAACATTCTTCAAAGTGTCCACCTTTACCAGCAACACCCTTTTAGCCTCAACCATATCTCTAACAAAGTGATATTGAACATCAATGTGCTTTGTCTTTGAATGATAAGCGGGGTTCTTAGCCAAGAAAATTGCACTTTGGCTATCACAGTCTATCCTTATAGCTTGCTGTACCAACCCCATACTTGAACACAATCTTTGCAACCAAACTGCTTCCTTGCTTGCATGAGTGGCTGCTATGTATTCTGCCTCTGTAGTTGAAAGAGCCACTACAGGCTGTCTTTTACTCATCCAACTGACTGCGCCTCCAAATAGGCTAAACACATACCCACTTGTAGATCTTCTTTGGTCCAGATCTCCAGCCCAATCTGCATCAACAAAACCACGAATGTCCAACATTCTTTCCAATCCTGGTCTTCCCTGGTAGCACAAGCCATAATCACTAGTGCCACATAAATATCTGAAAACCCGCTTCACTTCTGTCCAATGCTCCTTCCCTGGGTTTGACATAAACCTGCTCAATACTCCCACTGCATGTGCAATGTCTGGTCTAGTATAGACCATTGCATACATCAGGCTACCCACTGCACTTGCATATGGAACATGGGACATATCCTCCTCTTCTTCTTGTGCCTTGGGACACTGTTCAGCAAACAGCTTTGCACCTACAGTAATAGGAACACTCACCGGTTTACTATCCTGCATATTGAACCTCTGCAATATAGTCTCAACATACTTCCTCTGGTTTAACCAGAGTTTCCTCTTTGCCTAATCTCTCTTAATTTCCATGCCCAAAATATAGTTTGCAGCACCATGATCCTTCATGTCGAATTTGGAGAATAGTTGGGTCTTCAAATCTTGGATAATTTATTTGTCATTTCCAATCAACAACATATCATCCACATACAAGACCAAATAAATAACACGGTCACCAATTAATTTAAAATAAACACAATGATCCTCCTTGCTTCTGGTGAAGCCAAGTCTCCGTATATAGGTATCAAATTTCTGATACCACATCCTTGGTGACTGTTTTAACCCATACAGAGACTTCTTCAACCTGCATACCAGTTCTTTCTTACCCTTCACCATAAAGCCTTCAGGTTGCTTCATGTAGATCTCCTCTTCTAGGTCCCCGTGAAGAAATGTTGTCTTCACATCCATCTGTTCTATCTCGAAATCAAATGCAGCAGCAACAGATAAAAGTAATCTAATAGAAGTAACTTTGGCAACAGCAGAAAAAATACACCAAAATCAATTCCCGGCACCTGGGAATAACCTTTTGCTACCAACCGAGCTTTGTATTTCTCCACCTTGCCTTCTACATTCATCTTCTTTTTAAACACCCATTTGCTCCCGATGGGCTTCCTTCCAGCCAGCAACTCCACCAGATCCCATGCCTCATTTTTGTGCAAGGATACCATTTCATCAACCATGGCCTCCTTCCAGAGTTTTGCATCCTCTTAATCTACTGCCTCCCTAACAGTTTTGGGATCATCATCAGTTATAGTTAAGGAAAAATTTGAACATAAAGAAAATGGACTATACCTTTCTGGTTGTCTTCTTTCCCGAGCTGATCTTCTCACAGCTAGAGTTTGTGGCTCTTCCCCTTCTGAGTCTTCTTCTGTTGTAGAGTCTGATTCATCCTCCTTTAGCTCAAACTCTATCTTCTCAGGTTCCTTTGGTATGACTTCATGTTTAACAACATCTTTCACCTCTATAAACACCACATCTCGGCTGTACACAACCTTCCTTGTTTCCGGGTTCCAAAGCTTGTAACCTTTTAAACCATCCTTATACCCAATAAAGATGCACCTTTCAGATTTATTATCCAACTTGGTCCTTTTATCCTTTGGAACATGTACATATGCATCACATCCAAATACCCTTAGATGTGAAAGAGAGGGTTTCTTACCAGTCCATACCTCATGTGGAGTCTTATCCTCCAACACTAATGAAGGTGATCTGTTAACCAAATAGCATGCAGTCTCCACTGCCTCTGCCCAGAATTCTTGTCCTAACCCGGTACCATTGAGCATGCTTCTTGCCTTTTCCATCAGTGTTCTGTTCATTCTTTCTGCAACTCCATTTTGCTGAGGTGTGTATGGAGTAGTCTTCTATCGTGCTATACCACACTTCTTACAGAACTCTTCAAATTCCTTCTTGCAGAACTCCCCACCATTATCTGTCCTCAACGCCTTTATCTTCTTCTCTGTCTGGTTTTCCACTAGAGCCTTAAATTCTTTAAATTTGTCAAAGACTTCAGATTTCTTCCTCAAGAAATATATGCATGTATTCCTTGAGAAGTCATCTATGAATGAAACATAGTACACAGACTTTCCTAGTGATGGAACTGACACAGGTCCAAACACATCACTGTGCACAAGTTCTAATATCTTGTTCGCCCTCTTAGCACTAGAAGGAAAACTCACCCGATTCTGCTTCCCATATACACAATGTTCACAGAAATCGAAATCCAGAGAGAAATTAGACATAACTTCTACCATACCATTTCTATGCAGTATCTGAAGGCCCTTCTCTCCAATATATCCAAGTCTTTGATGCCATAGCATGGTCTTTTCTCCAGAGACAACTAGGCTTTCCGCTCCACTTTCAGGAACCATAGAACTGTTACACCCATCAATAACAGTGCTACCTTGTAGCTTGTACAGAGTTCTAGTCCGAACTCTCCGCATTAATACTAATGCTCCCCGAACCATCTTGAAGGCATCTTTCTCGAACACTGTTTTTACACCTACATCATCCATCTTGCTTACAGAAATCAGATTTCTGGCCAATGCAGGAATATGCAAAACACCAAGAAGTGTTCTAATCCTTCCACCTTGTAGCTTCAGCTTGGCCTTTCCACGTCCGACGATTCTGGCCTTCCTATCATTCCCTAGGAAGACATCACCACCATCATATTTCTCATACTCGCAAAACCACTCCCGATGGGGAGTGAAGTGAAAGGATGCATCTGAGTCAATCAACCATGACTCATGATCTACATGTGTATTTGAAGAAGAAGCCAAATACACATCCCCACCTTCATCCGAGGTGGTTTTTGCCTCTGCAGAAGGAGCATCATCAGATCCCTTTCCTTTCTCGGGAGCTTTAGATCTGCACTCCTTTTTGTAGTGCCCTTCCTTTCCGCATTTCCAGCATACCTTTACAAACTTTCCAGGAGATTTAGATCTCCCTCTAGATTTGGATCTCCCACTCGAAACCTTATTCTTGTTTTTATTTTGGGACCTTCCTCGTACAGATAAGGCATCTCCATTCTGGCCCTCCATATTTCTCCGTCTCATTTCCTCCGACAACAAGGCTGAGACAATGTCATCAAAATTCAAGGTAGTTGTATTGCTACCTATTGCAATAACCAAACTGTCCCATGAGTTTGGTAGAGAACACAACAAACTGATGCACTTATCTTCATCTGAGATTTTAATATCAACAGATGACAACTAACTTACCACAGTATTGAAGGCGTTCAGATGCTCTGTCACCAAGTCTCCATCCTTCATCCTTAGGTCATACAACTTTTTCCGCAGGAACAACTTATTCACCAGAGACTTAGATTGGTACAAAGTCCCAAGTTTTTCCCACAAATTCTTTGTCGTAGCTTCCCCAGATACATGCAATAATACTGAATCTGAGACACACAACCGTATTGTGCTCTTAGCCTTCCGATCCAGTTTCTTCCAGTCTTCATCTGACATTGTCGTTGGTTTAGTACCTGGATCTACCGCGATCCACTGATCTTTATCCACCAGCAGATCCTCCATCTTGAGCTTCCATAACTCAAAACTCTGACCATTAAATTTTTCGATCTCTATCTTCCCGTCGCTCGCCATCTTCTTTCACCGCAAGAATCGATCCTGCAGATCTCCCACTGAACAGGGTCTACCTCAGGCCCGAGCAAAAAACCCTCAACAGCAAAGGCGTCCCCTTGAAGCCGAAACAACTCTGATACCAAATGTAGGTTTTAACCCTGAACAAAAATTATCTACACACGAATCTTATAACAGAAAATAAACAATAGCGAGAGCATAAAACATAAAACAGATAAACACAGACATTTTCCCCTGGATCCCAAATCGGGACGACCAGCTTGATTTTTCATTATTATTCCTTTTAGTGTTACAACACATATATATACAGGCCGAAGCATACATGAACCCTAATTCATTAACCGTGGATTAGAACATAACCGTAGTTCCCTTGACTGGATCTACAAAAATACCAGGGGCCAAAAACCATCATACCTCAAAACCATGTGCAAAACCATGCACAAAACCATGGGTGTGAACTACCCACTGGAAATTAAGGACCAAAAAATTTTCGCCGGGGCGCTGCCCCGGACCCCTTATGCCCAGCGCAAAGGGGGGGCTATCACCCCCCCCCCCCCCCGCGCTTGCTTAGTCGTGGAAATAATATAACACATACCCAACATGAGTGATGTAGAAGAGGTTCAGGGGCGTCAGTCCCCACAGAAATCGTCAAGTATCACTCACCTGTCTCCCCATCGATCTTGGGTGAACTAACCCCAAAAGTATGCCCGATGTCCCTATCCGTGAGTCTCCATAGAGGCAATACTCTCAAACCCTGTTGTGCAACACCATACACCCTTGCATACCACCGATCATCCATGTACTCCTCGACATGCCACTACACACTGAAGCATACCCCTATACACCGCTGGATAACCCTTGCTACTGCCGTAACACCCTGTACCGTCTTGTGCCTTGTATGTGTCAAGGCACCGATCACTCTTCGCGTATTCTCAATGTGATGTAGGACACTCCTACTCAACAATGCAGTCCCACACACTACAGTACACCACCACTCCTACTCCACAATGCAGTCCCACACACTACGGTACACCACCATGCAACTCCATGTCCACCAGTAGTCCACTGCTCAATGCTAGATGCTCCCACACATCCTTGGATGTGATGGCCTAGAGTTGTGTCTCTACATGTCGGACCACCCCCAATCGGTATCATCACCTCCACTATCGCATCACTATACCCTCCGATGAATGGATCATCACTCCAAACCCTCCCCGAGGGGTCCGAGAAGTGAATCTCCCTAAGTGTCAGTAGTGTTACCACCACTGCTCGGCTCCGCTGTGACCTCTATGCCCCACACAAAGGTGAAGAGTCCTTGGCTCCATACAAGGCACCATTTGGGGGCCTGCAAATGCCACCTCCTCCGACAAGCTCTTGCCAAGGTATGTTGATCACCCTGTGACCCCGCATACAAGTGTCATACCAAGACAACCTAGGGAGTCTGCCCATAAACTGGTTAGCCACTGGAGCTGACCGAAACTCCCCTAGCGAATGTGCACGCTCAACTGCTAGGCCAACTGTACCCTCCAAGACATAGTCAACCGACCTGCATGGGAACGACAGGTAGTCCCGCCTGGATCCCAATGTCAGTCTGGGGTTCCTGTATTCCCAGCACCTAGAAACTCCTGCTGAACTACACCTGGGTCCACCACTATCTCCATAACTCACTCCACCGGGTACCAAATCAAAATCTCTCACCATCCAACCTCAACATGTGGATGTTGCACCCTGTGCAACTCCGATCGTCTCATCCCGCTATCCAAGTCAACATATGATATCTGACTAGGTGGCTCTACCTCTCTCTCTCCAATGGAAAGAGGTGACCCAACAATGCTGCTAGCCCGGTCTATGCATGCCTGAAGGGGGCTGCTCCGACACTCCAATGTTCCCTCTAGCTATACCATTAGGGAATCCAGTCGTTCCCCAAAGTGGGCCAACTTGGCCGCTGACTCGGCACAAACCACTGTCATGCCCTCTAGCTCCTCGTCTGTAACAAAATAGCCTCTCGTACAAATGTGGCCTTCCCTTTCAAAACTAGGAGGTCAGCTCGAAGCTGATGACACCGTTGTGTGCAACCATTGTTGAATACCTCTATATCTCCTAGCGCCTCATCAAAGGTGGATACATCTCCTGGCACCTCACCCATCTGTCGCGCGCTGCTACCACCCGAAGACTCGGACACTACCTCAGTCATCACCTCAATGGATGGCACTATTGGGGTAGGCTCTACTCTCTCTACTAAGATGTTAACCGATATGGTCAAAGAAGTCTCCAACACAGGTGACCCCTACATCATATTGGGTGTATCCACATGCTCCCCATGATCCTGTGTGCCCTCATCCTCCAAGTGCGAGGTAGCCACTTTGATGGCTTCCCCTTCCATTATTCGGTCAAGCTGGAAGGAGGTATCGAGCTTTTCCACCCAATCCCGAACCACGCAATCAGTGGATTCATCATACGTGGGAAAATGTGTCCTCCCAGTGGTATGCTGCAACTCTAAAATCTGCGTGCTATGCACCCACTGGTCCTTCCTTCTTCATCCTGCCTGAGCTATCAGTAATCTCTGAAGGACAAAGCCACTCTGAATTTTTCCCCCATGGACTGCCATTCGTAGAAATAATCTCCCATGGGTATATGATCATGTCGCCTACCTTTCTCACTCGGTACTGGAGGTAAGAATGTAGGCATCGTGATCCTGGTTGGCTTACTGAAGGCTGGTGGGTGAGTGGCTGGTGGTGGGTGGTCACACTGTTGTGAAACCCCAAAGTCTCCCCAACTAGGGATTCTTGATGGATGCTCTCATTCTTATTCTATTGTTTGAGTCTTTCCAACATTCCCTTCTGTCCTTTGGCTAAATCATTTAGGGCCTTAAAAATGTTACCAAAGCTTGCTTCCTCTTTTCTCTTTGACTGCCCCATATTTGCCACCTCTACTGCCTTTGGTGGGTAAGATTCTGTCTACCCTCTTTGCTCATAGAAAAATATCCCTACGGCTGAGCCAAGAATGAAGCTCTGATACCACTGTAATATCCCGAATAGAAATAGATAGTAATATAAAGCCACATAAACAAGCATTTACAGCAAATAGAGAGACATCACATAAACAATGCAAATATGGAGAAACGTTGAGCCATTTTATTATGTAACTGAAAGATACAATGAGTACAAAGGTGATCAGAATGATGGCACCTTGGCTTGCACAAGGCAAGCTGGAAATACTCTCAGAAATGCTCAAGGAATGGCTGCTTTGTCAAGGACTGCATAATCTCCAAAGCTGTTGCTGCTATTGACAGACCGCTACTACTACTGGAATGGGATGGCTCTTTGGGGTTATTCCCCTGCTCAGAAAAATATGAAACTCTGGGAATGAGCTCTCCTCCAAATACCCAAAAAAGCCCAGAAAGGAATTCTGGAATGGATGACCCCGGAATTTGACCTCCCTTAAGGAATAACGCTATCCCAGTGAAACACAATGGCCCTGAATGATCCTCTGTAAATAATGGCCTCCTCCTGTACCAAAATGATGAAATAGTGAAGGGTTGATCATTTCACACTATCTCGAGTTGAATCCCCTGATAAATCCTCACTCCCGGAACTGCCTCTACCACAAACTGCGTGATCTCTCCCAGAGACTATGTTTCCCAAGCAAATGTGTAATTCCTAGCTGAAGATACTATGGCTCCCTCCTACAAAACAATGGATAGAACTCCTCACCCGAGCAGGCACTCGAAGTCTCCCGGGGCTGAGGATGGGATCTCCGCTCGGAGACACTCGATGTGCTAAACAGCACTTGCAGACTTCGCTCAACAGCAAAAGCGTGCTCAATGTCAAAAGATAGAAATCATAGATGCATAATAGAATGAGAGAATGAGGAGCCTCTTCCCCTTTTTATGCTTTGAGAGCCTTGCTCTCACCCGGGCCCCACCAAACTGCGTTGTCCCTCTTGGCCCACGTTGTCCCTCTCTCACTACGTTGTCATGGGCCCACGCTGCCACTTCGTCATCCTAGGCCCCACGCTGCCAAATAATTGTATGCTCAAGTGACTTTAGGGAATGTTTATTTCCCAAGTGTAGGTCGTGTGTCTCATCACCCACTTTATTAACTGAATTAACTTTAGAAAAGAAAAACTGGACAAAATTAATATTACAAATTAGCTGCTGCTAATTGGGAATATTACATTTTCCCAGCAGCAGAGGCATCCAAACCCAAGAGGGCCAATTTCCGGGGTCAAGCTTTGGATAAACCCTTCGTGGGTTATTCTGGGTTTCTTGAGTAGAGGTTGGGATTAATTTCCCAGAATTTTCTAAGCAGCGTAGCAGGCCCTAGCAGCATATCCTTTCAGGCGGCAGCAGTATTTCTAGGCAGTTTCCAACGTAGAGCTACAGCCACGCAGAGCACAAAGGCAGAGAGTGTCTGGCATTACATTAATGGGCTTCTCTAACTTGCCTTGAGCAAGCCCAGGTGCATTTCTTCCAGCACCTAATTTTGTACACTTCCTCATATTAATAAAATGGCTCAGCGCAGTTTTTATGGTCCAATGGTGTTCTAATATCCGTGTTTATTTTGTTGTGCATTTTTATGTCTTTGTATGCCTGTTTATTGTTGTAAATTATCCTTAGGGATATTATAATACATCTGGGATTTAACATTTCTTCTTGTGTGAGAGGTTGAGGACCCAGTTCTCTACTTCAGCAGTAGCCCCAGGATGGAAACCCTCAGGGTATTGAGAGAGATTGGGTGAGTACCCATCTCCCCTTGGTGAATTCATCCAGAATTCACAGGAGAGCTTAGCAGTGCAATTTCAGTTCAGTTTTGGAGGCCGGTGGAGTGCAGCGAATTATCTTGGAGGCCAGTTTTTCATCTCAGCTATTTTGGTTGTATGTGCATGTAACTATTATAATAAAAGCCGAGAATTTTCCTATTCATTGTGTTATGGGATTGCAGTGCTCTATTTGTTTATTTTTACATGGCAATCTTCTGTCAAATCAATGGTAGTTTTATGTGAAGCGTTTGGTCACAAAAAATTTCCATTTGGGGGACATTACACCCAAGGTGTGGGCAAGGGGAAGGGGAGGCTAACCCTATGTGGATCCAGTGAAGAAATATGGACCCAGGTGGGAAATATGATGAATAGGGTTATAATGAGTGGAAGGGGAGTGATGTATGTGGATGGGTAAGCAGGACCACGCAACCAAAATTAGGGTTTCGAATGTAGTACCATCCCTAAAGCCCAAAGGTCAATAAAAGAGATCCCACAGGACTAGGATCCAAGGGTAACATCCAAAAGAGGTCTAGGGGACAAGAGCAAAGACCTAGCCCACTCTTTCTGTCGAATCCCCCCATTAGTCCATGCCCAAAAGTGTCCCTAATAAGCAAACTACAATACTCAATTACTAAATGACAAGGCATACCTTTACGTTCAGGAGGCCCACCTTCAAACATACGATCATGACAGATGGGTGAGGGACCACATGGCTGGCTCAAGTGGCAAAGAAATGGCACAACGAGCTAGTTGGTGGCTGCAAGGGGTTGTTGTTTGTCGACTGAGGACCAACTTGGAGAAAATTTTCTCCTAGGGATATCACCCACAAAATGGTGGGTAACAAAGCTCAAACAACTTATTGAACAAGGTGAAACCCTTATGTAGTGTCTAGCTTCAATGTTGAAACTATACACCCCAGCTAATGGCGATTAGCTTTGGTGGTGAAAGATCCACCCTAGCCAATCTAGGATATTGTCATTTGTAGGAGGAAGCCAGATTGCTTATTCAGGAAGGTTGATTGACACTTTCACGAGGAGGTTGAATTGCTTATTCAGGGAGGTCAATTGTCACTTTGAAGAGGAAGCCGAATTGCTTATTTAGGGCAATTGAATTATCATCTTCAAGAGGAGGCCAAATCGTTGTCTTCAGCTGAGACCGAATTATCAAACCCAGAAGGTCAAATTGTTAATTTCCCTGAGGCCAAGATGGTAAATCAAGGAGGTCAAATTGTTATTTTCTAGAGGAGATCAAATTGATAATTTCAAGAGGCCAAATTGTTATTTCTCAAAGGAGGTCGAATTGCTAGCTATGGGAGAGGCCATATTTATAATTCCAGGAGGACCAAATTACTAATCTCAGGAGGGTCAGATTGTTGTTTCCAGGAGGGGCCTAATTGACATTTCTAGGAGGGCTAAATTCCCATTCTCTGAAGGGTCGAATTATCATCTACAGGAGGGTCAAATTATTACTTCCAGGTGGGCTGAATTTGTATCTCCAAGAGGGGAAAATTGCTAATTGTTGGTAGATCACACTGCTGGAGAGCCAGTGAATTGCTGAGGGAATATCCAGCTAGAATTTCCAGATGACTTATCCATCAAGTCATCCTCAAATTTAATTGATGTAATTTTCCTCTCAAAATTATAAATAAAATAGTTGGGGTTTTGCAGTAAAATTACAAGCTTTGTGCTTACTAGTGTCAAAATTTGTTTAAATTCGTAAAAATTCTTGGCAAAAATAGTGTTTTTCTGAAGGAAAATTTATTGAAAATCTATGGGAATTTAAATAAATAAATAGAGGGAATATTACAGTCCCCTTTCAAGACTATTGGAGGATCTTCCCCTTGATCATCTTGAAGCTTGTAAGCCTATCAGGACAATTATGTAGGGTTTAAAGTGGTCAACTCTGACTATCATTCTAATTTCACTTACAATCTCTCAAAAGGAGCCTTAGTTGACCCCATATGCCAAGCTAGGAACTAATATATTCATTTTTCTAATCAATCTTAAATCAAAAATCCAAATTTTCCCATTTGTTTTAAAATAGATCTGAAATTTTGTAATTTTCCCTTAAGAATTCAGCCATAGACTCTAGATGTCTAGGTAGATTTTGCATGCTTTGAGTTGGAAATCATTTATTTTGCAAATTTAATCTTGCTGCCCAATATTTTTGCATTAAATACAGTGATTCAATTCATTATTAGTGGCTGCTATGTGCCTTTCTTTTTCAGATTTGTAGTTGCATTCAATTTCAGATTTACTTATTGCTTTTAGCCAGATAAAACCAAAAATTCACATTTGTTTCAAGTGTTGAAGCTTACTACTGTTGTTTATTTGTTCATATTCTACTTTCATGCATCTTCAGACAAGTTTTCTAGCAGCAAAGAGTAGATTTCAGATTTGGAATGTTTTGGGGAATAAATACTCTAGATAATCATCTCATAAAATCCCCAAGCTTGCATAAAAGGACTCTTAAGTTAAATATGGAATTTACCTTGATTAATCAACTTAATCTTCAAACTCTCTTATCATTCTATTAGTTATAATTCAGTAGTAATATAGATGTGTAATATCCCGTTTCGGGGATATCTCTAAAACACGGCAAACTCCAACCAGAGATGGACTGGGAGGGCGTTTACCAGATTTGCCGCCTCTGAAAAGAGGACGAAATCTGGAGGCTACCTGGCCCTTTCCAGACTCTGTCTAAGAGTATGAGATAAACACACCAAGTGGTATAGAACTAGAATGCCCGAAAACATATAAAGATAACAGTGCAGCAGACATACAATAGCATAGAAAGAATGTACGACAAATCATCCAGGAATATAGAGAGAGAAAGCTAAGCCATTTTATTAAACTGAGAAATATAATGAAGTACAATAGGTGATCAGAGTGATGGCACCTTTGCTCAAAGCAAGTTAAGAAACTACCGTGTAGCTGCTACTGCTGAAATGAACTGAGGACTAGCGGTTGTTCCCCTTGCCGGAATGAGCTGAAAATCTGGAATCCTCCTCTACTCACCAATCTCAGCAAAACCCAGAAACCATATCAAAAATGGCTGACCCCTGAAAAACACCCCCTTGGGGAATTACCCTGGCCTCCAAGGCTCTGCGCAGAGGCTGAATAGGAATGAATAAATACGGCCTCAAACTCCACCAAAATCCTCCCAAAGGCAAAAGTTGATCCTCTGCTCAATCTCCTGGCTCAAAACCCCTGCAAAAATCCCAATCCGGAGCTCCTCCTAGATGGACTGCATCCTCCCTCTCAATGACTGCGCAGTCTCTTTGAATGCTCGGCTCCACAACAAAACCCAAACACCAAACCTCCCGCAAAATGCTGAAGAAACTACCTTGCCCGAGCAGGCACTCGAAGTCCCCCGAGGCTAAGGGCGAGATCTCCAACCGGAGACACTCAAAGCACTAAACAGTGTTGCAGAGGCTAAACAGCGAGCGTGCTCAAGAAGTCAAAACGACCAGCTCAATATCATCAACAACGAATGAATGAAATGAGGAGGCTCCTCCCTCTTATAACGTTGGCCTCTCTCCAAACCCTAAGGCCCATCTCCTCAACGTAGCCTCCCTCTTGCCACGTGCTCCTCCCCATCTGCGCACTCTCCTAGTGCATACGCGGGCCCCCTCTCTACATGGTCCTTGGCCCCCCTTGGCTCCCTTTAAGTTACAATGTTGTGCTACTAGGGAGTGACTTTTATTCCCAAAAGTGAGTTATGTCTTCTCTACTCACCTTTTTATTTATGAATAAACTATAGACGGCAAAATTGAGCAAAATCGAATATTCCAATTAGCCATTGCTAATTAGGAATATTACAAGATGACCTTAGACTTGATTTGTCATGCCTCAAGAACCCTAAGTGCTACTAGGGAAGCCTCCCTTGTGTTGTGTCCATCCCACACTAAAAGGAGGGAAGCAGTTGTCTTGGTGAGAGGGGCAACACTTATATTTTACAATTATCCTTGGTAACTTGTGAGATCTTTGCACTAGCCATGCAAGTTTGCATTATAACAGATATTAAGTACAAAATTAAACCATCCAAAGAGTGGGAAAAATAATTTTGCTATTGCAATTAACTAGAAGGCAATAATTGATTCAAATAATGTTGCACATGGTGTTGTCATTGATGACAACAAGATATTATTGATGTCAAAGGGGTGCATGGGACAGCAGCAGTAGGACCATCCTTGATGATCAAAGGAGCAGCAGGGCTTTTTGTGAAGCAATTTGACAGCCTAACCTTTTTTCAGGATCTCGTTACATGAATATATTGGTGTGTGAAGTTTTTCAAGTTTTTGATGAAGTTATGATGCTCAAAAGATCTTACAAATAGCATGGTTGTGTAGAGCTCGTCGATACCTTTCCAACGGTATACCCTACTCAAAAAAACTCCTCCCAGATGAGAAGTTATGGCCAGATGAAAATCAGTATTAGATTGGGTCAATTTGCAAGGGAAAATTATAGGGCCAAAACAAAATTATTGAAGGGTTAATAGAGGGCAAGTTCTAGGCAGATCCATCGTGTAGATAGATCAGATCAACGGTCATGATCACGCAAAGATGTGTAACGACATTAAAAGTCGTGCAAGTTTTGGACAGATTGAAAGTGTCTCCAACACATCAATTGACAGATCGAAGAAAAATAGCATGAAGTTTAACAAATCCACCAGAACCAACCAAATGTCAACACATGGCATCATTCTACTACATAGTGACATGGACCAGGCTGACATCAGCATGCTGACGTGGCACCACCAAGGCTGCCAAGTGGCAGTGACCAATATCATTTTTTAATTGGCAATGAGGTTGAAATTGGATGACATGTGGCACCCCTCTCGGGTTGCCACGTGGATTATTGACATCATGATGACGTCATCAAAAAATCGACCAAAGACTATAAGGTCCAGGTCATATGAGTTGGTTGTATGGCAACATCAGCCCAGATATTTAATTGGTTAGAATTCTGGATTCTCAGGAACAAATGTGGTTGACCCTTCCATGGCCCAAACACTATAAATATAGCACAATTGAGGGCTTGAGAACATATGAAAATGGCAATTGATTTGTATCAATTGGACTCTGGTTTAGTTCAAGCTGTCTGCTGTCGAGTTTTTTTTCGATTCCAAGTGAACAATTTTTAATTGGTCTGGTTTGCCGCAAAGGTTGAAAACTTCGGTTATGGTTCAGTGAATACAGTGGATAGGGCATTGTTTTGGTTTGTGTAATTGATTAGTTTTGTGTTCATAGTTTTGTGCATTGGTTGGATTCAAGTGGGCGTGCCAATGAGGCCCGACCACAATTTTTTTTTCTTTTTTTTGTGTAACAAAGATCAGATCCAACAATGGCCGAGCCACTACATTTTATGTAAATGAATCGGACGGCAACCTTATTGCGATGTTATATATACGTGTATCGATGGAGGTTAGGCCACGGTGGCCCTAAACCATAGCTGATGTATGCCCAAGCCACAGGGGATGAACCTGAGTACAATGGAGCCACTTGGCCCCTAATTCCCAAGTCATGACACATGAGCACAAGTATAATTGAGAGGTGAAGGACTGGAGAATCGACGGGGTTTGTTAAATGCAGGAATACCACTATAAGTAAATGAGTGTCGCACAGTTTTCCAAGTCACATCGGGAGTGGAGTTGGTAAGTCATTGGTACAGTATATGGGTGGTCGGGAGTTTGGCCCACGGCAATGAACAGGTTGGTAATTTTTTTTATATATATTTGGCCGTTTTGTCGAACAGTTTACAACATCCAGTGACCTGCACCAAAATCCAGTGGTCTGTTGGAAAGCACCTGGAAATAGGCATTCTGTAGAACATTTAATTATTTATATAATATATTTTGGTTACTTTGAGTTTTTGAAGTCAATATTGATCCAAATTTGATTTTGGAAGATGTTGGGCGATCAGGGCTCAGAAATGCATGCAATTAGAGGGGCTTGATGTTGTTTTGACTCTATTTTGAAGGTCTATGAGCATATTGCAAGTGTTTTGGATACATGAAGTAAATAGGTTCCGAGGAAGGGTTTGAATGACCAGATTGAAGTTTTGGTTGAAGCAGAATCTAGGCATCAGTATGACAACCAACATGAGTGATTGATGTGACATTTTGGTGCAGAAGTGTAGGTTGCATAACAGTGTAGTGGATTTAGGTTTTGTTGCAGAGACAATGATTGGTACAGTGGCAATGTTTATAGCAGTAGCAGTATTCGCAGGATGGGATTGCAGCTTGTGATAGTCTCTTAATATGCAGATTCAATGATATATGATGATGGTGGAACTAGAGATCCATCAGGTTGGAGCCTAGAGAAAGTTGGAGCCTACTCATCCTTGAGGTTGGAGCCTCAATTAGGTTGTAGCCTACAGTGAGCAATTGCTTGCATCTTTGAGGTCAGTTCCTCAATTAGGTTGTAACCTATCACAAGTGGCAGCTTGCATATTTTGGGGGTGGTTGCCTCTGATAGGTTGGAGCTTGCAAATTGATGTAAAGAATTGGACACTGAGCAGAAGAAGAGTTGTTGGTTTTCTCCCATTTGGGTCTCGACCAAAAAAATTTGTGTCTCCTTGTGATGTGTTGTCTTCCTGTGTTGTTTCTAGTTATGTTGCTTATGTGATTATGCATTGTAGTTTGTGATAATTGATGAAATAATGTTTATGACACTGCTAAATGAATGTATGATCAATTAAGATTGTGAAATTGTAAATTTGTCTTGACATTGATTCCTCCCCCCCTCCCCCCCTCTCTCAGTGTGACTTTTGGGCCAACAAATAAATGTCCCGCACTCAAATAATGACATAGGTTGGAATTTAGATCCACAGGCAAGCAAAACTCACAAACCTTTTACTCAATACTCACCCTAATGGAAACAAAGCAGACATTATAAAAGCTTAAAAGAGGTGTAAATAATGTGATGACTCACAAGACAATAATATTCATGTTGGTTGTTGAGAAAAAGTTTGCACAAAATATTGGTATGTCAAACTCATATTTTGGAAACACTGCAAAGTCAAAAACCTGCAAAAATGGTATTAGTTGTCAACGTGTATCCCTAAAAGTTTCATGTTGATATTAAGAGAAAGAAAATAAGAATGTTGTAGACAAAAATGAAGTAAACAAATGCAAGACAATATAGAAAGCTTCTTTCTCTCTCTCTTTGTATCTCTCTCTGTGTGTTTGTGTGTGTGTACATATGTTCATGTGCATGTGTGAATGTATCCTACAAATATATGCTATCAGACGGATCTACTACGTTAGACAACCATCCTCAATCTATGTAGAATTGTTAATAAATTGTTCTAGCTCGTCATTGTAGACCCCAAGTAGAATGTGAGAGAGAGAATAAAACCATCTTTGATGTTGTTACGCTTTAGATTCACTTTAGTGCACATCATATTTTTTTCGCCAGATGTGATCCATCATATGAGCAAATTACTTGTATTATTGTACCTTGATCAACCAAAAGTGTGATTAACTTTGTACTCATATATTTTCATGGGCCATGCTTAAATGATCTATGTAAAAGTGTTTGACCTAGATGGTATCTCTAGACCCCTCTATAGTTGGTCATGGCCCATCCTTTTAGTCCCTATTCTAGGATAGTCCTTATTCTTGTGGCTTAGCCAACTTTCCTTGGTGGCATTAAGTTGACACCATGTCAGTGATTTATGATGTGGTTTGGTATGTGAGGGTCTTGGGACAAATCTACTAGAACAGATAATCTAGGGGAACCGCTCTAGTCTCTTTCACAGCTTTTTTTGTAAAAGTGTTGCTCAAGTTGTGACGTTCTCGGACTGATGGTAGCACACTTATCTTTCACCTAAGCATGGACCCCCATCTTATGTAAAAGTCACAATTTGGCCAATATCATGGACTCTTGGAGGCGATTCTCTAATCGCTCATGCAGTTTCATGTTTCTCGAGGCAGTTTCACAGATTTCAGGGTAGTACACAAATCCGAGGGAACTAGTCACATCATCCAAGGCATTTTGGGGCTATTTCTACATGCATGGGTCACCTCCTAAAATGAAACATCCTGTATCCTTAAGCATGTTCTTCCTTCATCACTTTTGGAGTAATTTTCCAGTTGATTTGAGGGCCAACCCCTTTGGAAGACTTGTCTACTAGCCATTCTAGCATGTGTGGTCTCTTTCTGATTTGGAGAGGGTCATTCCATGTATTATGGAGGTCACTTGCATGATATGAGGATACATTCTTACTTTGGAGATTTCATATATGGACGTTGGAACATGATTAGAGGAATTTTTCCCCTCCCTTGGAGCTTATTTCCCTCACGTGTGTGGCCATCCATTCATTTGAGGCTAGACATTGGCATACTTTGTGACTTTTCTTCATTGGAGGAGCATATTACCGTGCTTTGAGGGTCTTGCCTTTCTCTTGGAAGAGACTTTGAGGCCTCTTCACCCTAGTCGACCTCCTCTCTTGGAAAGTTTATTGTACTTAGTCTCGTTTACTTTGTGGGTGACAAGTCAGTTTTTGTAATTATCCTAAGGTAGATTTAGGGGCATTAGAAAATAATAAAGAATGAAAAGGATGTAGAAATCTCCTCTAAAAATACAAGCTTTCCTCTCATTCCAAATTATTGTTGTTGTTGGCTACTTCTTGAGAATACAATTTTGTTGAAGATCTTCCTATTAAAGGTTTGGTGTTCTTGGAGATCTTCTCTCTTGGTTTATTTTGGTGCATTAAAGATTCACTACAATAGTTCAAGACTTCCACAAGATTTCAAGATCAATCCATTTGAGGGACAAGTCTAACACTTGGAGGGAAGATATTTTATCATTTCATTACTTCCTTCTTCCCTTGCTAGTTTGGTAAGTGCTCGTGTTTTTGTTTTGTTTTTCTTTTGATTCCTTGGTAATGGTTTTAAGTATTTTATTCAAGGTATAGTTGATCTTGTTGGTGAAAGGGCTTCCTTTGGGAATCTCTTCCTGGAAGGCCTTGGTCTACATACCTTATCTTCATTAGATAGGAGACTATTCTACACATAGGTTGTTGCACAGTATTTTCATTGATGTCGAAAGAGATGTCTAAGGACTCAACATTGTCATTCATGATTAAAGGAAGCGGTATGATAGTCTGATTTCTTGCATGATCTTATCAAATGAAGTCTAATTTGGTTGGAGTTAACTAAGTTTTTGTCGAAGTTATGTTGGCCTAATGAGTCCATGGATGGTATGGTTGGATAGTCCTCTCTGAAACATTTCCAACGGTATATCGCACTCGAACAAACTCCTCCTGGATGAGAAGTTATGGTCATTTGAAGTTGGCATCTGTAATGAGGACCAAAAACACCAAATTTATTGAAAAACACCATATTTGTTAAACAACAAGCATCTTCTGGGTGAATCTATGGTCTTGTGGTCAAATCTACAACAGATGTCACATAAACTTGCATAATGTTTAACACGGTTAAAGATCAAGCAACTTTGCATAGATCCAATGGATCCAATAGTTGTACAAAGAAATGAAAGGCAAATTACATTCCCTCTTGCACGAAGTGTAACCTCCTTCAATGCACCAATAAAGCATCCCTTTTTGACAATCGTTTGGATTGGCACGCCATATGTAGTTTGTAAACTGATTCGAGCAAGTAAAACAAGCAACAAGATTGGCATGTCCCGTGGTTTGTATGCAGGAGGTTTGTGGTTCGAGCTTTGGTATATATGCTAAATTTTTTGTTTTATAGGGATATTGGTGCATCGGTTTGTCCATTTTGTCAAACCCTTAAAGTGACATTTTGTAGAACCCGTAAAGGGTCATTTTATATAATGCTCCCTATTTCTATTGTTTTTTCAAACAGTTATCTTTGATATAGTTTTATATGGGTTTTTGGAATGATTTTTGAGCCAAATTGAATTCTGAAAGAGGGGAAATGATAATAATTCAATGGTGATTCTTCCAAAGGTTATGAAGAGCCATGATGATGCATTTTTGATATGGTAAAAATGTACTTCTTGTTTTTTAGGGTTATGAACAAGTTTTAGGATTTTTGAGGAGGTCGTGTTTGTATGACCAAATCAAGATCAGGGAAAAGTGTCATGCTACCAGATTGATGAACAAATTGTTGTGATGAGTAGATCAAGTTATGAGCAAGTTATAATAGCATTGTGATAGCATCACAATGATCAATTTTGAAGACCTATATTGAAGAGCATGTGGATCCATTTTGAAATATCGTGAAAAGTGGTCCATACCAAGTTGAAGAAGGAGGTGGACGCCTCCACCAAGGTTGGTGCCTCAATTAGGTTGTAGCCTATTGCAAGTGGATGCTTGCACATTCACGATGTGTGTTGAGGGATCTCGACCCTCTTTCCGGCCACTTCACATGCCTTTCGGCCTTCTTGTAACAAAAAATTAGGGCTTCGGCCCTCTCTCAAGGTACAGGATTGAACTCAGCCTAGTAGCCTTTCCAGCAAATAGAGATGAGGGTTCCACAACTTGTCTCCTTGGCACAAAACTTCACTTCCAATAGATAGACTGATAAGGATATTTGGCCTCCTTCATAAGACAGAAAATCCTTCCTTGCTCAGATCTATGACTTCTTCACTAGGGCTAGTGTTTATCACAAGATGAGATGCAATGATTGTGAGACCTCTCCTTTGGTCTCTCATATAAATAGTTCTCCAAAGTTGCCTTAGGTGCCCCCTTTAGTCCATCAAAGGTTCCCTACACAACAAATAGAATAAACAATGAATATATTTGGCTTTTGTTACCCACCATCAGTGGGTGAACCCTATAGCAGAAATTCACTCCTAGATTTGTCTTCAGACGACAACCAGCAGCTGCTTGTAGCCACCTAATAACTCGATGTTCTACTATTTTCTGCCACCTGAGCCATTCATTGTGTGCCCTCGCTCATTTGTTATGATCGTATGTTTGAAGGTGGGCCATCCAACCCCGAAGATTTGATCTATCATTATGTAATTGGGTGTTTAGGCTTGCTTTACTTGGGCACATTTGGGCATGGATTAACGGGGGGATTTGGCGGGAAGAAAGGGCTTTGACAGTAATCTTGTTCCCTCACCTCAACTAGGGGTTTAATCCTGTATCCTAGTCTCACGGGATCTCCTTTATTGGCTACTGGATTTAGGAGTGGCACTACATGGGAAACCCTGATTTTGGTTGCATCATATCTCACTTCCCTCTGCTCATTACAAGCCCTTTTCACATTTCCCCATCTAGCTCGACATTTGTCCATTGGGTCCACAAGATGTTAGCCTCCCCCTCCCCTTGTCCACACCTTGGGTCAACCCTGGAACTGTGCCCTGGAGGTTGATGCAACTAAGAAGAAAGATAAAAGCATAATATGGCTGCATACAACAAGAAATGTACCATAAAATGCAAAAGATGGTCAAGACAATAAAATTTAGCGCGTGGGCAAAAGCCAAACATGAGCTCCACCCCTATCATTATGGCCATCACCCTAGTTCCTAGGGCCCTTATCAGTGCCCCTTACATCAGCAACAAACCTTTTGCATTCAAATTGTCAAAGTTCCAAGGAAGCAGAAGTACCAATTTTTTCCAACAGGATTGGATCACCTATCAGCAATTCATGTGTCATGGTCTCCCCATTCTGCAATTTATATAATGTAAATGATCCTAATAAGACCTTGAGTCTATGTAACAACCTAGGTAAGCCTATAATTTTGATGAGGAATTTCATCTTAGGAGGTTTTTAACCTCACCGATTACCTGTGTTTCTAAACACAGCTAATTAGAAGAGGATTTTCCCCTCCAACTTAAACCCCCAAAGCTGGGGTGAAATTTATAGTCGAAATCTTAGGTGAGTCCTAGTGTTTTAGTTGAGTCCAATGTAAAAGTGGTTTGGGAATAATTTAAGCTAGTTGGCTTAATTATTTTATTACAAATCACTTGGTCTACTAGATCATGTTGTGTCGCAGATGGGTTATGTGTCTTGAAGGTCTAAGCCTAATGTGTATTCCCTCTTTGAGTCTTATAAATGTAAAATCTTATGTATTAGAGGGTTGGAAAAGTATTAAATCCCCTCATGTGTAAATTAATTAATTTTTCTGGAAAAATAAAATTAAATCTTAAGCCAGAAAATTAATTAATTAGAGTCAAAATTAAATTGACTTAGAAAATAAATTATCCAAATGGAAAATTTCGTTGGTCTTAAAAGAGTCAATTTTTAAAGGTCCTCCCCAAGGGAATATTGTATACTTCAAGAAAAATTAGACCCTTGGGCCTTGGTAGTTAAGTCAAAGTCAATTTTTTGAGGAAATTAGCTCAAAATAATTAATTTTGAGCTAATTAATGTGGAGTTAAATGATAAATTCGAAAATTCCTCAAAAATAAAAAATCAAGGGCAGGGATTAAAAGATCATGAAGTATTTATCAAAGGCCAAGATTATTTTGACGGATCAAAGAAACTAGCCGTTATTTTTCCATTTGGAGGATTTATCTGTAGATTAGAGAGTCAATTGAGTCTCTAGTCATCTTGATCTCTGGCTAGAATTGCTACTGAAGCATTTTGTAAACTATTGTCCTGTTGGGAACTATTTTTTCTACTATAATAAAAGACTTTGGGGTGCAACTCGAAGTGTTCTTGTTCGTTGATCTATGGAATGTATTTACTATGGGCTTCCTATGTGGTGCTTTACCTGATATATTTTAAGATAATACATAGTGTTTGCAAGTACTCAATCTTTGGTCTCCAAGTTCACAGACCATGAACAAGGATGTAATGTCCCTTACTAAATTATTTTGTCACAGGATTTATTATTATGTAGTGAGGGCCAATTTTGGTGATGTCGGGGCCCATTTGATTTTTTTTAGAAGAAGTAGGAGTTAGGAGTTAGTAATTTCATGTTATGTTATTTTATTTGTGGTGAATAGGGACCACCCACTCATGAAATACGCATATCCATAATAGCTGGTTCGAAAAAGCATGAGTGTGAACAGGGTATGGAGGGAAAAGGTGGGAGAAAGGCCCAACGAAGATTATAAAAGGAAGAAAGCTCATTTCATTTGGCATTTTTCGATAATCAATTTTGATCTCAATTGCTCGAGCTGCTTAGTTGGGTCACTTGCTGTTTAGCACAAGTTTTTCGAGCGGGAGAACTCACCCATTCTTCGGGGGACTTCGAGTGCCACCCTACTTTGGTTTTCCATTTCATTCGAGAGAGCTTCACCGTGATATCTTCAGAATCTGCATTTAGTTTCCCCAACTGTGCGTATTTCTAGAGGACACAGAGAAAGTGCAGGAGGACGCAGTTGTGTTCTTGTGTAGTTGTTGCCGGTTGCAAGGTTCATTAGCTTACGAGAGTTATAAGCGAACCCAAGTTCATTAGCTTATTAAGCTATAGGCAAATCTCCAAGGACTGAGATTGATAGTATATTTCTGGAGCAGTGTGGCAGTCTCTGGGCCAACGCAGAGGAGGGGAGTTGGGCATAGATGTGGGATAGTGCCTCAGCCAATTGAGCTTTTGTTTGCCGAGGGAGATAGGGGTAGTGCAGGAGGGAGTATTTGCTGCATACTTGGAGGGTTGTAGTGTATTTCGCTGATGATTTTGTAGACAGCCTATTGAGTAGCTAATGGGAGAGCGTAGGGCTTATTGGGGGTCAATTTTGCAAGGTCGTGAACAGGCCAAACTATTTCTGGGTTTTGGTCGGATTGGGTTGAGGAGACCGGGGTTAATTTTGGAGAATTTTCTGAGCACTTGAAGTGGGGTTTCCAACCATCCCATTGCAGCAGTTAGTGCAAATTCACTGGGACAGCACAGAGCATCATTGGGCATATTTTCTGGGTTTTTGTGGTTTCATCAGGGCTTTTCTCAACTTGCCAAATAGGCAATCCAGGTGCATTTCTCTATATATTTGCACTCTTGCCCATTTCATAATAAATGGCTCAGCTATTTCTGGATTTTA
The DNA here is from genome assembly GCA_034641835.2 of Pinus albicaulis. Lineage (NCBI taxonomy): Eukaryota > Viridiplantae > Streptophyta > Pinopsida > Pinales > Pinaceae > Pinus > Pinus albicaulis. The sequence goes on along the minus strand of CM076583.1, from coordinate 522,663,720 downwards.
TATGGTTCCAATTGATTACTGCAATGTTTTAAATTTTCCATGGTGTAAATTTATGATTTTCTATATTAGCATTGTTTTTCTTAATTTGGAGCATTACAGTGGTATCAGAGCCTAAATCTTGGCTAAGTTGTGGGAAGATTTCTTTTATTAGAGAAGGAGATAGACAATATATCACTTATCGGAAGCAAAGGTACTGAAGCAAAGAGAGGGAGTTGGAGATTACTCCAAACACTGAGGATCAAGGGAAGGAGGTGTTAGTAGAAGACATGGGAGAGCTCAAGGGGAAAGAGGAGATGGTCTTTGAAATTCTTTTGAAGGCCATGAATGATTTGGCAAAGGCGCAGAAAGACATGCTTAATGAGATCAAGATGTAGAATCGGGAACGAAGCACCCAGAATTTTCTATTTGGAGAGACTTTCGGTGCATCCTAGCAGTATGATCAGCCTGTTGCGCATCCATCATCTTCTAGTGGGCAAGCTAGAGCCACGCTACTGTCTTTCATACCCACAATTCCGGTGGAACAAGTGGGGCTTGATGAAAAGGAATATTTCAGAATTTGGCAGTCCGTGCGAGAGGAGTTCAAACAAGCACTACCCTTCAAAGAATATTACCAGCTTAAGTAGAATGAGAAGGGAAGGGGCCATGGAGGTCAAGACACGCAAAGTTATGAGTTGCAGTGTACCATCGAGAGAATGTTTTCCCCACATTTGATGGCACAGCTCGTGCTTGGGTGGATAAGTTGGATACATATTTCCAGATCAACAGGATGACTGAGACAAAGGCCATAAAAATGGCCACTTTGCATCTAGAAGGAGGCACACGATTGGTGGTTCTGTAATATTCCAAATTAGCGATCAGCTAATTGGAATATTATTTTTTGTCAAATTTTTCCTTTTCTAATGTTAACAGGAAATAAAGTGGGCAAGGGGACCCACAAATAAACTATAAAATCAGTTCACTCTCCTAAAGTCCCAAAGACAAATATTAGAGCTAGAGTGGGGCCCATGAGGCCAACCACACAAAGAAGACAGCATCCCAGTGGTAGTGTGGGAGAGGCACTAGTGTATGCAATGCAATGACAGCGTGGGAGAGGCAGCAGCGCAGTGACTAGTTGGCAGAGGTGGTCGCGCAGTCCAGTGGGGCCCAAGGGAACGTTGGGGCTCAGCTAAGTAAAAGAGGATGAGAGCAGCTCATTCCTCATTCATTCATCCACTAATTTTTCTGTCTGATAGATGGAAAGCATGCTTGAGTTGTTTATCCGAGTCTGCCCATGCTGTTTAGCACAGAGATTTCCGAGCGAAGATCTCAACCTCATCCTCGTGGGACTTCGAGTGCCCGCCCAAGAGAGGAGTCTCACCCAATTTCGAGAGAGGAACCATAGACACACATTCAGGCATACGCATTCTCTCCAGGACAGCGCAGAGGCCATGCAAGTAACAAGAGAATTACACAGTCCAGTTGAGGAGCAGCCTTGGGAGAGAAGAAGGAAGAGCAGATTGCAACTGGGAGTTTGAGAGGAGGTCAGCCACTTCCTAGCAGGGTTCTTGGGCAGATTTCCAGTAGCTTCTTCCAGCAGTTCAGCCAGAAAATGAGAGTGCCCAGCAGAATAGCGTGCCAAGCCCGAAGGGGCGAATTTCCGGGGTCAGCATTTATGAAAACCCTTCACGGGTTTTTCTGGGTTTGTTGAGGAGAGTCCAGTGTCTAATTCCCCGGAATTTTCTGAGCAGTAGAGAAGCCTCAACACGCAATCCCTTTTCAGCCAGCCGCTGTAGTTCAAATAGGACAGCGTCAAGGAAGAGCCACGCAGAGCAGCAGAGTAGCAGATATTTTTGATCAGGGTTGAGGGCTCATTTCAACCTGCCTTGTGCAGGCCAAGGTGCCATCTTTCTAAGCGCCTCCTTGTACCTTTTTCCCATCAGAGATTTAACAAAATGGCTCAAATGTTTTTGGCTCTATCATGGTGTTTTTTATGGTTATTTTATGTTTGTTGTAGTTGTAATCTTTGCATGCTTTATATTACTGTTTGTTCCCAATTTGGGATATTGCAGTGGTATCAGAGCTCATAGACTTGGCTCGGCCTGTGGAGCATGCGGCCTATGACACTGGAGGATAGGCAGAACATCACATATCGAAGGCAGCATTACAGAAGCAAGGAAAAGAGGCTTGAAATCACGCCAAACCAAGTAGACAACGTTCCAGAGGAAGAGGAGAAGGGAAAAGCACCAATGGCAGAGGAAAGAGACGATGGAAAGGAAATAAAGTGGGCAAGGGGACCCACAAATAAACTATAAAGTCAGTTCACTCTCCTAAAGTCCCAAAGACAAATATTAGAGCTAGAATGGTGCCCATTTGGCCAACCACACGAAGAAGACAGTGTCCCAGTGGCAGCGTGGGAGAGGCAACAGCGTAGCCCACGCAGTGACAATGTGGGAGAGGCAGCAGCACAGTGCTTGGTTGGCAGAGGTGGCAACGCAATGCAGTGGGGCCCAAGGTTATGTCGGGTCTCAGCTAGGTAAAAGAGGATGAAAGCAGTTCATTCATTCATTCATCCACTGATTTTTCTGTCTGATAGACTGAAAGCACGCTTCAGCTGTTTAGCCGAGTCTACTTGTGTTGTTTAGCACAGAGATTACCAAGCGGAGATCTCAACCACATCCTCGAGGGACTTCGAGTGCCCGCTCAGGAGAGGAGTCTCATCCTATTTCAAGAGAGGAACCACAGACACACATTCAGGCATACTCAATCCCCCCAGGACAGCGCAGAGGCCACGCGGGTAGCAAGAGAATTACGCAGTCCAATTGAGGAGCAACCTTGGGAGAGAAGAAGGAAGAGCAGATTGCAGTCGGGAGTTTGAGAGCAGGTCAGCCACTTCCTAGCAGGGTTCTTGGGCAGATTTCCAGTAGCTTCTTCCAACAGTTCAGCCAGAAAATGAGAGTGCCCAATAGAATAGCGTGCCAAGCCCAAAGGGGCAAATTTTCGGGGTCAAGATTTCTGGAAACCCTTTGCAGGTTTTTATGGGTTTGTTGAGGAGAGTTTGGTGTCTAATTCCCAGAATTTTCTGAGCAGCAGAGCATCCTCAACACGGAGTCCCTTTTCAGCCAGCAACAGTAGTTCAGCCAGGACAGCATAGAGGATGAGCCATGCAGAGCAACAGAGTAACAAAGATTTATGAGCAGGATTGACGGGTCATTTTAGCCTTCCTTGTGCAGGCCAAGTTGACATCTTTCTAACCACCTCCTTGTACCTTTTTCCCATCAAAGATTTAATAAAATGGCTCAGATTTTTTTGGCTCTATCATGGTATTTTTTATGGTTATTTTTTGTTTGTTGTAGTTGTAGTCTTTGCAAGCTTTATATTACTGTTTGTTCCCAATTTGAGATATTACAGGTTCCATGGCTTGTCCACTTTGGGACATGCTAACGTGACTGCCTATGAGGACTTCACATGGAGAGTAGTGGAGCGTTTGGATCGATGGAATCCAGAGGCTCACTTCAGAGTGCTGACTCAGCTTAGGTAAACAGGAAACCCTAAGCACTATATCTCGGAGTTCTTGCGTATTTCAGTGATGGTTCCAGATTTGTCAGATGCATGGAGAGTGTACATTTTTGTATAGGGTTTGATGGAGCCATTGCGTGGACTAGTGAAGTCACGCAAACCTTCCACTTTATTGGAGGATATTGTTAATTTTGGGCAACTAGGTCCAAACTCCTATTGTGATGCTCAGATGACAATGCCAATATTCTTATTGGATTCCTCTTTCGAGGAGGTGCAAGATCGATCTAAAGATCATCTTGATCGGATGACCAAAACATGTATTTTGAATTTATTCCACATGTGCAAGGTCGGCGTGATTTAGCCCACATGCATTAGAGATGTATCACACACCCCCACAGATGCCTATATATTGGAGAGACTTGGAGTTCATTCGACACACACATTTTGGTGGAGGCAATCTCTTCTCTCTTGGATGGTGATGAAGCAGCGTTCTTGGTTCTGCATTTAGGGCTTCTTGGTGCAACGTCTTGGTGGAGTATTCTTGATGAAACGTCTTGGGGTTGTCTGACACATGTGGGTGGCTGACCTTATGAAGACTTTGTTGGTTGAAGCATCCTGCTGATCGTCGTAACGCCACCATTGTTTATCTTTGTTTTTGGCTTGTCTTCCATCGATCTATTGGTATGTTCTATTTGCATCTTACTTTCATTTTGCCCTAGAAGTTTAAAGTATATTTGCATCTAGCATAAAACATCTTCAGAAATTAACATGGTATCAGAGCTAAGGAGAAGACAAAGCCCATCTTGTTGAGAATATAGGGCAGTGAGATAAGGACTATTTGATGCGGTCAAAATACATGTGCCCTACCCTTCAGCGAATTTCATATGCCATAATCTTCAGCATGGAAAAGCCTTCTTTAAACAAGCGTGAAGAGATCTATGTCTGAGGCTCACAATTTATGGCAAAGAGAGATCGATTTGGCTAAAGGCATTATTCCAACACTGTAATCTCTAATCCAATTTTTTTGAAAGACGAATTGTTGCAGAAAGTGATTTCTTGTGAAGCATGTTTTCAATTTCTTGAGGAACAAATCTAATTTCTGGAATTGGAACCTTCCGAAGGACAAATCTTGGGAACTTTTCTTAAGGATTCTCCTCACTGTGTGAAAATATTTAGACGTCTGGCCTCTTGAAGAAGGAGCTGCAATTTTTTGAAGGGGAAAATTGAGAAATTCAAATTTAATTTTTCAGATTAAAATTTTGTGGGTGTCATACTAAGTTTTTGAATGCATTTTACCATAGTCGGAAGCAAAAGAAGGGTTTCTTCCTTAACGTCAAATTTTCCGAGACGCAAAGCAAAAAAAAAATATTTTGGACTTTATGGGCCGCAAACATTTAGAGTTTTTCTCTTGGACGGCTGGCAAATTAAAGTGAGAAGCCAAGCGGTCAATTTAATAAATTGACGAACGAGACATCGCGGTGGCGAAGGGTCAAGCCTGTGGACCCACGAAGCCTAAATTAATCCAAATTAATCAATTGAGCCGTCGATTTTGGGCTCGAGACAGTCAGTCTCAAGCTTGCAGTGCCGGAAGAGACAGAGCACTTCATTGTCCGCCCAGGCTTCCATTTACTTCAGCTTGAAACCGCACGTCGAATTCCGAAATTCTGATCACAATAAAGCCCAATCTATCCCAGAATTCATATCAAAAAACATAAGACACGTTAGATGTATCTCTGAAGTTTGTGTGTATGATTAAAGTAACATGAGTTCTGATATTTGTCTCATTGCTAGGAAGAAGTCTTATATCCATAATATAAAGAAGCTGCAAAGATTCAGTGCTCGGTCTATTCCTTTGTGGCTCTATGCCTCAATACTTCGTGAGTGTATGGTGATAATAACTTTGAAGTTATGCAATGTTGTTGTATTGATGACTGTGTATTTCAGAAAGTGGAAAACAGTTATACCTTCAGCACTGCAGAGAACAGTGACATCTTCAGAAGTGCAGTCATTTTGTATTTCGAACTGTAGAAGAACAGTGACACCTTCAGACTGTGGTGCGTGTTCTTCCTGAAGTATTGGAGAGGGTCGTAGCTCTTATGTTTTGTGGAAAGGGAGGCTGAAAGGTCTTTTTCATAGGCAGAATCTAGGCCCAAGTTACCTCTACCTTTCCAAAGGCTATTATAGTCCGACTGAGGGGACCACAGGTGGTTCAGACCCTAGTCTGAAGTGGCCACAGAAGACTTGTCCAGGGTTGAGTTGCATGAGTAAAGTGCCACAGAAGCCAAGATCCCTGAGGTAAGGTAAGGGTGTGTAGTGGTTAAGTCTTGTGTAGAATTTTCTCCATGAAAGTCTATCGTTGAAGGAGTGAGAGGACAGTAGTGCATTGGAGCTTATATAAAGTGGTATAGGAACAGCGAACTATTGTGAGATTGCTGGTGGAATTGTGCCCTAAGTTCAGTCATCTTGAAGCAGCAAGGGGACTGTTAGAAGGCAGAGATATGAAGACCCTGTGAACAGTGCTTATGATGTGGCAAATCACTGTTAGAGGGCACACTGATATAGGCCTATGTTCAATGACATTGAAGGAGCATTGTCATTGATATAAGGCAGATTGATCAGCTGATATGTGCAAGTGTATCTGAAGCAGCAAAGGACCTTGTGAGCATCTGAGGCAGAGGTATTGGAGCAGCAGTACTCTCTGCAGGTAGAGGAGGCAAAGGACCTGCCTGGTACATCAAGGACAAAAGACCAAAGGGATGTAAGTGAAGTGCATCTTCAGCAAGTCATTTATTTGTTCTTGATGTGTAGGAAGATATGGACAGTGACATATGGCAGAAACTAGATGATATTGATCTATGATATCTTCAGAGACATATGGAAAAATATATATAACCATGAAGTTCGATATCTTCAGCTTTGTATCGCTGTGATGAATATGATAGTGATATGTATGATAATATTATGACAACACTATAATCAATGATATGACAACATATGATACCTGTCAAGATGCATAACAGATATATGGCAGTATATGGCTATGATTCTTGTATGGCCTTGACAGTGGGTGAGTAAGATTCAGGCCTATGATTACAAAGACCTTTTCAAGTTGGTGTCTGGGATGCCCGAATTCAAAAATAATCATGAAGGCATTTGTCGGGGTTGTGCCAAAGGAAAGCATAGGGGACTTTTCTTCATTCCTCAAGTGTCACAAAGACATTTGATACACTCTGACTTATCTGATATGTTTCCTGTGAAATCCTAGGGAGGATGTTCATATAGATGTCTTCTCTCTCAAGAGAAGCTGCCATTAAGAGGGAGACCACAACCGTGTATGCTCCTGAGAAAATGACGTTGCTAGAAGAAAGAAGAGAAGACCCTCATGGCTCAGGGATACTCTGAAGGATGCCGAAAGTCATATGGCCCCAAAAGGGCGACATTCCGGGAAAGCTAGAAGCCATATAGATACCAAGGGTATCTAGCATCCATGAGCATTATATGAGCCTAGAACATTTGAAGAAGCCGTAAAGCATCAAGTCTGTACACAAAGAGTACAAGTCCATTATGAAGGATGATGTCCGAGATATGGTCCCGAGTCCGAGATATGGTCCCGAGACCGAAAGACAAAGTTGTTGTCACCTCGAAATGGCTCTATAAGATCAAGCATGGATCTGATGGGAGTGCTGAAAAGTACAAGGCAAGATTTGTTGACCGAAGCTTCTCTCTAAAGGAAGGCGTAGCCTATGATGATATACTTGCACTTGTGGTCCGATATACCACCATTTGATCTATTATTTCCCTTGCTTCTATGCAAGGATGGAGTCTACATCAGATGGATGTGAAGACTGTTTTTCTACATGATATAGGAAGAGGTGTATGAGGAGCAACCTCTGGGGTTCGAAGTCTAAGATAGAGACTCTCATACAAGCAGGTTGAATAAAGCCCTCTATGGGTTGAAGCAAGCCCCCTGGGCTTGGTACGAGAGGATAGATAGCTACTTGATGAAGCTGGGCTTCACTCAAAGTAATGTTGATCCGAACCTTTACTTCAAGGTTGATAGAGAAAAGCCTCTCATTTTAGTTCTCTATGTGGACGATCTCTTTCTGGCAGGTGCTGAACCTCTCATTCATCAGTATAAGAGGGAGCTCCCTTCCGAGTTCGAGATGAAGGACCTAGGACCGATGCATTACTCCCTAGGCCTGGAGGTCTGGCAGAGACCTGGCGCGATTTTCCTTTATCAAGGAAAATATATTGTGAAGCTGCTAGAAAGATTTGGAATGGTGGAGTGTAAGTCCGTGTCGACACTGATGGAGCTCAACTTTAAGAAGTTGAGTGGTAGCGCTTCTGGGCCCGTGCTAGCAAATCCTACTGAGTATCGTCAACTCGTAGGGGCCCTGATGTTCTTAGGGAACATCCGTATGGATGTATGTTGTATAGTGAAAACTTTGAGTCAACACATGGTTGATCCTCATAACCTTCACTGGGTTGGTGCCAAGAAACTCTTAAGATATCTCTGGGGCACCATAGACCGTTGGCTGAGATGCACTGCCGGAAGTTTGAGACTTCATGTATATGTTGATGCCAATTGGGCTGGCAGTGTGGTGGATCGCAAGAGCACATCTGGATGCTGCTTCACACTTGGGTCTGCTTTGAGCAAGAAGCAGAAGTCAGTAGCTTTGAGCACCGCTGAGGCCGAATACATTGCAGCGTGTATGGCCTGTTGTGAAGCCACTTGGTTGCGAAAGATCTTCAGTGAGTTGTTCGAGCATGTGCTAGATGCCACCGTTATCCTTTGTGATAACCAGAGGGGGATTCGTTTGTCAGAGAATCTCGTGTTCCACAATCGATCCAAGCATGTTGATGTTTGGTACCATTTTTATCTGGGATATGGTACAGCGAGGCGCCGTAAGGCTCGATCATATAGGAACTGATGAGCAGGTCACGAATATTCTCACAAAGCCCTTGGGGAAGGTCATGTTGCTAACCTTCTGTGAGAATCTTGGAATCGTGGAACGACCCTATTTGGAGGGTCTTGTTGGACGATGAGCTCTAGGAGCTCCAGGGGGGCTTTGGGGATAGCTTCTTGGTGTTATAAGCAACCACAGGGCTAGGCTTGCCAAACCTAGTTGGTGTGCTTCCACCCCATCGTGATGATATTGAGTTGGTTTACCTCTCTCTGATCTGTGCCCCGTATGCATCCTACCAATGGAGTTTTGGACTCATGGGAAGTACCTCCCATTTGGCCAATGAGGTGGGAAATGTGAATAGAGACCATAGCCAGACCGATGGACGCATTAAAGATTGCCATACTCTCTATGTCTAGGATGGCGCGTGTCCAACCACTTGATCTGGGATCAAGTCTAGTGACGTTTCAGACCTCCAATTGACTTCGAGTCAGTTAAACTAACTTCGAGTTAGTATATGACTCTCTTGAGTCCAAGTGAGGTTTCGGACCTCCAACTGACTTCAGTTCAATTAAACCAACTTCGGGTTGGTATGTGACTCCTTTGAGTCCTATAGAGGTTTCGGACCTCTGCGTTGACTTCGAGTTAGCCAGGAGTGATGTCTTTGTGACTCACATTTTGTTTTGAGATAAAGAAGCCAGCGAAGCAAGTTACGGCGGGATGACGCACGATGTTTGGATGGCACTAGTGGATGGAGTTCTCCCTAGTCGAGAGGGAGTGTTAATTTTGGGCAACTAGGTCCAAACTCCTATTGTGATTCTTAGATGATGATGCCAATATTGTTATTAGATTCCTCTTTCGCAAAGGTGCAAGATCGATCTAAAGATCATCTTAATCAGATGAGCAGAACATGTATTTTGAATTTATTCCACATGTGCAAGGTCAGCCTGATTTATCCCACATGCATTAGAGATGTGTCACACACCCCCACAGATGCCTATATATTGGAGAGACTTGGAGTTCATTCAACACCCACATTTTGCTGGAGGCAATCTCTTCTCTCTTGGATGGTGATGGAGCAGCGTTCTTAGTTCTGCGCTTAGGGCTTCTTGGTGCAACGTTCTTGGTTCTGCGTTTAGGGCTTTTTGGTGCAGCGTCTTGGTGGAGTATTCTTGATGAAACGTCTTGGGGTTGTGCGACACATGTGGGTGGTTGACCTTATGAAGACTTTGCTGGTTGAGGCATCCTGCTGATCATCGTAACGCCACCATTGTTTATCTCTATTTTTGGCTTGTCTTCCATCGATCTATTGGTATGTTCTATCTGCATCTTACTTTCATTGTGCCTTAGAAGTTTAAAGTATATTTTCATCTAGCATAGAACATCGTCAAAAATTAACAGTCATGTCTTGCACAAGGGATCTGCAGGGAGCCATCCCCAAGACACGGGTACCTTTTCCATCACACACTCCCTACCCTTAGAAACGGGGTGACACTAGACCCTGCACCGGCTCAAAGAGTCGCTCCAAGTAGAGGACAATTGGATGATGAGACAAGGAGAGACCTCAGGAGGAGGAAACTATGTTTTACATGTCGGGAGCCATGGGCACCAGGCCATCGGTGCACATCGAGCAAAGTCCACTATATCGAGGTTTTCTCGGATAGTGATCAAGAGTATGAGTTTGAGTTGGAGTTTGAGGGAGGAGATGGCGAGGGGCCATTAGAGAGAGCTCCACCACAACCACCTCCAACAGGATGACCATCTTTTACACCATCTAGGGGAGTTCTTGCATCTTTGTGCGGGGTTCCCAAATTTCTGACCATGAGGACCAGGGGCATAGTGCAGGGGCAGCGTGTCTCAGTCTTGGTAGACAGTGGGGCAACCCACAAATTTATTGATGCTCAGTTGGTCCAGAGGAGAGGCATCACCACTGCAGAGTTTGAGGGATTTCTAGTACTAGTTCCAGGGGACAAGACTATGCAGTGCAACCGATATGTTCCCACTTTGATAGTAGCCATGGGAAACTATACGATGACAGATCACTTTTTTGTAGTGGATGTACCAGACACCAATGTGGTGTTGGGTGTCCAATGGTTGTATTCCCTTGGTAGAGTTACCACTGATTAGAGGTAACTCATGATGGAGTTTACCGGGTCGGATGGTAAGGTAGTAGTTCTTCAAGGTATGTGTTCATATCCCCCACAGAGAGTTTTAGCTTATAGGATGGAGGCTGACTTGAGGCACGAGGACATAGCATGGGCTATTGAGCAAAGGGTTTCAGAGGCTGGGGGACAGACCAACCCTCCACCACCAGACATACAAGAGGTGTCGGATAGATTTGCAGGGGGTTTTGGACATATACCACCGGAACAGCCACTAGATAGGGGATTTGAGCATATTATAGAGATGGAGCTTGGTGTGCAGGCAGTTATTACTACTCCCTATAGGCATCCCAAAGCCTATAAGGATGAGATTGAGCGGGCCATCACAGAGTTGCTGGCATTGGGCCATATCAGGTCGAGTTCTAGTCCCTTCGCTTCTTGAATTGTGTTGGTGAAGAAGAAGGACGAGACCTTGAGCATGTGTATTGACTATAGAGCACTCAACAGGAAGACAATGAAGAACCGGTATCCCATACCACGCATTGATGAGTTGATGGATAAGATAAGAGGAGCCAAGTTCTTCTCTAAGATTGATTTGCGATCAGGATATCATCAGATCTGGGTGAGGGATCAAGGCAACCCGAAGACAGCTTTCAGATGTCACTATGGGCATTTTGAGTTTTTGGTCATGCCTTTTGGAATGACCAACTACCCGGCCACATTCTAGTCATGAATGAACGATGTGTTTAGAGGCAGTTGAGGAGGTTTGTATTGGTTTTCTTCGATGACATCTTGATATACAACAGGACTTGGGAGGAGCACCTACAACACTTAGAGACAATGTTGCATATCCTAGAGGAGTAATAGTTCTACCACAAATTGTCCAAGTGTGAGAATGCGCTGACAGAGATGTTGTACTTGGGACATATCATTGGCGCAGAGGAGGTCAAGGTGCACGAGGAGAATATCAGGGCCATTTGGGATTGACCAGAGCCTAGAGATGTGACAGCATTGAGGGGATTTCTGGGCATTTGCACTTACTACAGGAATTTCGTCAAGGGATTCTCATAGTTGGCAGCACCCCTCACAGACTTGACCAAGAAGGGGGAATTTGCATGGACAGATGGAGCTCAGGCAACCTTCGAACGCCTCAAGGAAGTGATGAGTAGTTACCCAGTTTTGGCACTTCTAGATTTCACACAGTCTTTCACCTTGGAGTGTGATGCATCGGGTGAGGGGATTGGAGCCGTCTTGTCCCAAGAGGGGCACTCCATTGCTTTCGAGAGCAGGAAGATCTTACCCCATGAGAGGTCATATTCCATATACGGCAAGGAGATGTTGGCCATTATGCATGCATTGGCCAAATTCAGAGAGTATTTGGTGGGGAACAGGTTCAGGATGAAGACAGATCACAACAGTCTTTGCCACTTCATGGGGCAGTAGGGCCTCGATGACAAAGAGCAGAGATGGGTCAGCAAGGTGCAAGCCTACAATTTTGATATTGAGTATGGGCAGGAAAAGAAAAATGTGGTAGTTGATGCGCTATCTAGGAGACTTGCAAGACTTTCACTCATGAGCATTAGCCATGATTGGAAGGCACAGTTATTAGTGAAGTACTCTAAGTATAGTCATGCATGTGAGATCCTGGAGAGATTTCATGCAGATGAGCACTATTGGGTGATCGCGGAGATTATCTAATATAAGGGGTGCATATTTATGGTGCCAGGCTCGCAGTTGAGATAGAGAGTACTTCATGCAACTCATGATTCTCCACTATCGGGGCATCAGGGATTCATGAAGACATACATGCTTGTGAGAGAGCGCTTCACCTAGAAGGACCTCAAGGGAGATGTGTTGAGATATGAACAGGAGTGTGAGGCCTATCAGCGAAATAAGGGAGAGTTGATGCATCCGGCAGGGTTATTGCAGCCTCTGCCCATTCCGAAGGGGAAATGGGAATGCATTTCTATGGATTTTATCACAGGACTTCCCACAGTGCAGGGGAAGGATTTTATTTATGTAGTGGTCGACAGATTGACCAAATATGCACATTTCTTTGTTATTTTGACTCGGTACTCGGCATCTCAGGCAGCCGAGATGTTCTTTAGGGAGGTTTTTTGCTTGCATGGACTCCCTAAGACCATAGTCAGTGATAGAGACAGCAGATTCATGCGGGGATTCTGGCAGGAGCTTTTCAGGTTGGTGGGCACAGAGCTCACTCTGAGCACTAGTTACCACCCACAGAAAGATGCTCAAACTAAGAGGGTGAACAAGTTGCTAGAGGGGTTTTTGAGGAACTATGTGACCGGACAGCAGAAGGCATGGATTCGATGGTTGCAAGTAGGAGAATATTGCTATAATATAAAGCATCATATGTCCATCGGTATGACTCCCTTCTGTGCTTTATATGGTTATGATGCTTTGTCTTTTCCTGACATTGTTTTTGGAGCTAGTCGGGCACCCAAGGCCAAAGATTGGATCCAAGAGAGCCAAGATATTCTCAAGGCTCTTAAGGATAATTTGTTGTCAGCTCAGAATCAGCAGAAGTTATATGCTGACCGGCAGCGGGTGGAGAGACATTTTAAGGAGGGGGACTTGGTGTTCTTACGCTTGCAGCCATACCGAAAATCCACTTTGAAACGGAAGGGGGCTGAGAAGTTGCAGCCTCGATTTTATGGGCCTTACAGGGTGACCAGGAGGGTCGGAGAGGTGGCTTATGAGTTGAAGCTACCACCAGGAAGCAGAATCCACAACATCTTTCATGTTTCATGCCTCAAGAGAGTGTTGGAACAGCATTGTGAAAATTCCTAGATCTCAAACAAATCTAAGGAATCCTACTACAACCAACTGGATTACTTCTTCTATTATGTAATTTACTTTACACAATTATTTCTAAATCATACATGAAATATTGAAGCAATCACTGAAGTAGCCTACACTATAATACTTATGATTCTGAAACAAGGAAACTAAACAAGCAAAATCAATCACACATATGACACATTTAATTTGGACTAAGTCCCCAGAAAAACGCAATGCGGGAAAACTGGTGCAGCAGATCTAAGGGTTTTATTATTATGCAGTAGCAATGTCTGAATACATTTCTGAATAACCCTAGGGTAATTCAATTACAGAGAGAAACAATGGCAGAAGAATTTGTGAGGATTTACCTCACTCAATCATTGAGTTCTCGGTTGATCCGAATGAAGAAAACTCTGTCATGGGGACGCACTGCGCAGTCCCAGCACTGGGCTTTCCAGCCACTGGGTCAACCCCTTCCAGGCGCAACATTCAGCCCCAACCAAGTCGTTTTTCCTATGTGGACCCTGAGGAACAACCTCCCAGTATCACTTTCTGAATCTCGACCTCCAAAACTGATCTACAAGCAAAATTCCGAAAACCCTCCTCTACCTTCCCACTACTTTTGCGTGAGCCCTACACAGTCACTATGTCATCCCTTCTTCCTTCAATGTTGGCTTGGTTAGATCACCTCTGCGTCTCTCTGATTGATGCTCCATCGATTGAGAAAATCTCTCTCTGGATGCTATCTCTGCCACTCACTACTCAGATCTCTAGCTCAAATTCCTCAACAAACCTCTCCCCAGAACTTTCAAACTCTAGATCAATTCGGTGTGTTTTTCCAAATGGGCCTCAAGTCTTCCTTTATAGTCTTCTCGTTGAGACATCAACGACCAAGATTATATCTCTAATCAACGGCTAAGATTATAACATGACTTGATCTCCGCCTTCTAGATCATTCTCACTCATGTTTTTTTAATAACCTTTAATTATTTAATTTCCCTAAGTTTAACTTAGGGTCTCCATTAAAATAATTAATTATTTTAATAAAACATCAACCGATTGGAATTTTCACAAACGGTTTATGAGTTCTTTGGAATACTAGTGTCTAAGCCTCTCCACAAAATTTGAGACTTAGAGCACTTTCTGATGCTACAAAAATCAACACTCCCTCTTAGCGAGGAAAGTGCTCTAGCAATCATGCCTGTTGCATATTGCTCTAACTCTAAAGCATCCTCTGCGTTGTTAAAGTCTATCAACCACTGCACTGTTGCTCCCACTGTATTGCTACCCATGACAGTGCCACTGCCACTGCGATATCTGTGCTACAGTGTAATATTCCCAATTAGTAGCAGCTAATTGGAAATATTAATTTTGTCTAATTTTTGCTTTTATAAAGTTAAATTATAAATAAAGTGAGTAAGAGGGGGATATAACTCACTTTAAAATAAACTTCACTCCCTAGTAGACACAACGTTGTAACTTAAGTGGGCCAAGGGGGGCAAAGAGACCACGTAGAGAGGGGGCTCACTAGAGCACGTGGAGGGATTGCGCAGGTTGAGTTGGCAGCGTGGGGCCAAGAGAGGCTACGTTGGAGATGATGGGCCTAGGGTTTGAGAGAGAGGCCAACGTTATAAAAGGAGGAGAGCCTCCTCATTTTCGTCATTCGATGTTTATGATATTGAGCTGGTCACTTCGACTTCTTGAGCGCGCTGGTTGTTTAGCTAGTCTACAACACTGTTTAGTGTACCGAGTGTCTTCGTTCGAAGATCCCACCCTCAGCCCCTGGGGACTTCGAGTGCCTGCTCGGGTGAGGTAGTCCCATCAGTCTTTTGCAGGAGGATCGAGTTGAGGCTTGGTTGTGGAGCTTGGCATCTAGTGACTGCGCAGTCTTGAGAGGGAGGACGCAGTCCATTTCTTGGGAGCTCCGGATTGGGTTTCTTTTGGAGGTTTCGAGCTTTGAGATTGAGCAAGGGGCTAGCCCTTGCCTATTGGAGGATTTTGGCAGAGTTTGAGGCAGTATTTTGGTGGATTTCCTTCAGTGTCAGTGCAGAGCCTTGGAGGATAGCGTAGATCCTCAAGAGGGTGATTTTCGGGGGTCGACTATTTCAAAAACGCTCTCTGGGCTTTTCTGGGTTTTGTGAGTAGAGGCTGATTCTAGAGTTTCAGCGTATTCCGAGTAGGGGAGCAGCCCCAGATACTCAGCTAGTTCCAGTAGTAGCAGCTACACGGCAATTTTCCAGCAGCTTGGATGCAGATCAGAGAGCAGCCATTCCTTTGTCATTTTGAGAGTATTTCTTCACTTGCCTAGAGCAAGTCGAGGTGCCATCACTCTAATCACCTCTTGTACTCACTGTTATTTCTCAATATAATAAAATGGCTCAGTATTCTCTCTATTTTATGTGTATCTGTTGCATATACTGTTTCTAGCATTTCATGTACTGTTGTATGATCCGCATCATTGCTTATTTACCCTTTGAGAAATTCCCGTTGCCATACCATCTATTGTGTTTCACCCATACTCTATTGACGGAGTCTGGTGAGGGCCAGGTAGCCTCCAGATCTCATCCTCTTCTCAGAGGTGAAATATCTGGTAAACGCCCCTCCAGTCCATCTCTGGTTCAGAGTTGACTGTGTTTGAGAGATATTCATGAATAGGATACTACAATGGTATCAGAGCATCATTCTGGCTCAGCCGTGGGGATATTTTTCTATGAACAAAGAGAGTAGGCAGAATCTTACCCACCAAACGCAGTAGAGGTGGAAAATATGGGGGTCTCACAACAGTGTGACCAGCGTTTACCAGCCTTCAGTAGGCCAACCAGGATCACGATGCCTACATTCTTACCTCCAGTACCGAGTGAGAAAGGGAGGTGGCATGATCATATACCCTTTGGAGATTATTTCCGCGAATGGCAGTCCATGGGAGAAAACTTCGGAGCAGCTTTGCCCTTCAAAGATTATTGTCATCTCAGGCGGGATGAAGAAGGAAGTAACAGTGGGGGATCTAGCACACAGAGTTCAAAGTTGCAGCGTCCCATTGGGAGGACACCTTTTCCCATACATTATGGATCCACCGATTGCACGGTTCGGGATCGGGTGGAAAAGATGGATACCTCTTTCCAACTTGACCAAATAACGGAGGCGGAAGCCATCAAAATGGCTACCTCGCACTTGGAGGATGAGGGCACACAGGATCATGGGGAGCATGTGGTTACACCCAGTATGACGCAGGGATCACCTGTGTTGGAGACTTCTTTGACCTTATCGGTTGACATCTTAGTAGAGAGAGTAGAGCTTACCCCAGTGGTGCCATCCATTGAGGTGATGACCGGGGTAGTGTCCGAGTCTTCGGGTGGTAGCAGCACATGGCAGATGGGTGAGGTCCCAGGAGATGTATCCACCTTTGACGAGACACTAGGAGATACAGAG
Source organism: Pinus albicaulis (assembly GCA_034641835.2). Lineage (NCBI taxonomy): Eukaryota > Viridiplantae > Streptophyta > Pinopsida > Pinales > Pinaceae > Pinus > Pinus albicaulis. The sequence continues at coordinate 522,646,988 of CM076583.1, read as the reverse complement.
ATATTGGACAATGGTCGCGCACAACGGTGTCATCAGCTTCAAGCTAACCTTCTAGTTTTGAAAGGGAAGGCCACATCAGTACGAGAGGCTATTTTGTTACAGAACGAGGAGTTAGAGGGCATGAGAGTGGGTTGTGCCGAGTCAGCAGCCAAGTTGGCCCACATTGGGGAACGACAGGATTCCCTAATGGTACAGCTAGAGGGCACATAGGAGTGTCAGAGCAGCCCCCTTCAGGCATGCATAGACGGGGCTAGCAGCATTGTTGGGACACCTCTTTCCATTGGAGGGAGAGAGGTGGAGCCACCTAGTCAGATCTCATACATTGACTTGGTTAGCGGGATGAGACGATTGGAGTTGCACAGGGTGCAGCATCCACATGTTGAGGTTGGATGGCGAGAGATTTTGAGTTGGTACTCGGTGGAGTGGGTTATGGAGACAGTGGTGGACCCGGGTGTAGTTCAGCAGGAGTTTCCAGGTGATAGGAATACAGGATCCCCAGACTGGCATTGGGATCTAGGTGGGACTACCTGTCGTTTCCCAGGCAGGTCGGTTGACTATGTCTTGGAGGGTACAATTGGCCTAGCAGTTGAGCATGCGCATTCGCTAGGGAAGTTTCGATCAGCTCCAGCGGTCCACCAGTTTATGGGCAGACTCCCTAGGTTGTCTTGGTATGACACTTATATGCGGGGTCACATGGTGATCAACATACCTTGGCAGGAGCTTATCGGAGGAGGTGGCATTGGCAGGCCACCAGATGGTGCCTTGTATGGAACCAAGGATTCTTCACCTTTGTGTGGGGCACAGAGGACACAGCAGAGCCGAGCAGTGGTTGTATCACTACTGACACATAGGGAGATTCACTTCTCGGACCCCTTGGGGAGGGTTTGGAGTGATGATCCATTCGTCGGCGGGTATAGAGATGCGATAGTGGAGATGATGATACCGATTGGGGGCGGTCTGACATGTAGAGGCACAACTCTAGGGCATCACATCCCAGGATGTGTGGGAGCCTCTAGCATTGAGCAATGGTCTACCAGTGGACATGGAGTTGCATGGTGGTGTACCGTAGTGTGTGGCACTGCATTATGGAGTAGGAGTGTCCTACATCACATTGAGAACACGCGAGGAGTTACCGATGCCTTGACACAAACAGGGCACGAGATCGTACAGGGTGGTACAGCAGTAGTAGGGGGTATCCATTAGTGTACAGGGGTATGCCTCAGTGTGCAGTGGCATGTCGAGGAGTATTTGGATGATCGGTGGTATGCGAGGGCGTACCATGCTGCACAGCAAGGTCTTAGAGTATTGCATCCAGGGAGACTCACGGACAGGGACACCAGGCTTACCTTTGGGGGTAGTTCACCTAGAATCGATGGGAAGATAGATGAGCGATACTCGACGGTATCTGTGGGGACTCACGCACTCGACCCTCTTCTACATCACTCACGGGCACAGTCGATTTTTTTGTTGTCCTTTGGCACTTTGGGCATGAGTAGCGGGGTACGCGAAGCTCACCCAAAATATTTGGATGGCACTCAGCACACTAGGGGAGAGACTTCTCAGCAGTGGCACTGGGTCGGTGCGCTAGTTGATAGCCACAGGTCAGGGGATGAGATGATCCTCTGCAGGGGTGGCACATCAGTCATCGTTGAGCCTACGATTTGGGAGCAAGTCATGAGGGAGACATGCGTCACTCTTTTCTCAGGGCGTGTCGAGACCATGCATGAGCAGAGGATATTGGGTACAGCAGAGTTAGCATCCCAGTATGTGTCTGGGCTCCAGACAATGTATCGACACATTATCGAGAGGGTGGATGGCATATTCAATGTAGATGAGGTGGCGGAGGTAGAACAGGAGGGCATTCCTTCTGTATGCTAGGGTGAGGACTCTTCTTTATATGAGTCCATAGGATCAGTTGAGAACGCTTCTAGGGAGCGAGAGCAGTCATGCAGAGATGATGACAGTAGACCGGAGCTGTATTCTAGTGTACAAGGTGAGCAGTCAGGGGACTCTACAGGAGATACTCTGGGTGATGAGTCACTTGTGACGATTAAGCCAGAGAAGCATATGATGGAGCCTGAGTCAGCAGAGGAGGATACCACACACATCATGCATGATAGTCCTTTGGGGGAGAGCCAGATGGAGGCTCACATCGAGACCGTGATGGATATGCGGCTAACCTTGGCGTCAGCTATTGAGGAGGAGTAGTCATGCACAGACACCGAATACGGTGACAGCAGTTGCAGATCCATATCCTCTGGAGATGTTGGAGGTTGATGGGATAGTCCTGCAGGGGGCTAGTAGACAGCAGGAGCATGACATTCCTGATCAGGAGTGGGAGGAGCTGTTGGAGGGTGGAGCATCCATCTTTGGGCCGACACATTGATGAGGTGCAGATAAATGTACACGCAGTCAGCAGAGCTGCAGTATTTTCAGTGAGTAGCACTCTCCAGGAGTACATCGATGGGGCTTGCAGCATATCTTGCCCACTTTGGCCCATTATAGAGAGAGGTGCTTCCTTCTACAGGCAGCTTCCATTGGCAGACAAGGCAGAGCAGTGGGAGTTGATTACGGGCTGGCGGCAACACTCTAGGCATGTTCCATGTGCAGTTGTTGCTACATTGGATTCTTCTTCCAGGATGGACTAGCGGGAGACCATGAGTTGGTACCCTCTTGATGGTACGATTTTCTTCGTAGGGAGCACAACAGAGCAGGGGCCCTTAGACATAGCTGATGTTACAGATTCCATCTGGCAGTGGGATCCAGGTCATCATTTCTTCAGCACTCCATCCCGATTTTAGGAGGACAAGATTAGCATGGGATTGAGTCAGGACTTGGATTGGAGAGAGGTGATGAGTTGGTATGCAGTTGGTGAGGCAGCTTATACAGTTAGAGGTACAGCACAGCAGGAGCCAGGGAGCATTGATGCTTGTTGGTGGGCTTCACTTCATGGGGCATCAGCTATAGCCCAAGGCAATGTGCAACCTGAGCCGTGGGACTTGGGCAATGATTGGCCATGGTGGCGTTGGGATCCAGGAGGGTTATTTCTTCACTGGTACAATGAGAGATCAGTTTGGGACCCAGGAATTGAGAGATCCCTCCATATCAGGGTGATACAGAGGACAGGGAAGATTCAGTGGCATCCGTACCTGTGCATATTTACGAAAGGATGCCGACGACACCGCCTGAGGTGATGTTGTTCAGTATTGCTTGATGACAAGCAATTTCATGAAGGATTATATTCCCAATTAGCATGCCTAATTGGGAATATTAATTTTGTTCAATTCTTGCTTTTATAAAGTTTAAATTATAAATAAAGCGAGTAAGAGGGGGATATAACCTACTTTAAAATAAACTTACCCCTAGCAGACACAACGCGAACTTGGCGGGACAAGGGGGCAAAGAGACCACATAGAGAGGGGACCCACTAGAGCACGTGGAGGGATTGCGCAGGTTGAGTTGGCAGCGTGGGGCCAAGAGAGGCTACGTTGGAGATGATGGGCCTAGGGTTTGAGAGAGAGGCCAACGTTATAAAAGGAGGAGAGCCTCCTCATTTTCGTCATTCGATGTTTATGATATTGAGCTGGTCACTTCGACTTCTTGAGCAAGTTGGTTGTTTAGCTAGTCTGCAGCACTGTTTAGTGCACCGAGTGTCTCCGTTCAGAGATCTCACCCTCAACCCCGCGGGACTTCGAGTGCCTGCTCGGGTGCGGTAGTCCCATCAGTCTTTTGCAGAAGGATCGAGTTGAGGCTTGGTTGTGGAACTTGGCATCTAGTGACTGCACAGTCTTGAGAGGGAGGATGCAGTCCATTTCTTGGGAGCTTCGGATTGGGTTTCTTTTGGAGGTTTCGAGCTTTGAGATTCAGCAAGGGGCCAGCCCTTGCCTATTGGAGGATTTTGGCAGAGTTTGAGGCAGTATTTTGGTGGATTTCCTTCAGTGTCAGTGCAGAGCCTTGGAGGATAGCGTAGATCCTCAAGGGGGTGATTTTCGGGGGTCAGTTGTTTCAAAAACGCTCTCTAGGCTTTTCTGGGTTTTGTGAGTAGAGGCTAATTCCAGAGTTTCAGCTTATTCCGAGTAGGGGAGCAGCCCCAGATACTCAGCTAGTTCCAGCAGTAGCAGCTACACGGCAATTTTCCAGCAGCTTGGACACAGATCAGAGAGCAGCCATTCCTTTGTCATTCTGAGAGTATTTCTTCACTTGCCTGGAGCAAGTCGAGGTGCCATCACTCTGATCACCTCTTGTACTCACTGTTATTTCTCAGTATAATAAAATGGCTCAGTATTCTCTCTATTTTATGTGTATCTGTTGCATATACTGTTTCTAGCATTTCATGTACTGTTGTATGATCCGGATCATTGCTTATGTACCCTTTGAGACATTCCCGTTGCCATACCATCTGTTGTGTTTTGCCCATACTCTATAGACGGAGTCTGGTGAGGGCCAGGAAGCCTCCAGATCTCATCCTCTTCTCAGAGGTGAAATATCTGGTAAACGCCCCTCCAATCCATCTCTGGTTTAGAGTTGACTGTGTTTGAGAGATATTCCTTAAAAGGGATATTACATACAGCTCCCTCTCAAGTGTTGCATCTGCTATGCTGCTAGTACTGCCACTACTAACACTACATCTGCACTGCAACTCAGTTGTTGAGAGAAACAGCTGAACTCACCAAACTAACCAAGTGTTCAATGGATGCACCTCGCTGCTAAAGACTTTGACTGTTGATAACTATTGTGTTGTCCCTTTGATGCATTGCGTTGTTGCTGCTGCCTCTGCTCTGTGCAGCTCCAGGAATAAGCGCTGCTATCTACTGCAATATCGTCTCCATCACTCCTTAGCTCTCACTAAAACTCCTCCATCCTACTACTGCAAATATGGGCTCAAGTAGCAAGGTAATGATCCATGAGGTGGGCTCCTCAAGGATCCTGCCCAACTTAAGTTCAGAGTGAACTACAGTTTAATATCACCCCACTTCTCTATTCAAGAAGCGTGGGCACTCACGGCGAACTCATCCTCCTCAATTTTTGTCGATGCAACCTTCAGGTCATGCTTCTCATCTTTGTCCTTCTTCTTCAAGGGACACTGAGATGCATAGTGGCCCATCTCGCCACATCTAAAGCACTTGACCATCGAAACATCACGCTTCGATTTTCGTTGCCCCTGTTGTCCCTTCGATGCAAGGATTGTGTTCTCCTCTTCCTCCATGGATTTTGATCCGCTTCCACTACTGCCATCAAGTTTACACTTGACGAGGTCTCTCCTCAGCTCTTCCTCCTGAAAAGTTGACCACAACCAATCCCAACTAGGTAATGTTGCTCGGCCTAGTATGCTCTATACAAACACTTGCCACTCCTCCGTGATACAATTAACGGCCATTTGTACCATGGTTGTAGCTGTAGGTGTAGCACCAACCGCCAACATCTGATCTCGAATCTCTTGAAACTGCATGAGGTATGAAGCCACGCGCTCCCCTTTCCGCATCTGGATCATAAGGAGCTTCTGCTATAAGTACAACTTCCCCTGCTCGGAAGATCCCCCAAATAGGTCATGCAAAGCTACCCACATCTCTCTGGCAGTAACCTTGCTAACCACATGTGAGACGATGTGATCCTTGACACCATCAAGGAGCAACCTCTTTGCCTTGGCCATATCTGCCTTGTACTTCTTGAGCTAATCCACATTTGTAGGAATAGCTACCACGTTCTCCACAAATGCCTTCAAATCATGTTCATCCAGAAGGAACTGAGCCCGTTCCTTCTAGATCATATAGTTGGTGGAACCCTCCAACCGAACCTAATCACGAAGTCTATGAGATGGCATCTCAGCCGAAATCTGTCGAATTTGGTCTCTCTTCCTCCCTACTGCGCAACTCCTGGCAGGCTTACGCACTCCTTGATGGAGTTGTAAGTTCTGTTGCTCCTCTACTACTCAAAAACTAAGAAATGTTGACTTCCTTGGCTAGGAAATCACTGAGGAAGAATTCCCTCAATATGTGCTCTTAACTCCTGACGCTTTACTTTAGAAAAATGTCCCTCTGTCTTCTGTGTGGAGGCTTTGCGTTGCTCCCTCTGCCAAAGTAAGGCCTTGAATCTGGAAGCCCTTTCTCTCTGTCGACTCACTCGGAGAGAGACTGCAAAGAAAATCTTAGCCCTCCTGGCTAGAACTGGGCAATCCTTCAATGGATCGCTCTGTTGTACTGCAACAAAAACGGCCTTCACTTCAGAATTCAGATTCGTTCTTCCTGTTTCACATCAATGCTCTAATACCATCTGAAAATTCCTAGATCTCAAACAAATCTAAGGAATCCTACTGCAACCAACTGGATTACTTCTTCTATTATGTAATTTACTTTACACAATTATTTATGAATCATACATGAAATACTGAAGCAATCACTGAAGCAGCCTACAATATAATACTCATGATTCTGAAACAAGGAAACTGAACAAGGAAAATCATTCACACATGACACCTTTATTATGGACTAAGTCCCCGAAAAAACCCAATGCGGGAAAACAGGTGCAGCAGATCTGAGGGTTTTATTATTATGTTGTAGCAATGTCTGAATACATCTCTGAATACCCCTAGGGTAATTCAATTACAAAGAGAAATACTGGTAGAATAATTTGTGAGGATTGACCTCACTTAATCACTGAGTTCATGGCTGATCCGAATGAAGAAAACTCTGCCATGGGAGGCATTGCACAGTCCCAGCGTTGGACCTTCTAGCCACTACGTCACCCCCTTCCAGGCTCAGCGTTCAGCCCCAACCAAGTCGTTTTGCCTCTGTGGACCCTGAGGAACAGCCTCCCGGTGTCACTTTCTGGATCCCTGCCTCTGAAATTGATCTACAAGCAAAATTTTGGAAACCCTCCTCTCCCTTTGTGTAGGTTTTAACCCTGTACAAAAATTATTTGCCAACGAATTCTTAAAAAGCAGAAAATAAACAATAGCGAGAGCAAACAACATAAAATAGATATACACACAGATTTTTCCCCTGGATCCCAAATCAAGACTACCAGCTTGATTTTTCGTTATATTCCTTTTAGTGTTACAACACATATATATACATGCTGAACCATTCATAAACCCCAATCCATTAACCCTGGATTAGAACATAACCGTAATTCCCTTAATCGGATCTACAAAATACCAGGGGCAGAAAACCATCATGCCCCAAAACCATGTGCAAACCCATGCACAAAACCATAGGGGGGTCCACCCACCTAAAATAGGGTCCAAAAAAAAAATTCCCAGGGCGCTGCCACCCCCCCTGTTTCGCCCAGCGCAAGTGAAGGGGGGTTGCCACCCCCCGCTTCACGCCTCATTCTAGTCGTGGAAAGAATATAACACAAACCCAACATTCTTCCACTTGTTGTTTTCTTTCCATAGGGGGCCATAGGAGAGCTTAGTCATTGGTCCAGCCCTACAAAGCCCATTGTTTCTCTACACCAAGAAAACTTCTCAGTGCTCACAGACTTCGTCAATGCATCTACAACATTCTTCAAAGTGTCCACCTTTACCAGCAACACCTTTTTATCCTCAACCATATCTCTCACAAAGTGATACTCAACATCAATGTGCTTTGTCTTTGAATGATAAGCAATGTTCTTAGCGAAGAAAATTGCACTTTGGCTGTCACAGTCTATCCTTATAGCTCGTTGCACCAACCCCATACTTGAACACAAACTATGCAACCAAACTGCTTCCTTGCTTGCATGATTGGCTGCCATGTATTCTGCCTTTGTAGTTGAAAGAGCCACTACATATTGTCTTTTACTTATCCAACTGACTTTACCTCCAAATAGGCTAAACACATACCCACTTGTAGATCTTCTTTGGCCCAGATCTCTAGCCCAATCTACATTGTAAGAAATTCAATCCAGAAATTACTTCTACAGTGATAGATTTATTTCTCCTACGTATTGTTTCTGATAATTTATTTACAGATTTCTTCAGTAAATTTCGAGATAAATACTACTGCAACATTCACTTAAGTATATGCAGAGAATAGAAAAGTAAGAAATACAAGCATAAGAATCAATCACATAAACACAGTTATTTTTGGACAATTGTCCTCGGAAAATCCCAATGCGGGAAAACTGGTGCAACAGATGAGGGTTTATATATTATTCTTCAGCAATGAAATTCTTTAGAAGGAAATGACTAGCAGACTTCTTACAAAACACCTGAGATAAATTCTCATGGTCCTTCCAGAGAAATTTTTGACACCTGAGAGACTCCCAGGTCCCTCTGCGTCCCTCTGCGTGTCTCTCAGTGTAGTGCCTACATGTGACTGCGTCATTCTGCCTGGGCACTTTACGGTGCTGCTCTGCGCTGCCTAATCTGGCCTTCTATGTCCCTCTCTCCTCGACCTTTGTCACTGCTAACTCCCTTTGCTTCCTCTGCTCCGCAATTTTGCCCTGCAACTCTCCCTCTGAAATCGAATTCTATTCATTTAGAATCGACTTCCTTCAGGTTACTGAGTGTTTGCCCAGCTTACATACCAAATGACCCTCAAGCCTTCTTTTATAATCTTCTCATTGACGAATCAACGGCCCAGATTAGAAGTCTAATCAATAACTAAGATTAAAACTTGACTTAATCTTCGTTCTCTAGAAGATTCACACTATGTCTTATTAATACCCATTAATTATTTAATTTCCCTAAGTTTAGACTTAGGGTCTACATTAAAATAATTAATTATTTTAATAAAACATGAACCGAGTGGGATTTCCACAAACGGTTTCTAGGTTCTTTGGAATAGTGATGTCCAAGCCTCCCCACAAATTTTGAGGCTTGGAACACTTTTCGATGCCACAAAAATCAACTCTCTTCTTAGCAAAGAAAGTGTTCTAGAAAAATGCCTGTTGCATGTTGCTCTGCTTTGGAGCATCCTCTGCGCTGTTGATCCCTGGTTGTTGCCCCTCATCTACTGCATTGTTGCCCTTTGTACTGCTACCCATGACACTATCACTGTCACTACCTCATTTGTACTGCAACTCCCTCTGAATCATGATCCTATCCATTCCTGCTACTAAAATGGATTCTTAATCATCCTCATCTTTTCTCAAAGTAGACGAACTTTGTCTTCCCTAGAGCCTTTGTGAGGATATCTGCCACTTGTTCTCCTGTTGGAGTGTAATGCAACTGTACAGCTCCCCGTTGGACACAGTCTCTGATGAAGTGACACCTGATGTCAATGTGCTTCGATCGATCATGAAACATGGGATTTTCAGAGAGCTTGATGCAACTCTGATTATCACATAGAATGTTGGTCGCCTCCATCTCTTCCTTGAGTAAGTTCACAAGCAGTTTCCGAAGCCATATGGCCTCACACGAAGTCATGCTTGTTGCCATATATTCTGCCTCTGCTAAGCTCAAAGCCATGGATTCTTGTTTCCTGCTGCACCAGGAGGTCATTCCAGATCCAATACTGAAACAGTACCCACTTGTACTTTTCCAATATACTGGGCTCCCAGCCCAATCTGCGTCGGTGAATCCACTCAACCTAATATCATTGCCACGAGTGTATTTCAGTCCAAGCTCGACTATTCCTTGTAGATATTTGAGAACATGTTTGGCCGCTGCCCAATGAGCCCTCCTTGGTCCTACCATGAACTGACTGAGGGTATTGACAGCATAACAGATGTCTAGCCTCGTGTTGACCAGATACATCAGAGATCCTATGAGCTGCCTATACAAGTTAGGATCAGCTTCATCATCTTTGGACGTGTCGATTTTCTTCTAGTTGGTGATCATTGGAGTAGCCATGGGTCTACAGTCCTCCATCTGAAACCTCTTCATAATTTATGTAGTATACCATCCTTGACCAAGGAAGATCTCGCCCTTCTGCTACCAAACTTCCAACCCCAGAAAATAATGCATCAACCCTAGATCCTTCATGTCAAATTTTGCAGCTAAATTCTCCTTGTAGTCCTTGATGAGCCTAGATGATCCTGTCAGAACTAGATCATCTACATACAGTACCAGTATCATAGGCTCACTCCCTACTCTTAGATAGTAGAGATTGGGATTTGCGTCACTCTTGACAAACCCCATCTTCTGCAAGTAGCTGTCGATTCGACCATACCAAGCTCTAGGGGCTTGCTTTAGTCCATACATGGCTTTCTTAAGCTTGCACACATGAGTCTTATGTTCATGTGTCTCAAAGCCCTCTCGTTGTTAAATGTATACTTCCTCTTCTATCACCCCATTCAGGAACGCAGTCTTGATGTCCATCTGGTGAATCTCCCATCCCATCTATGCAGTTAGGGATATCACGGATCTAATGGAAGTATATCGGCCTACTGGGGCGAAGGTCTCTTCATAATCTATCCCTTCCTTCTAAGCGTACCCCTTAGCCACAAACCTGGCTTTAAATTTCTCGATGCTGCCATCTACAGCATATTTGATCTTGTAGATCCATCTCAAACCTACAATTGATTTGTCTTGAGGTTTGGGAACCACTTCCCAAACATCATTCGTCATGATGGAACTGTATTCTTCCACCATCGCATCTACCCATACCTGGTGTTGAGTTGCCTCCTGAAAAATAGAGGTTTCCCCAACCTGTGCTACCAAAGCTTGGTACCTTTCAGGTCGCCTGCACTGCCTCTTCTTATTTCTGGGGGCTCCGACAAAGTCTTTTGCGTCCCTCAGAATATGTCGCAATTCCCTGCTCGTTCTACCATTGGTAGTAGGTGGATTTACCTACTCTCCTTCCTGCAAGACCTCGGGAGATGTATCCCTTGGATCCCTGTGCCTTGGAGAGGCACTCATATTACCCTCCGCAGGTCGTTGTGGTTGGACCAGCGGATCCTCCTCAGACTCCGTAGCAGAAGGCATCTCTCGGGATTTCCTGAAGGCCCTTTCCTCCATGAACTTTACATCTCGCCGCACTACAAATTTCTTGCTCTCAGGAGTGTAAATGCGATAAGCCTTTGCATTCTCGCTATATCCCACCAGATATCCTTTTTCCGCAGTCATATCCAACTTCTTCCTCTACTGTTCGGGCACATGACAATATGTCGCATTGCCAAAGATCCTAAAGTAGCTTACCTCAGGCTTGCTGCCAGTGAAGACACTTTCTGGAGTGATCTTACCCAATGCGTTGTGAGGAATCATGTTCTATACGTAGACAACTGTATTACAAGCTTTAGCCCATAGGAATTTGGGCATGTCTTGGTCATATAGCATTGCCCTTGCAGCCTCGACAATAGTTCTAATATTTCTCTCTACCACACCATTCTGCTCCAGATTATATGGAGCGGTCCACTCTCTTTTGATGCCTTCCCTTGCGCAAAACCCTGTGAAGTCTTTATCAATGTACTCTCCACCATTATCTGATCACAATACCTTGATCCGCTTTCCTGACAGATTTTCTACCAGAGCTTTAAACTCTTTGAATCGACTGAAAACTTCGTCCTTGGTCTTCAGAAAGTAGATCCAGGTCTTCCTGGAATGATCATCAATAAAGGTGATGAAATACTCGACACCACTAAGAGCTCTAGTGGACATTGGTCCGCAGATATCCGAGTGTATTAAGCCCAACACACTCTTAGCCCCATTGCTGCTTCTATGATACGCTGCCTTGGCATACTTTCCCAATACACACCCCTACAGACATCGTCTCGCTTGGTGCTCAGTTCTGGAACTCCCGTGACAGACTTCTTGAGAACCCTTAACGCCCCATGGTGCAAGTGCCTCATTACCCTGTGCCATAGCTCATTCAAATCCTTCTCATCAGTGTTGCCTATCAGCGCCATTGGAGATTCGAGCTGTAACTTGTAGAATTTGTTGCTCCTGACTCCGATTTATGCCTTCATCTTCTAACTCGGGTGTTTGATGTATACTCTAGTGTCAATGAAGTAAACGTCATAGCCTTTGTTTTGATGCTGTGACACAGAGAGTAAATCCATCCCCAACCCATGCACATGCAGCACATTGGTGGTCAAAGCTTGTTACCGGCTTTTGTTTGAAATACTATGGTACCTCTTCCAACAGGGGTACATTTCGCTTTATTGCCCATGGTGATCTTAAAGTTCATCTGCTTTTCTTGGTAGCTTGAGAAACATTCTCACACTCCCGTCATGTGAGTAGAAGCTCCACTATCGATATACCAGATCTCAAGAGAAGCAGAGCTTGACACACAAGCAAATTCTTCTTCCAATCTGGATGCCAAAACTGAAACGTTGTGATCCATCTATTCTTTCATGCTTCCCTTACTTTCCGGAGAACTGCGTGAACCCTTCTATATTGTTGTTGTAGTAGCATCTGAATCACATTCTATCGCCGGTTCTCTGCTCCTGTTACTCATCTTTGCTTTGATACCATGTGAAAATTTCAATCCGGAAATTACTTCTACAATGATAGATTTATTTCTCCTACTTATTGTTTTTGATAAGTTATTAACAGAGTTCTTCAGTAAATTTCGAAATAAATACTACTGCAGCATTAACTTAAGTATATGCAGAGAATAGAACAGTAAGAAATACAAGAATAACAATCAATCACATAAACACAGTTATTTTTGGACAATTGTCCCCGGAAAAACCCAATGTGGGAAAACCGGTGCATCAGATGAGGGTTTATATATTATTCTTTAGCAATGAAATTCTCTACAAGAAAATGACTGGAAGACTTCTTAGAAAACATCTGAGATAAATTCTCACGGTCCTTCTGGAGAAATTTCTAACGCCCAGGAGACTCCCAGCTCCCTCTACGTCCCTTTGCGTGTCTCTTTGCACAATGCTTGCGTGTGACTGCGTCACTCTGCACTGCCTACTCTGGCCTTCTGCGTCCCTCTCTCCTCAACCTTTGTCACTATTGCCTCCCTCTGCTTCCTCTGCCCTGCAACTCTCCCTCTGAAATCGAATTTTATTCCTTCAGAATCGACTTCCTTCGGGTTACTGAATGTTTGCCCGGCTTACTTTCCAAATGACCCTCAAGCCTTCTTTTATAATCTTCTCATTGATGAAGCAACGGCCCAGATTAGAAGTCTAATGAATGGCTAAGATTAAAACTTGACTTGATCTTCGTTCTCTAGAAGATTCACAATCTGCCTTATTAATACCCATTAATTATTTAATTTCCTTAAGTTTAGACTTAGGGTCTCCATTAAAATAATTAATTATTTTAATAAAACATGAACCGAGTGGAATTTCCATAAACGATTTCTAGGTTATTTGGAGTACTGATGTCCAAGCCTCCCCACAAATTTTGAGACTTGGAACACTTTCTGATGCTACAAAAATCAACATGCATCAACAAAACCATGGATGTCCAAAACTCTATCCAATTCTGGCCTTTCCTGGTAGCACAAACCATAATCACTAGCGCCACGCAAATATCTGAAAATCTGCTTCATTGTTGTCCAATGCTCTTTCCCTAGCTTTGACATAAACCTGCTCAATACTCCCACTGCATACATCAGGCTACCCACTATTCTTGCATATGGAACATGGGACATATCCTCCTCTTCTTCTTGTGCCTTGGGACACTATTCAGCAAATAGCTTTACACCTACAAGAATAAGGAGCTTCACCGGTTTACTATCTTGCATATTGAACCTCTGCAATATTGTCTCGACATACTTCCTCTAGTTTAACCAGAGCTTCCTCTTTGCTCGGTCTCTCTTAATTTCCATGCCCATAATATAGTTTGCAGCACCAAGATCCTTCATGTCGAATTTGGAGAACAATTGGGTCTTCAAATCCTGGATAATTTTTTTGTCATTTCCAACCAGCAACATATCATCACAGCAGGAGTTTGTGGTTCTTCCTTTCCTGAATCTCGTTCTGTTGTAGAGTCTGATTCATCCTCCTTTACCTCAAACTCTATCTTCTTAGGTTCCTTTGGTAGGACTTCATGTTTAACAACATCTTTCACCTCTATAAACACCACATCTCGGTTGTACACAACCTTCCTTGTTTCTGGGTTCCAAAGCTTGTAACCTTTTAAACCATCCTTATACCCAATAAAGATGCACCTTTCAGATTTATTATCCAACTTGGTCCTTTCCTCCTTTGGAACAGGTACATATGCATCACATCCAAATACCCTCGTATGTGAAAGAGGCTTTCTTACCAGTCCATACCTCATGTGGAGTGTTATCCTCCAACGTTGATGAAGGTGATTTGTTAACCAGGTAACATGCAGTCTCCACTGCCTCTGCCCAGAAATCCTGTCATAACCCAGTGCCACTGAGCATGCTTCTTGCCTTTTCCATTAGTGTTTTGTTCATTCTTTTTGCAACTCCGTTTTTCCTAGGTGTGTATGTAGTCTTCTGTCGTGCTATACCACACTTCTTACAGAACTCTTAAAATTCCTTCTTGTAGAACTCTCCACCATTATTTGTCCGCAGCACCTTTATCTTCTTCTTTGTTTGGTTTTCCACCAGAGCCTCAAATTCTTTAAATTTGTCAAAGACTTCATATTTCTTCCTCAAGAAATATATCCATGTATTCCTTGAGAAGTCATCTATGAATGAAACATAGTACACAGACTTACCCAATAATGGAACCAACACAGGTCCAAACACATCACTGTGCACAAGCTCTAATATCTTGTTCGCCTTCTTAGCACCAGAAGGAAAACTCACCCGATTCTGCTTCCCATATACATAATGTTCAACGAAATCGAAATCCAAAGAGCAATTAGACATACCTTCTACCATACCATTACCATGCAGTATCTTAAGGCCCTTCTCTCCAATATGTCCAAGTCTTTGATGCCATAGCATGGTCTTTTCTCCAGAGACCGCTAGGCTTTCCGCTCCACTTTCAGGAACCACAGAACTATTGCACCCATTAATAACAGTGCTACCCTAAAGCTTGTATAGAGTTCCAACCCCAACTCCCTAAATTAATACTAGTGCTCCCCAAACCATCTTGCAAGTATCTTTCTCGAACATTGTTTTTACACTTGCATCATCCATCTTGCTTACAAAAATCACATTTCTGGCCAATGCAGGAATATACAGAACAACAGGAAGTGTTCTAATCCTTCCACCTTACAGCTTCAGCTTGACTTTTCCACATCTGACAATTCTGGCCTTCCTATCATCCCCTAAGAAGACATCACCACCATCATACTTCTCAAACTCGCAGAACCACTCCCTATGGGGAGTGAAGTGAAAAGATGCACCTAAGTCAATAAACCATACCTCATGATCTACATATGTATTTGAATAAGAAGACAAACTCAGGAAACTCAATTCCAACCCTTCCGGCTCAGGAAACTCGATTCCAACCCCCTTCCAGCTCAGAATTCCGATCTCCCATCAAAATCTCGAACTACTGCTCAGGAAGACTACGCTGCCTCTGCGTGTGGCCTTCGTGGCCCTACATCACCCTCTCTGGGCAGTGCGCTAACTCCTCTACATCTTTCTCTGCCTCTTTGTTGGGTATTCTTGGCCCCGAAGAATATCCTCCAACCAAAACTGTCTGTGCCCCTCAACTACGTGAGAATCTCTCAATTAAAGTTTTCCTCTGAGCACTGCTCACTTCAGAAAATTCGATCTCTTGATCTCTCGGCGTGTTTCCAAATGGCCCTCAAGCCTTCCTTAAATAATCTTCTCGTTGACATTCAACGGCCCAGAATAGAAGCTAATCAATGGCTAAGATCATTTTGGCCTGATCTTGTCTTCTTCTAGAAGTTACACCCACAATTTAGATTAATACCCATTAATTATTTAATTACCTAAGTTCAGACTTAAGGTCTCATTAAAAATAACTAATTTATTAAGTAAAACCGTCTCTAAGTGGAATTTCCCCAAACAATTTCTAGGATATCTGGAATGCATATGTCTAACCCTCTCCACAAAATTCGAGACTTAGAGCACATCCGATGCTACCCCAAATCAACACTCCCTCTTAGCAAGGAATGTGCTCTAGCAATATACCCTGTTGCATATTGCTCTGACTCTAAAGCATCTCCCTCTGCGTTGTTGATGTCTGACATGTTGTCCACCAACTACTGAGTTGCTACTGCAACTATACTGTTGTTGACATTGCCACTGCCAACACTGCATCCGTACTACAGCGTCCTCTCAAATGTTTTTGCTAGCACTGCCACTACTAACTCTGCACTGCAACTTAGTTACTAAGAGAAGCAACTAAAAAACATCCAAAATCTGAACAAGTGTTCAGTATGGATACATCTTTATGCTAAAACTTTGACTATTGCTAGTCCCACATTGTCCCTCTAAATCACTATGTTGTTGTTGCTTTGCGTTGTGCCTCTCTGCATTGCGCTACTCAGATTTAGCGCTCTAGCAACTGCATCTGTCGCTCCAACACTCCTTTGCACCAACTAAAACTCCTCCAACCTGCTATTACTAA
The DNA here is from genome assembly GCA_034641835.2 of Pinus albicaulis. Classification (NCBI taxonomy): domain Eukaryota; kingdom Viridiplantae; phylum Streptophyta; class Pinopsida; order Pinales; family Pinaceae; genus Pinus; species Pinus albicaulis. The sequence continues at coordinate 522,630,644 of CM076583.1, read as the reverse complement.
TCTTGGGCTCCCGTAGCAAGGTCGTGATCCAAGAGATGGACTCCTCAAGGATCCTGCCCAACTAAAGTTCTTGCGAACTTACAGTTCAATGTCGCCCCATCTACCTCCTGGAGATGCGTGGGCACTCATGGCATACTCATCTTCTTCGATCTTTGCGGGCGCAACCTTCGAATCATGCTTCTCATCCTAGTCCTTTTTCTTCGAAGGACATTGCATTGCGTAGTGACCAAGTTCACCACTCTTGAAGCATTTTATCTTCGAGACATCCTTCTTCCGTCTTCGCTGCTCCTGCTGCCCCTTGGATGCAAGGGCTGCATTTTCCTCCTCCTCCTTTGCCTTCGACCCACTGCCACTATTGTCGTCAAGTTTACACTTGACTAGGTCCCTCCTTAGCTCTTATTGTTGAAGAGCAACCCACATCTCTTCCCAGCCCAGCAAGGTTGCTCTGCCCAGGATACTCCGGACGAAAACCTGCCATTCTTTTGTGATTGCGTTGAGGGCCAGCCTTACCATCGTGGTAGGCTGAGGTGTGGATCCCACGGCTGCTAGTTGATCATGAGTTTCGTGAAGCCTAGACAGGAATGGAACAATATGCTCCCCTTTCTGCATCTGAATCATCCTCAATTTCTGCTCTAAGTACATCTTCCACTGCTCAGAAGATCTTTCATATAGCGATGCTAAGGGTTCCCACATTTGCCTAGTTGTGTTCTTGCTAGCTATGCGGGACACTGTGATCCTTGCCTCCATCTAGGAGCAGCCTCTTAGCTTTCACCATATCAGCCTTTTACTTCCTGTTCTGATCTAGATTTGTAGGGACAGCTACTGTACTTTCCACGAAAAGCTTGAGATCGTATTCGTCTAGAAGGCATTTGATTCTTGCCTTCCAGATCACGTAGTTGGAGGATCCCTCCAACCAATCCTGATCTCTAAGCCCGTGAGCTACCATATCTGCCAAAAAGAAAATGTCGAATCTGCTCCCTCTCTTTCTCCTCTACGCAGCACTGGACTGGCTTACGCACTCCTTGCTGGAGGTGGTAAATTAGCCACCCAGATCTACTACTCAGATCTCGAAAAATAGAATCCCTGGCTAGGAATTCCCTCACTGTGCTTCTTCTCTCTCTTCTTACGACTTTCTGCCCAGCAAATTGCTTGCAAAAAAAAAATTGTGTCCCACCAGCTTTACACTGAGGCTCTGCGTTGCTCCCTCTGGCTCGGAAAAATCTCGATCTGGAAGCCCTTCCTCTCTGTCGACTCACTCAAAGAGAGACTTTCCTCGAAATTCAGCCCTCTTGGCCTAGACTGCGCAATCCCTCTGGGGATTCGAATTACTGCCTTCTGCAGCTATTCAGCCTCCTGCTCAGTGCTGGATTTGCTCTGCTTGTCTCACCTGCAACGCTCTGATACCATGTGAAAATTCCAAGTCCGGAATCCTACTACAACCAACTGAAATTACTTCACCTACTTGTTATTGAATGAACAAGTTATTTACGGTTTTCTACTGCAAATACTGAAGCAAATTACTACTGCAGCCTTCACTTTATTAATTAAATATGACGAAACAAGAAACTAAGCAATAAAGAAAAACATCGCACAAGACACCGTTGTTTTTGGACAAACGTCCCCAGAAAAACCCATTGCGGGTAAACCGGTGCAGCAGATTTGAGGGTTTTATTATTAAGCAGTAGTTATTTCTGAATACAATCTCTGGGTGCCTTGCTGGAAATCCAGTACAGAGAATATCACTCGGCAGAGAAAAATAATGAGATTACCTCACTAGAAAAGTCCCGGCTAATCCGGTAGCTAAAACGACGAAGCCCCAGCACCCTCTGTGCTACCTCTACGCAGTAATTACGTGGGCCTGCGTGGGGAACTCTGGAGTGTTGCGTCACCTCCTCTACTGAATCGATTTTCTCTAAGGAAACTCGATTCCAACCCATCCAGCTCAGAATCTCGATCTCCCAACAAAATCTCGGACAACTGCTCAGGAAGACTGCACTGCCTCTGCGCGTGGCCTTCATGGCCATGTGTCACCCTCTTTGAGTGCTGCATCACTCTCTCTAGGCAATGCGTTGCCTCCTCTGTGTCTTTCTCTACCTCTCTGCTGAGTATTCTTGGCCCCAAAGAAGATCCTCCGACCAAAACTATCTTTGCCCCTCAACTGCATGAGAATCTCTCGATCAGAATTTTCCTCTGAGCACTACTCACTTCAGAAAATTCTATCTCTTCATCTCTTGATGTGTTTCCAAATAGCCCTCAAGCCTTCCTTAAATAATCTTGTCGTTGACATTCAACGGCCTAGATTAGAAGTTAATCAATGGCTAAGATCATTTTTTGCTTGATCCTCATCTTCTTCTAGAAGTTACACCCACAATTTAGATTAATACCCATTAATTATTTTAATTACCTAAGTTTAGACTTAGGGTCTCATTAAAAATAATTAATATATTAAATAAAACCGTCTCTGGGTGGAATTTCCCCAAACGACTTTTGGGTTATCTGGAATGCGTGTGTCTAAGCCTCTCCACAAAATTTGAGACTTAGAGCACATCTGATGCTACCCCAAATCAACAAGCGAGTCATTCTCAGAGGCTAGATTAGGCAAACGACTTGATCACTTGCAGTTATAAGCAGAGCGCCCTAGTGCCTGCACAAATTTGACGCAGAGGCTAATGCAGGGGTTTCATGGAGCCCATTCAAACCCAGTTTCGATGCTGGATCAATGCCGAGTGAGACAAAATTTGTCTCACTAATTTTTATGGCCAGTTTTTCCTATAATGGACTGCCAGTTTGTGCATCCAAATTGTACTCAAAATTTCACTGCTGCATAATAATAAAAACCCTCAACTGTTGCACCGGTTTTCCCAAGTTGGGTTTTTCCAGGGACTTTTATCCACAAATAACTGTGTTAATTATTGTGTGTGTGTGCTAGTATTTTCTCAGTTTCCAATGCTATTTTTCTTCTATAGTTTATTGGTGAAGATCACAGTGTGAATTATTTGATATTTGTCGTGGCAAATAAATTGTTAAATAAATTAACAATTAGCTAGTTGTTATGACAGATGAAAATTTCACAGATATCATAGTGCACAGGAGACAAAAGACGCCAGAAATTAGGCCATAGACCAAGGCAAAACCCACAAGGGTTAATCCCAACAATCCTTTCCTTATGGAATCAATTCAACAAGAGAGACATCAAAGTCAAGATCATAGGAAAATTGACTAGTAAGATGACAACCTTAGCAATCCTTCAAGAAGCCAAGTCAACCCTCCATAAACTTTAGTGAAAGGTCTACAAGAAGATCTACAATAGGAGTCAAATTTCAGCCTGACTCTTCCACAAAAATGACATACTTCACCATAGAGAAATTTGGGTCTGACCTCAGGAAGCAATTACAGAAATTTTGGCTCTGTCAAAACACATGTGGGAGCAGCAGAGGGAGTAGTCTTCACATGTGTGAGTTCTTGTGCTTTTCTTCCAACTTCGTCCTCCATTTTCTTGTCCTTCTTTGCATAAGAGAGAGAATAAAGATATCTCTTGATGATGATCCACGAATTTCCAAATGAGAGAGATCAAGTGACCTTATATATAGCTTCTTTGGGGGCTGAAAAAACGCCTCTCAATTGTTGAGCCTACTTGTCATGGAGGATGGATGACTTGGTCTTCTTGAGGAGCCTTAAACCAAAATTTATAAGCCAAATTTTCTTTTGGCAAATACAATAATAAAATTTTCTTTTTGAGCATGAAGAACATGCTTTACATAAATAATAATGATAAAAATATATTATGAAGACCAACCATAGCTACAAACTTCAACACAATCTTCATTTTTTTGAAATACTTCTGCGAACGATTTCTCTGTTAGTTTTTGTAGCATCGGATGTGTTCTATCCACGAAATTTGGTGGAGGCTAGAATACATGAGATCTCCAAAACCCATAAATCGTTTATGGAAATTCCACCTAGAGATGACTTAATTAGATTATTAACCTATTTTTAATGTTTCTTAAGTCTATATTTAGGAAAAGTGGTTAATTAATCAAAATTAATTAAGTCAAGGTGAGAATTTTCTAGAAACTCACATGGATCGATCTGAAAATGATCTGAGCCATCGATTAAGATTTAATCTTGGTCGTTGGAGTTCTAAAAGGAAGACATAAGAAGGGATCGATGTGGTGATGGAGAGTGCACAAGAGTCACTCGGAGAATTCGATTTTCCAGAGTAGTTGCAGTCAGTTGTTGGAGCATTTGAGCTTCGGTGAGGCAACAGAGTTAGTGAGGGGCAGAGATAGTGATTTAGAGGAATTTTTCTAGATCCGGAGAGGCAGCAACAAGAGGACTGAGTTATTCCCAATGAGGAAGCGCAGAGGATTTCACAGTTGCTTCAGAGAGGGCAGTTCGATTTGCTGGAGAGAAATTCTTCTCAGTTCCAGAGGTCGGCCAGAGGGTCCAAAGTGTCGGAGAGAGGATTTCCCCAGCAGAGACAGGCAAAACAACTTCATCAGAGATTGGTTGGAGGATTGACGTCATAGGGTTTGCGCAGAGCAGCGCAGAGGGTCCAGGAGGCCGAGTTTTCTGAAGGAAATTGCGCCGTGATTGGTTGTGGAAGAAGGGTAATTCCCTTCGAATATTTTTTCCCAGATTTCTTGATGTTTGAATTGCCAGTTGAGCATCCATAGATTGTATTCAAAATTTCTCACTGTTGCATAATAATAAAACCCTCACTTTTTGCATCGGTTTTCCTAAAATGGGTTTTTTCAGGGACATTTGTCCAAAAATAACGGTGTCAATTTATGTGTGTGTGTGATAGTATTTTCTCAGATTCCAACGCTATTTATTTTCCGCGGAATTCTATTTGTGAAGATTGCAATGTGTTTATTTCGATGTTGTTGTAGCAATAAACTGAATAATTAATTTATCATTTAGAAGAAATAATACCAGTTGCTGCAATAGGATTTCAACAGTAAGTTGAAATTTCAACATAGTATCAGAGAGTAAGTGATCAGCCAAGAAGCTCAAAAGCGAAAAGGAAAATTTCACTGCCTAGAGGGAGCACAAGGCCGAAATTTTTTGAGACAGCGTAGTTCATTGACAGGCAGGCCGAATTGCTAGGGCAGCAGTTCGATTTTCAATTGTTGGGTTGCAGAAAAACCGAGTTGCCCAGATCAGTGATTCCAGCAGTCAAAGGGAGCAGCTCAGATTTTCGTTGAGAAAATTTCTGGTTGGACGCAAAGGGTTTTGCAGCAGCAAAACCAGCGTCAGGTGGAAGAGAAAATCACACACCACAAAGGGAAAATTTTCCTCGGGGAACTTCGAGTCTTGGAAGTTTGAATTTCCAGTTGCAGATTGGCAGTAGCAGCTAGCAGAGTCACACATTCCAGAAAGGAGTGTGAATAGCAAAGCAGCAGTCGAGCACAGGGAAAGAGGGAGTTTTCGACAATTTCAGAGATGGCCACTGCAGGGCTTAGAGATCAAGATAGGTTGGATGGAGCTTCCAACTATGTCATCTAGAAGGCTAGGATATCCTTCCTTCTAGATGAATATGGCCTGAAGCCTACATCGATAATGTGGTGGCAGTTCCTCAGGATGCGGATCACCTGAAAGAATATAGGAAGGAGATGGCGCGGGTGAAGCGGTTGATCTTTGATGGAGTCCGGGACCATATTGTCTCACATATAGCGGTGAAGTGAACAACCAAAGAAATGTGGGATGCTCTCTCCACGCTATACCAAGGTACTTCCAAGCAATGGAAGATGTTCCTAGAGGAGAAGTTGAGATGTATCAGGATGCAGAAGGGGGAAGGGATAGATCCCTTCCTAACCAAGATTCAAGAGGTCCAATATCAGCTTGCGGCTATTGGGGCAATGCCTCAACCTTCAGAGCTAGTATGATTAGCACTCAACAGAGTCTCTGAGGATTGGCAGGTCTTCGTCCAAATTATATTGAGCAGAGACACACTACCAAGATGGGACAGAACGTGGGCCGATTTACAACAGGAAGAATTGAGACGAGCTCTGTTGAACAGCTCCATCAGTGTAAGCAGTAGCAATGGACAGAAGGTGGTAAAGGAGGAAGAGAATGTGGCCCTAGCATCTAAGGGTCCTAGTCAGGGCAAAGAAAGAAGAAGAAGGACCTATCTAAGGTCAAGTGCTTCAAGTGTGGTGAGTTTGGCCACTACAATACCTAGTGTCCTCTCAGAAAGAAGGACAATGAGGAGAAGCACGACCAGGCAGTAGCACATGCTAAGATTGATAAGTTGTCCTCCAGGTTGAAGGAAGACTTCGCTATGATGGTAGTCATACCTCCAGGAGTGAGGTGGGGTGACTTGGAGTTGTAGCCCAAGAGAGCTACAGAGCAAGGTCCTTGAGGAGTCCACCACATGGATCATTACCTGGCTACGAGGGCCCACAGTATTCAGTAGCAAGATGGATCAGTGGCAGTTGATGTTGCCAGTACCAGAGTGACAGTTGCAGAGACTAGTAGCAGTTAAATGTTGGGGAGCACAGTGCAAATTTGGCAGCAGTGCAAGTGGCACAGTGTAGAGTTAGCAGCAACGTAGAGTCTTCAATCGACAGAGCAGTAGCTAGTAGCAGTCATAGACTCAGGTGATAGATGCATAATACTGAACATAGTTGATTTAGTATTTTGGATGTTTTTTAGTTGCAGTGCAAATGCAGTGTTGGCAGTAGTTCAACAGGGTCTGCAGCAGCACAAATGCAGCATATATCAGAGTTGCGCAGTTGTTGGTGGGCAGTATGACCAGACATCAGCAACGTGATAGGGGATAATACAGGGACAGGGTGTGCAGCATTAGAACACATTCCTCACTAAGAGGAGTGTTACTTTTTGTAGCATCGTATGTGTTTTACCCACAAAATTTGGTGGAGAGGCTAGAATACATGAGATATCCAAAACTCAGAAATCGTTTCTGGAAATTCTACCTAGTGATGACTTAATTAGATTACTAATCTATTTTTTAATGTTTCCTAAGTTTAAACTTAGGAAAACTGGTTAATTAATCAAAATTAATTAAGTCAAGGTGAGAATTCTCTAGAAACTCACACAAATCGATCTGGAAATGATTTGAGCCATCGACTAAGATTTAATTTTGGTCGTTGGAGTCCCAACAGGAAGACATAAGGGATCGATGGTGATGGAGAGTGCACCAAAGTCACTTAGAGAATTCAATTTTCCATAGTAACAGTAGTCAATTGCCGGAGTGCTCAAGCTTCGATGAGGTAGTAGAGTTAGTGAGGGGCAGGGGCAGTGATCCGAAGGAAGTTTTCCAGATCCGGAGAGGCAGCAGCAAGAGAGTTGAGTTATTCCCAGTGAGGAAGCGCAAAGGAATGTGCAATTGCTTCAAAGAGGGAAGTTCGATTTGCTAGATAGAAATTCATTCTCAGTTCCAGAGGCCGAGCAGAGGATCCAGAGTGTCAAAGAGACGATTTCCCCAACAAATACAGGCATAACGACTTCATCAGAGACTGGTTGGAGGATTGACGTCATAGGGTTTGCGCAAAGGCTGACGCAGAGGGTCCAGTACGCCAAGTTTTTGAAGGAAACTGTGTCGGGATTTCTTGTGGAAGAAGGGTAATTCCCTTAAAATAATTTTGCCCAGATTTTCTTGCTTTTTGAATTGCCATTTGAGCATCCATAGATTGTACTTAACATTTCTCACTATTGCATAATAATAAAAACCTTCACTGCGGCACCGGTTTTCCCAAGTTGAGTTTTTCCAGGAACATTTGTCCAAAAATAACGGTGTCAATTTTTGTGTGTGCGCTAGTATTTTCTCAGATTCCAGTGCTATTTATTTTCCACAGAATTGTATTTGTGAATATTGCAGTGTGTTTATTTCGATATTGTCATAGCAATAAATTGAATAACTAATTTATCAGTTAGAAGAAATAATACTAGTTGTTGCAATAGGATTTCAGCAGTAAGTTGAAATTTTCACATTCTCCTATTGGTTCGGAAACATTTTCTCAAAAAAAGCCTTCAGGCTAGTAGGAAAACTAGCTCTAATACCATTGTAATATTCATTTTTATTATTTTCATTAAAATATTAGGGAATTTACTTTAGAAAATTGTACCATGAACTTCATTCAAAAACACCATGAAAAATTCACCAAATTAACACAATAGAAATTGTCGGCAAATTAAAAATATATAAAATCTAGAAATAAGTAAGTGTTGTAGCTCCAGCAATTTTATTAATGGAAATATTTGGAGGAAAATTACATGAATACTTGAAGCAATAATCTGTGGAATGGATTCCTGAAATTGCTCGCTCCTAATCCCCTTGATATTTCGGCTTTTAACTACATATTTCAACCTCCCAGCTACTGGTAATTCTGGTCCTTCTGGATAACGCAACTCGGGTCACAAATTAAGGATTCAACTCACTACTACTCAAGGATTTCAGCCCCTTCTTTGACAATTCGACCTCTGGATGGATTCGACTCAATTTCTTTGCAAAGATCACAATGGCTAACTAGGGCGGCTTTACAACCACCGAAACCAACCACCACCAGCTAGGGTGTGTATTTCAACACCAAAAACAGGAAACAAATAAAGGGTTTCTCCCTCACACCATAGCTACTAGAGCTCTATATCAATACTCACTTCTATCCCAAATGAACTCTCATCCACCTTTTTATAATTTTCCTCCTCCAAATACCATGGGCACTGATTTACCATGGTCAATACCATAGGTCATCAAAGATTATGGATTTTCTCTTAACTCTTTTTTTTTTTTTTAATTAATTATTCATTTCACTTTTCTTGTTGTTTTCCTCTGCAAGTGAAAATGAACAATTATATTTATCTTCATGGAAGGGGACATTACAGATTGCTAAATTTATGCACTTTGGGATTTTTTCCCTCCTTTCCTATAAAAGGGCATTATCTTTCTTCATTTTATCATTTTATAATCTACTCAGTATTTCTTTCTTCCAAGTTTTCTTGTGTCCTTGGTTTCTTTGTGCTCAGTTTCATTTTGTTATACAATGCAGGCATGGAATAAATTTGTGGGGAAATGTCCCCCATTGAAGTTCCCCATTTCGGAAACATGGGGAGTGTGATCCTCCATGCTATGTATCACTGCTAAAATATTATTTGGACATGGCTTTTCATTTTTACATCAATATTCGTTAACAAAATTGCCTAAGCTGACCAACCATCATCACTAAAATGAAAAGAGTCAACACTAAAGAGTCTGGATCCATGACACAAAAGGTGCAATAAATCATTCAACATAGTTCCCTTTCAAAAGGTCAACATGTTTTATCATATTGAATTCAATCATTTTCCCAAAGGAAGCCAAATCAAAATGAACAAGGAAAATAAGAAATAAGGACAGAACTGAAAAGCATACTTGCATTCCATCTCTATCATCAATTTTCAGGCTACGGAGAAGCCGAATTTTTGAAGACTGAAATGCCTCAGCATGAAGTGTTGTTTTGCCATCAACAGCTGTCATATTTCTAAATTTTTCCTGCCATATGAAAGTTTATTCATAAGAGATCATATTGCTATAAGTTTTTTGCTCCAGTAAAATAACTGATGTATATGAACAAATTTGTCAAGAACATAAACATTCAAATGGAGATTTGTATAATAACAGTAACAAGTCGATGGATATACTACCAGTGTATGTAGTCACACAGAAAAAAGCATACCCGAGAGTATCTATGTACGAGTATATTTTATCACATATAAACTGACACTGCAACTTTGTTACAACCCAGGTTATTGATCATAAAATGAAGTAATTAATAATAAATGTACAAGTGACTAATGAGAAAAAGAAGCCACATTAATCTAAGAAGGTATACCTCACTTATGCACTAGCTTCCATGTTGGTTGGGCCTCATTGGGGTTTTAACTAAGATATCTCCATGATGGTTAAAAGGTGTCTGAGGCAAAGGAAGTAGTATAAATACCTACTCATTTTCCTAGTTTCCTTATCATTGGCATTATCTATTGGCAGGCATAACCATTTGCTTTTTGGTCTCTGCAGCTGGAGAGAGACCTTATTACTTCCACAACTATTGTGCAAGAATTTGGTTATTTACTGGACAATTAGGTTGGATTTTTTACCATATGAGGAGAACAACACTTACCCTGTTGCAGCAACTTGCATTTATGATTATTTACGTACAATTGAGAAGGGTAAATGGTGTCAATCCCAACCAACACTTGCAAAAAAAATTCTAGGCCATGCACAAGATTAAAGAATTTCAAGAAAACACACAAGCTAAACTCTAGGGCATGCACAATATTAATGAATTGCAAGTAAACACACAAGTTATGTAATCAGACAAATAATCAATTATTGAACAACGGAAGTTCTTGTTTATCAAAGAGGGACCATGTACATATCTAATGAATGGAAGTGGCACTAATTGCCTTGAGCGAAGGACACAACTGCACCTAGAGAGACTCTCCTCCCAACTAATGACAAACCACTACAGCCTGTCCCCCCAAGATGGTTAGACTTAGAAAGTGACAAGGGCACCTCTGTCTGTTGCTTACTGGTGGCATGAAAAGTACATTGGCTGTGATCATTATCTCAAGAAGCACTAAATCTAGCTTGCATGATTCATGAGTACTTACTGAACCCACCTCTAGGAGTCATGTTGCCACCTTGACCTTTAGACAACCAACCTATTCAATCACTTTAACATTTTATCAATCCATGCAAATGAGAGGGTGTTCATTTCCAGCCAGTCCACTTAGATGAGGCAATGTGCCAAGAAGCCACCACCACAGGTCCCTTCAATACTTATGAAAATCGATCCCGTTGCTTTCCAATCTTCTCTTTGATTCCATGTAAAGCTCATCAACTCTATCCACCACACTTATACTTTCTCATTGTGTAGAATTCAACCTTTCAACTAATGAAACCTACCATGCAATGAATGAAACCACCCAACTAGTAATAACATTCCACTGAAACTAATAAAACCACCCCTCAACCAATAAGATCACTTCTCTACAAGCTACAAAGCATTTTAGCCAGCAAAAACTGTTCAGAAAACTTCTCAGCGTGAAAATAAATTGTGAAGAAAACGTGTGATGACTATCCAACAGGTAGAAAACTTGCTCAACAGACTATGGAATCTGCCCAACAAGAAAAAACCACTGAAAAATGTGTGTCAAAATTGCACATCAAGTGGGAAGGACAGGTTGGCTAATTGTGTAAACTACAGAACAAGAAAAACCACCAAAAAATTAGTAAAAACCTGACATATGTTCACAGTTGAAACATAAAGAAGAAATGAACACAGAAAGCAAGAGAGTAATCGCATACAATAGAGACGAATAATTATCACCCATACAATTGTACACTCTATACTGAAGAGAGTGTACAATTGTATAGATGGGAATTATTCTTGTGTCTCTCTTGTATGCGATTACTCTCTTACATAGAATTGGGGAAAGTGGGTTGGGGACAGCAATTATATATATATATATATATATATATATATAAAATAAAAAATTATAATTCACCAAAAAATGAGTGATGAGTGAAAAATGAGTGATTGAAATAGAACTAATTTACTGCATATATATCAATATGAAATTAGTAATTACCAAAATCAATATACAAAATTCAAATATCATAATATCAATATGGCATATTGTCCCAAGTCAACTGAAAATGCACATGTTCCAAAACTTTGAAGTCTTACACGTTATGAAATTGCAACATAATAGTTCGATAGTTTGTGACTCTGTGACTCATACTACATAGCCTGTTAAGTCCCTTGGGCCCTTATATTAAGGCCCTAATAAGCATTCATTATTAATTTATTCGTTATATTAGGAGGTTGGCTAGAACCTTTCATTGTACCCTTTAATTTTAATGGTACCTTTGTCTCCTAGATATATATCAAGAAGAGCTAGTCTTAGGATCATCAAACCATGTCTTATACATTGTATTCATTGTAAAAGGAGGTTCCCCCTCGAAGTGGATTGTAATTATTGGCTGCTTATTATTTTTTAGGTGCATGGTTCATAACAATTGGTATCAAAGCATACAAAGTTCAAACCAAGGGTTTTGCTGCTTCAAACAAGTCATCATGGCATTTTTGCCATAATTTTTTTGGGGTAGATTCAAACCGCGAAATTTTGAAATGATGTAGGAGAGATCTATAAGTACATTTGGACAATTTTTCAGATTTTGGTTGCTATACTTTCGGAGATACACCTTGTGGAAGTTAGGGTTTGTGAATGATCCTGAAATTAGTTTCAAACACATCATCTTGGATTTTTCGCAATAACTTTTTTCCTAGGATGTTTTGAAAAGTGAAATTTTGTTAATTTAACATGTTCTTTGCTTAGTACAGTTAGATCCATATGAGCCCAATTATCAATCCATCACATTTACAATTATAACTGAAGAAATAACATGAACCATACTTGCAGAAGACAAGCGAAGACAAGAGAACACAAAGATTGGCTCAAGCCAAGTAAAAAACCCCAAGAAGGGGAAAACCCTTGATCAATTCTTCATATTATTATTATCAAATGTTCAACAGAAAAGAGAGAGAGAGTACACTTTAAAGTCAAGTTGATTTTCCAATATGATGAGCAATACCATAATTCGGATGTCAAATATGCAGCCTTCTATACTGAAGATGAGGATGGCAAAATCACTGTTCAAATAGGACCTCCATCCAATCAAAACTGCACCCAACACCTGGAATCAATTGAACATATCTTCATTCTTCACTGATTTAGGTATGCTCCTTATGTTATTGAACTCGGTCGGGTTAGGGCTAATCATCAATCATCTTGAGCCCTAATCTTCTGTTGAAGTATCCTTCCAAAAGCTGCGGCTAACTCCTTATGAGGCTTCTTCTATACTTCGCTGGCAGGTAGGGCTACTTTGAGCCCTCCGTTCAGACTCACGGCCCTTCACAAACATAGATCTAGGGCTCAACCCTCCTTTTGGCTTCAGTACAGGACTGTGGCTTTCTTACCAATGATCTGCCCACACAGAAATGTCTCAGAACCGGACCCAGAACATGCCCAAACAATCCTCAAATCTTCTGTTATTACTCAGCCTTGCTGCTAGTTCAATGCAGCATCCAAACAGCCTAAGAAAAGGCTTGAGAACCCGACCTCTTTTCCTTCACCTGGTTGCTCCTTCATCTGCGGCCAAACAGAGATGCGAGTTGCTCTTATGTTCCACAAGGATGTGACTCAAATGAGGGTGGAGGCACCCCTATTTATACAATTCAGTAGGGGGTCAATGGACGTGTCTATTAGATATGTTGAGCCAACATAGTGATAGGGCCGACCTTGATCATTTTTGTCTGAAAGAATAAATTCAAAAACCCACTTTATTTATCCAAATTTGACGATCTTTAGATCGATTTTGGTCCTCTCGAAGAGAGAAATTCAATGCTGCAATAATCTTCCCCAAAGGAATTGTCCAAAGTGGAATTTGGTCCTAGTTGCCAATTTTAACAAATTTTGAGCATAATAATAAGATAAATCCAGGAATATCTGATAAAAATTTCAGATTCTAGTTTGCAAAAGTTTTGGAGATATGCCCTGTGGATGTTAGGGTTTTTGAATGGTCCTAAAATCAATTTCAAACAAGTGATCATGGCATTTTCACTATAACTTTTTTCTAGAACACTTCAAACTGTGAATTTTTCAAATATTTAAACAGACATACAAAAGCACCTGTTGCCACAAAATCTAGCAGCCCTTGTGAGGGGATTCACAAGGTCAAGGCTAGACCCTATAACAACAATGAGGAAGGATTGCCATTGTCACCTCAGCAATCTTCCTCTTGTTGTTTATTGAAACTTTACCACAAGGGAGGCTTCCTTGTATACATGTATAAGGGTATTCTAATTAGACGGCTCAAAGTGATGTAAATGGCCTAGGGAAAGATACTCTAAAGCTTAAATAGGTTCAAATCTTATTTATAAGGGAACAAGTATAATAACCCTAGACTAGCTAAGGATGACTACAAGTTAAGGTTTATTGATATGCAATGACAGAGAGTATCTATGCATATAGAAGTCCAAAAAGGATTCCCTCGATGAATTAAATCAATGAAAGAATGGGGGAACCTGTTAACCACCACAATTGCATGACCCCTACAGGAGTAATTTTCTCTTAGATTTGTCTTCAGCCGGTAGCCAGCAGCCCCTTGCCAGCCCCCTGATAGCTTTGATGTGCTACTTTTCTCCACCACTTGAGCCAACCACTGTGAGCCCTTCCTCATCTGTCATGATCGTATGTTTAAAAGTGGGCCATACAATCCTGAAGGTATGATTTTTCATTATGTAATTAGGTGTTTATGCTTGTTTTTATTTGGCACACTTGGGCATGGATTACTAGGAGACTTGGAAGAAGGAGGGGCTTTGACTGTACTCTTGTTCCCTTACCTCAACTGGGGGATTTAATCCTGAATCCTAGTCTCGTGGGATCTCCTTTATTGGCTATTATCTTTAGCAATGGCACTACATGGGAAACCTTGATTTTGCTTGCATGATCCCGATTCCCAACACCATATATCTCACTCCCCTCCGCTCATTACAAACCCTTCTCATATTTTCCCTGCCTGGATCCACATTTGTCCATTGGGTCCACAAGGTGTTAGCCTCACCTTCCCCTTGCCCACACCTTGGGTCGGGCCTGGAACGATGCCCCGAAGGTTGATGCAGCTAAAAAAAAGAAAAAAGCATAATAAGGCCACATACAATAGGAAATGTACCACAAAATGTAAAACATGGTCGAACAATAAATTTACCAAGTGGGAAAAATCCAAACATGAGCTCTACCCCTTATCATTATGGCCATCACCCTGGTTCCTAGGGCCCCTATGAGCAGTGATGACAATATCACCGAAATATCGCAATATTTAGGAAATATCGCGATATTTTCGGGGAAACGAACGTCAAGAAAATATTGCAATATTTTCTCTGCCCGAAAATGTTGCAATATTTCTGAAATATCAACGATATTTCGAGAAATATCGGCGATATTTCGGAAAATATCGCGCGACTACTGAAAATATCGTCGGGCTTCTCCTGGCCGCAGCTAGAAAAGGGAAAAAACGTTTTTTTTTTTTTCATTTCTGTTTGTGAGTGGCTGAGAAGGAATTGTGGAGGTTTTCAAAGAGGAATTGGTGATCGAACAAACATTATCACCAGCACCTAAGAAGTTTTTCATCATCAAAGATTGAAGAACAGTGAGACAAAATCCATCTCTTCCATTAACAGGTATTGTCTCAGTCGAGGGTGGAGACTGAGCATCCCGTCTTGGAGGAGTCACCTGCATGGTTAGAGCCAAAGGAACCATTAGAATAGGGGCAGCAAGAGGAGGAGGAGGAGGAGGCGGAGCAGCACCTGAAGCAGAAGGAGGAAGAGGAGGACGACGACCATGAGGACACCGTGGGAGCATCAATGTCTGCACCATTTGCTATAGATATAGGAGAGCAGAGCTCCACACCCAGTGGTCAGTATTTGACATTAGGTGCAAGGTCAGGGCCTTCTACTGCTAGAGGTAAGCCTGACAAACAGCCCCTCATGTTTTCCCGTAAAAGGGGTAGAGGGCACTGATTTCAGATAGATAGCTGCTATTTTTATTTGTTTTGCTACATATAAATCATGATGATGAGATACTTTTATATGTGTGATGTTATTTTGTATTGGTTCTCCACACTTGAGTCCTTGGTGGACAATTATCAAGGATCAATAGGATTTGGTATCGCCTTTGATGTATCATTTTTATTTTACATCCACTACATCATATATATCAGTGCTTTCTTCGTATTTATGTGCCAATGTGTTTATTTCATGTTGTTATTGCTTTATATGTTTAAAAATCTGAAGAAAAAAAATGAATATATTATGCATTTTTTATGCTTGCCGATATTTGCCAATATTTTGCCGATATTCCCGATAAGATCTTTTCTAGACCCTCACCGATATTTTGCCCATACCAATATTATCAACACTGCCTATGAGTTCCCCCCTACATCATTAAGGAACCCATGATTGTCCCAACCCCAGGTGGGCGATGAACTTCCCAACCTTAAGGGGGTAATCACTTTTATATCTTACACATCATGCTCTCGTCCCCTTGAGCCTTGCTACCCACCACTTGTGGGTAGTGTATATAGGAGAAAAATTTTCTCCCAGATGGTCCTCCACTGGCAGCCAGCAACCCCTTATAGCCACTAGATAGATCGATGTGTCATTATCTCCAACACCTGAGCCATCCATGTGGTCCCTCAACCACTTGTCATGATTTACGTTTGAAGGTGGGGCTCCCAACCCCAAAGGAATGGCTTGTTATTGGTATAGTTCAGTAATTTTTCTTAAATGTCATGGGCATTGTTGGGCAAGAATTGGTGAGGGGATTCAGCGAAAAGAGTGGGTAAGGCTTGTATTCTTGTCTCCATTGCCCGATTTCGTGCTTACCCATGTATCCTAGTCTTGTGGGATCTCCTTTATTGGACATTAGCTTTAGGGTTGGCACTACATGGGAAATCTCGATTTTCGCTGCGTGGTCCTGCTTCCCGACACCATCTACATCACTCCCCTTCCACTCATTTTAACCCCATTCATCTCTTTTCCCATCTGGGTCCACATGTGTCTCCTGGGTCCACATAGGGTTAGCCTCCCCCTCCCCTTGTCCACACCTTGGGTTGCACGTGGAACGATGCCCCGGAGGTTGATGCATCTTAAAAGAAAAGAAAAAGCATAATTTGGTCACTCTCAATAGCAAATGTACCAAAAAATGCAAAATATGGTCGGGACATACAAATTTAGCACGTGGGCAAAAGCCAAACATGAGCTCTACCCCTTATCCATGGTCATCGCCTTGGTCCCTAATGGGCCCTAGATGAGCCCCCTCATCATTAAGGAACCCATGATTGTCCCAACCCATGGTGGGCGAAAAACTTCCCCACTTTAAGGGGGATATCCACTGCTATATATTACACACCATGCTCTCATCAAGCACCAAGCAGTTATGAAAAAAAATCAATGGAAGGAAAAAATGAATATGAATAAGGGTGGAAAAAAAAAGGTCGGGGTAACTCATGTACCACAATTTTCTCCCTCCTACACTCATATACCCAAGTGTGGGTTCCCTTATTATAGTTGCCCTTGTAACATGACATGTGGTCTAGATGATTCCCCTGATCCCCACTTCCCTCCATTACTATATCATTTTCCATCTACCATTTGAGGGATGTACTATGGACATGTCACCCCTTAAGAGGTTGAAATTGCTTAATAGGGTCCTTGGTTAACCCCTTATTGAGCTTGGAGGCACTTGTACATACCAAATCCCACTATGGAAGGGCATGCCACCATGAAGTGCCCCATTGATTCCATGACTTGTAAGCTTTATTACTTGACTATTCTAATGATTTGTTGTATTGGAGGGCGACGGGACGCATTGGATCTTATGCAGGATTGTAAGTGGGTCTCCATTTGGAGATTGGTCTACCTATACGGGGTCCTAGCCCTCCAAAGGGCCACATTGGCACTTATATGGTGAGCGTTGAGAGCCATGGGCCTCCACCATAGCAAAAATTACTTCATGGATCCCCAACAGCGCTCATTGATTTCTCATGTTCCACCTTTTTGGATGAGGATGATGCACCCGGTTCACCATGCCTAGCCACCTCCACAGTTGTACCATAAACTTGGCAGATGCTCCAAGGCCCAGAGGATGTCTCCTGCTGCAGAGGGAAGGCTTATATCGTCATCCTTGCCCTTGCAGACCATTTACAGGCATTTTTGATCGACTTGGAGACCCATGAGGATGTCCTTCTGCCCCCACACCCACTTGGGAGCACCAGAGGTTCTTGCTTGGAAAACAAGGGGCCAACCCCTTGTACACTATCTTTGGAGTCCATTTCTTCATCATGGCACACCTTGGACTTCATTAGGCCTCCTCAAAGGCCCAACGACTCAGTTTACTAATCATTCGATCCTCTTGAGAGACTTATTCTTATGTTATTGAGCTATTTGGTGGGCTTGTCACCAAAAGTATTTTTATTATGCACATTATTTCATTTTAGGGGCTCAATTAGGCCAAGTTAGCTAAATCGAATTCATTAAAGAGTGTATAAATAGAAGTGAGATGATTCGTTTTCGTCATCATCACGAGGATTGGGTTATCTCCTCTTGTGAGAATTTCGCTATCCTTTTTAGAGGATGAGTTTGGATGAATGGATGAATTTTGATGATTGGATCTCCTTCATTTTGTCTTGGAGCTTCTCTATTGGCATATCTTGGTGATTGGATATACTCTTTTTTTACATGTAAGTGCTCTTTTAATGCTATTTTTGTTATTTACTTTTGTCGCATGCATGTTGTTGGGATTTCCGCTATACTAGGCTGAAATTTACTGCTTTCTTATGCGAAATTGTGGAAATTTGATCTTTTATAGCGTTGCATCATGTCACGGGCCATGTATGAATGAGTGAACATTCCTAGAGATAATTTGTGTCAAACTTATATTCATAAGTCACCAAATATTGCAAAATGGAAGTGTAAAGACCTTGAAGTTGCTTTTATCATGCCCTAGTGCCATGTGAAGTTCTTTAAAGGCCTCCTTGACTAGGTGAACTTATTCCATGCTATAAATTCTCCTTGACTCCATCTCTCCCAAAGGATTAGGGATTGATCCTTCCATAGGTGCGTTGAAGAATGTAACTAGCTTCGCTCTTCATAAATTGTACCTGAGTCAAAATGTAATATCTTTGTCAAAAGAAAAGCAAAAAGAATTTTTATTATTATTGAATTGACTTGTTAAAGCAAGGGTTTCATGCTTGGGTCAATTGTCATAGGTCAAGCCTCCATTGTAGGCTTTATGTAGTCATCAAAGTCAAATATTGTTTGGTCAAAGACTCCTCCATCAAGTCAGCCTCTTCACCAAAGTCTTCAAGTTGGCCTCAAAGAAATTATCATCAAATGAACTCAAGTCGGCCTAAAAAGAGACACAACTCTTCATGATTTCATGTCGGCCTATTTTCATATATAAAACTATATATATAAGTATGAGGACTTCGCATAAACACAGTCAACAAGCTTGGATCATCTCTGAAATGAGTTTGGACATCACAGTGGAGATATTTCAGTGTTATCACAGCAATAAAGGTTCGGAGCCATGGGAGCCATCACAGTGATGAGGGTTCGATGCCACCTCAATGAGAAGGTCTCGGTGCTACCACAAAAAGAAGATTTCGGTGATATCATAGTCTCAACCTTGCTCAAATTACAGTCTCGGTGCTCTCACAGTTTCAGTGCCATTACAGTCTCGATGCTCTCGGTATAATTACAGTGATGAGATCTCGGTGCATTACAGTGATGAGATTTAGGTGTTGTTACAGTGATGAGGTCTCGGTGCATTACAGTGATGAGGTCACGGTGCAACTACAGTGATGAGGTCTTGATATAATTACAACAATGAGATCTCGGTGCTATTACAATGATGAGGTCTCGGTGCAACACAGTGACAAGTATTCAATACTAACACAGTGACATGGATTTTGGTATACCTCAAAATACAAGTTCAATGCAAACACAGTGAAAGGTTCTGTTTGCATTGAAGATCAAGTCAGTTAGATCAAGATCCCAAGGACATATATGGGATAATTTAATTGAGATTCTGAGGTATCTTGAAAGGTTGGTGAACTAGTTCAATCTTTATTCACCATATTAAAAGAAACCTTCAAAAATTTCAATATACCTTAAGGAGACATGTTCAGATCATTTTCAGAAAATATGGATATAAACCCTCGCACAAAATCAAATCGGATCAATTTCAGATATTGGGTTCACAAATTTTCGGTGAAGTTACAGTCACATTCATAACTTTGCTATAGAAGAATTCAGGTTCTGTGATATGTTGTCAAAGTTTTGATATGATCATAGGTTGGAGCATTGATAAGAAGCAGTGATGTTTAGAAGAACTGAATCGGTGATAAGGTCAAGGCAGTGACATGTCTATAGGCTGAAGTACTACAAGTTCAATAAAGAAGTACATTTGATCTACATCTTTTTGAAGAACTCAATTCAGTTACCCATGTAAATCTATGTCTACAAGATATATGATAAGGGCTACTACAGGACAAAGGACACGGCCGAAGTCTGTTCTAATTCAAGTCTTGAGGAAATTCAAGTAAGTATTGTCAAGATGCAAGTTTAATGAGTTATCAAATCAGAGGTATGTAATTACAAGGTACATATGTTCATGAGCTTTTAGATTTTCAATATATCTAATCTTAAATGAATCTTCTTTATAGCTACTCTAGGGTAAAGTTTGTAATCCCTAGATAACATGCCTCCTTATTTTCGAGAGTTTATAAGTAATCTAGGATTTCAAGCAAAAGTCCTTGATTGAAACAAGGAATAACTTTTCATAGGATTCCATCCTCCATGGTTATCTAACTTGAGAAATTAAATCATGTTCTTGGTATCACATGTTTTGCTTGAAAGTATGTATTACAGGTATAAAAGATCATGGTCGAATACAAGGAGAACACTTCAAGGAAGCCTTACAAGGTTTGTTAAGGAACATCTCTAGGTATGTCTTAGACTATACATCTTATAAAATTCTCTTCATCGTATTTTGAAATATGGGTTATATTACTAACATCATTGTCTAGCTGTCTTGAATCATAAAGATTCTGGTTTAGGGTGATTCATCATTTGATAAATCTACTCTCTCTACATCCTTGATTGTTCTTATAGAACCCTAGACAAGTTCTCTGGAAAACCCTAACCTAAGGGTATGTTCACAATGAATGAAACCCTAACTTACTTAGGGTTACTGATGGAGTCTAAAGAAATTGCCATATTGATGATGTTATGTTTGGGATTTTGGTATGATCATAAAAACCCTAACTTGTTAGGATTGAAATGGTGTTGTCTGAAATCCCAAACCTTTGAAGTTTTGGTAAAGTAGGGTTGCTATGTTATGAATTGAAACCCTAGATATTTAGGGTTTGGTTGGGTCTATAAGAAAAACCCTTATTTAAAGTCATAGGAATGAAACCCTAGGTATGTGTTCATTTGGTTGAAACCCTAACTTGGTCTACGTCGGTATATGTCTAATATGTTAATATTCCCTGACATATGTTATGCTTATGTTTGATGATGAATTCCCAGACATATGTGTTGACCTAATTGTTAATGGTCATGAATCCTAGGGTTTGGAAATAAGCCCTAGTCAAAGTTTGGTTGTCTAGGATGACATTGCTTGGGAAATCGAGGGTTTTGCAGCAAACCCTAGTAGTAGTTAAATTCTCTAATAAGGAATCTATGGATCTATATAGTGATTGTTGAGAATTTCTAGATGGAAAATCTAGGGTTTACATCAAACTCTAGTAGAAGCTATTCATGTTGTTGATTAAGCTATGATTTGTTTTGACTGTTGGGGCTCATATATGAAATCTAGGGTTTACATAGGAAGTATAACCTATGAATTCTAAAAATTTTAGATGCATTACTCTGGTTTGTTTCTAGGGTTTGCTATATGAAAGAATTTGTCATGTCATTGAAAGAATATTGAAACCCTAGATATAATGAATCCAATATTTTGTTTGAGTTGTTGATGTCATTTAGGGTTTGTAACAAAACCTAGGCAAGAAGTTGAAATATTGAAGTATAGTCTCTTGTTTGATAATGTTTGTAAAGTTTGATATGACTAACTTCACGATTCTATAGATTTGGTTGTACTTTCTATCTAAGTTGTTCAGGTACATCATCTTCAAAATGGTGAAGATGTTTGTAAGAGAAGTTGATATGATAAGCATGATGAGAAGGATGGAAGCCATGAAAGATTCTCCAATATCGTAAGAAGAAGTTGATCTCCCTAGGTTAAGAGGGAGCCTGGATAAAAGAAAACTCCCCTGGTTGAGAGGGAGGGCATATGTTAATTTTGGACAACTAGGTCCAAACTCCATGTTGTGATGCTCAGATGAAGATACCAATATTTTTATTGGATTCCTCTTTCAGAGAGGTGCAAGATGGATCTAAATATCATCTTGATCCGATGAACAAAACACTTATTTTGAATTTATTCAAAATATGTTCAGTGCCCCAATAGTTGTGTCACACACACTCACAGATGGATATAAATTGGTCAACGTTGGAGGACATTTTCACTCATCTCATCCTCACACATTTCTCTCTCCTCATCTGATTGGCTCGATGACCTTAGAGGCTCTTCTCTCCACATGTGGGAAAATTCCAGCAGCAACACATTTCTGATTTCGGTCTAGTGTTTCTGTAGCAAACGTTGACTAGCGTTGACTTTGGTCAACGCAAGGTCAAAGAGACCTGAAACTCTCCCAAAAGTTCAATTTTCCAAATCCGCATTTTTGGCACTATTCTCGAGGCTAGACTTTGACTTTGAATTTTCTGCATTGACCTAGCTGTTGTTGTTGTTTGCGTTGACCGTTGACTGACAACGTTGACTTTTGGGTTGACTTTTGAGCTGACAGTTTGGCTGTCCTAGAGGCTTGTGTGACATTGCTATTTGGCTGACCATATTGAGACTTTGCTGGTTGAAGCATCTTGTTGACCGCCGTAACGCACCAACACACTTACATATTTCTGACTTGTCTTCTGTCGATCTACTAGTATGTTCTATCAGCATTTTACTTTATTGTTGATGCGATTGTTGTCTGGTATTGGGAGTAAAAGTAAAGTTGCATCAAGCATAGAACATCTACAAAAATTTAAATGGTTTCAGAGCTGAGGTGAAGGCAAAGCCCTAATTTGTAGCAATCACCGAAGAAGAGGATGGGTTCCTCAAACTACAATGGCTTTAAGGCTAATGACAAATTGGCTGGGAAGGATGACTTCCATGCTTGGAAGATGACATTGAATCTTAATTTGGAAGACCAAGATGTCATGGACTATGTGCAGGGTAAAATCCCAGAGCCTCCATCCACTGCAACTGTTGCTGCCAAAACAAAGTACAATAAGGGAGAAATCAAAGAAAAGCTGATGATCAGGGACTCAATTCATAAGAGTTTGGTTGCCTACATCTCTAAGTTGGGCACATCCAAGGAGATGTATGATAAGTTGGTCAACATATTCAAGGCCAATAATGCGAATCAAGTCCTATTCTTCAAGAACCAATTGAAGAATCTGAAGAGAGGCAGGGATGAGTCTGTTCAATCAAATTTTCTGAAGCTGACAAAGATCAGGAATAATCTGCTGGCTATTGGGGAAACAATAGCTGATCGAGAGATGGTTCTCATCGCACTTGGAGGTCTCTCATCTGAATGGCATGTATTCAACACTACCATTCTCAATAACAATGTAATACCTGATTTTGACGAAGTACTATCGAGATGCGTACAAGAAGAGACAAGACTGAAGGAATATGAAAATGAAGGAAATGTTGCCTTCGCTGCTCATTTTAGAAAGAACTTTGGTAGTCCAAGGAACAAAGGAAGAGCAAGGGCCCTAGGAAAGAAAGGCAAGTGCTACACTTGTCACAAGCCAGGTCACTATGCTAGAGAATGCCCTTTCAAGAAGGATTCTCCCGATGATGATGAAAACAACAACAACCGGAGGAATGGCAATCAAAGGGACAACAAGTTCAAGGGAAAGAGGAAGGCTCCCTCCGGCGAAAATGGTCAACCTTTCAAAAGGTCAAGAAATTCCAGGTATGAGGAGTCAAATGTTGTTGATAAAAAAAATGAATTCATTCTTGTATCTGTCCTCTCTGTTGCATCTCCACCCGACACTATGGATGTCTGGTTGATAGATAGTGGTGCCCCAAGGCACATCACTGGGTTCAAGGAAGCACTTTCTTATATGGTTGAGAAGGATACTAATCTAGAAATTATCTTTGGAGACAATGCCACATATCCGGTGTGTTGTCACACAGATTGTCTAGGCACCACGACAACGGCTCAGATCGGGGGTTGTCACCCTGATCCCCAATCTCTCTATTTAAGCTGTCTCCTTGCAAACTAAGGGAGGTAGACCCTATTATAAATGAAGAAGAAAAATCTAGGAGACACAGCTAAAACACCAAATACTTGATAAAATTAACGAAATTTCGCGGATTGATTATGTTAAAACCAGTGCCTCATGGAGTCAAACAAAATCTCGTTATGCAATTAAAGGTAAGTATTGGACGTATAAGTGTTGCTAAATGACCACAATGATATTCAATAGAAAGTGCCATGATCATTCATTAAGATACTTGAGCCAATCAACAAAGCTATCATGAAACAATGCCAAATGCTTGAAAATTTTCCGAAATTAAGATATTCCAATATAACCCAGTTCGAAAATTAAAATACTCCATAGTAAAACTTCAAATAAAAATTTGAGGCTTATTTGACTATAGAGAATTTAGAAAATCTTTTGAAAATTATTTTTTATTTTTTATTTTTTTTTAAAATCTAAATCAAGATCTAAATTAAAAGTTAAACCTAAGACAGATTAAACAAAACTAATTCTAAATTAAACTAAATTGAAACTAAGTTAAAACTAAACTAAATTAAATCTAAACTAAAACAAAAAATTAAAACTAAGCCTTAAAACAAATTTAAAATCTAAACTAAAAAAAAGAATCTACTAAAATCAAATTTAAACTCCTAAACTAAATCAAAACCAAAACAATTTAAAAAAATGAAACCCATTTAAATCCTAACTAACATAAACTAATGTAATCTAACATCTAAACTACAAATCTAACGCTATCAACTAAACTAAAAGTCGAACTAAATAAAACTCAAACCTAAACTAAATAAAAAAAAATACACCCTAACTAAAACTAACATTATCAAATTAAAAATGAACGAACGCATCAAATAACACGAATCCGATTTAAATATACATTAATATACATAAGGTTTAAAAATTTCTAAGCGTGCGTTTTTTGTTTTGTTTTGTGTGTTTGCGTTGCAGGTCGATGGACGGGAGGATCGCACGACGGCGTGAAGAGGCACGGCAATGAGGACGGCAGGCGGATAAGGAAGGGAGGTCGATGGTGGTCTGCTGGAGAGGCGTTGACAGAGGGATACGTGAGGAAATGGTCGACGCAGTGAGAAGACGGGTCAATGAAAGTTAATGTTTTGTGTTGCAGGTCAGACGGAGGGATGGCGGCTATGCAAAGTGAATTTGATTAAGGCTGGACGGGATGAAATTTAATGCAGGTTGGATAGATGAGATAAAGGAAAAGCGTTTAAGGAATGTCAGACAGGGAAATAAAGAGCTGGACGGCGATTGGAGGTTTCGATGGGAAGTGAAGAGGAGATCGGACAGGGAATGAGAGAAGACGTTGACAGCAGAGAGGCAATGATGAAGGCAAATGAATGAATGAGTTCTGACAACAGCTAAGGCAGAGATAGTTTCAAAATAAACCCAATACATTTAAATTTATTCCCTCAAAAACAAAAAACAAAAAATCTGCAAACTCAGATTTTTAGATGCTCCTTTAATCATATAACGCTCAGATTTGCCCACAGTAAGGATTCTGAGGCCGGATCTGGCCCTTGGGGGCTGGATCTGGCTTAGATCTTTTAAAAAAAAAAAAAAAACTGATTTAAACTCACAACCTGCAAGAAACCAGTCAGATCTGAAAATATACACACCAAGAAAATGATTAAACCCTTTCAATCTTAATAAAAATACAAATTTACAAGTTAATTTATAGATCTGGTGCCCTCATGGCCAGATTTGAAACATTTCGGCGCAAATTTAGAAAATGAAATTTTTTAAAGAGAGGCACAAGCCCTAGGAGATCCTGCAAAACCACTAATTTCGTAAGATAGACTTGGAATTTAACAAATAATGAGTTTTTCATATTTATGTCATATGAGAGTCGACTGGTCCAACCAAAGACTTCCCCAGACGCTCAATTTAAAAAAATATTTCCCTACACACTTAGATATGAACTTTAGATCGATAGAGATTTAAGAAAATAACATAAGATTTATGAACCCAGAAAACTGCACAAGATACTTGTATGCAGATTAATCCGTGAAGGCCATCAACCATAAAAATTCAAACAAAGTAGCAGAGTTTAGAAATGAATCACCACATAGATCCGATCTCAGAATCGTGCACTTGTCTTGGAAGCTCATCCAATACTTACCTTTAATTGCATAACAGGATCTTGTTTGACTCCATGAGGCACTGGTTTTAACATAATCAATCCGCAAAATCTCGTTAATTTTATCAAGTATTTGGTGTTTTAGCTATGTCTCCTAGATTTTTCTTCTTCATTTATAATAGGGTCTACCTCCCTTAGCTTGCAAGGAGACAGCTTAAATAGAGAGATTGGGGATCAGGGTGACAGCCCCCGATCTGAGCCATTGTCATGATGCCTAGACAATCTGTGCGACAACATTTTTTGGCGTTGTTGCCGAGGATAGAGTTTTTCTGTCCTTGGTCTTAGCGACATTTTATAATCTTCAAATCTTTTTTCGCCATTCATTAGCATGTCACAAGGGATCACATTTTTTGGCGTTCTTTCATCTCTTCATCATCTAATCATTTCACCTTTAGCACCTGGACATTTCGGTTGGCTTCTTGTTTGGGTGGCGACTCCACTTATTCCTCTTTTTACTCCCAGACAAGAATTCCCCCCTGATATCCATCTGCTATCTCTCGATTATTTCTTCTGTTTTAGAATTAGTTTCATGTTCAAGTGGCGACTCCAATTCTTTCATTTCTTACAAGAGTTTCTGCTAAGAAGTTCGCTTCTTGAGGACCTTTTGACTATTCTTGAACACGAATCTATTTCTAAAATCCTAAAAACAATATCATGGATGTTTTTGTTAATATTCAGGGTTATCCCCATGATGTCCCTCAAATGGATAAATTACCATATTTTCAAGGAAATGAAGCAGTTAGTGTCAAATCTCATTTGTTTGCTTTCACTAACTGGTGGAATAGATTTGCAGTTGCAAATAATAATTTTGATGATGTAAAGATGAAAACTTATGTTCTTACTTTTGGCGAGGATGTTGCTGAATGGTTTACGGAAAAACCTGATAATTCATTTGATACTTTTGAATCAATTGTAGCTACCTTTAAGGAAAAATATGGTGATAAAAGGGAAGATAGGCATTTGGTAAGAGAGATCGGTACCATAAAAAAGAAAGAAAATGAAACGACTGAAGAATTTAACAGGAGATTTAATGGTATCCTTAAAGAAATATCTCAAACTCATAAACCTCCTGATGGATCTCTTCTGAATTTTTACATTGATGCGTTTGATTCTAATACTTCATATGAGTTAAGGCGGGCTAAAACTGCAAATTATAAGGCTTGTCAATCTTTAGCTGAAGAGCTTGAAAAAGATAAAAGGGCATTTGCGAAGTCTGAAATTCCTGGTTTTGATAGGGCTGCAACTAAGTTAAAAGAACCTCTAGAAGATGATGATGACCCTATGAAAAGGTTAATGCAAAAGCTTGAAAGCATGGAGCTTAATCAAGCGAAATTGATCTCTGAACATGCTAAGGAAATAAGCGTCTTACAGACTAGGTTGGTCCAAATGGAAAGGGCTCAAATGCAGAATTCCCAACCTAGAAATAATAATGTTTTGCAAAAAAGAGGCCTATCCTATGAGCAGAGATAGACAAATCAACTCGAGTTTGCAAATCTTGTGGATGAAACTCTGCCTTATTGTAGAGCCTGTAATGCTCTTCATGAAGAGGTTACTTGCCATGTTGTCAAAAGAATCATAGATAGTAGAATGGCAGGGTCGAGCCATCAAATTAATGTTGTTGGTAAGGACTATCACATGCATATAGAAGATCATGAAAGTCAGGTTAAGGAACCAGCTCAGATGATTAAGGATGTGCAACCCAATCATACGCAAATGATTCAAAACAAGGAAGCTAACCAAATCAATCTTCAAAATAAGATGACTTCCATGGAAGCAAGTCATGCACAGGAAATAAATGTCATGGAAAACAGGTTAAAGATAATGGAAGTTAATCATTCTAATCAGATGTCCATTATACAGAATCATATGATTGCAATGGAAGCAAGACGGTGAAAGGGACAGGGACTGTGACCCTCCACTTGTCTCAAGGTCAAGTTCTCTGCTTGCAGGATGTACTCTATGTACCTAATTTGAAGAAGAACCTTGTGTCTACATCGGCCTTGGAAGACAAAGGTTTCAATGTGGCATTCATTGATGGGAAGGTGCGTATCTAGAAGAAGAGTTTCAAGGAAGCTATCACGATTGGATTTAGATTTGATACACTCTACCAAATTGGAGGAAGTCCATTGGGAGCGCTGACATGTGTTACTATCCGACAAACCGATAATGGCACTAAATATGAGACGAACGAGTTCAAGAACTTTTGCAAAGAAGCTGGCATCAAGAGGGAGACCACAACTGTCTATACTCCTAAGCAGAATGGCATTGTTGAACGAAAAAACAGAACCATTGTGGAAGTTGCCAGTGCCATGCCATGGGACCAGGGTCTACCGAAGTTTCTATGGGGAGAAGTTGCGAACACTGCTGTGTACATACAAAATCGATGCTCGCATTCCGCTCTGGACTCCAAAACTCCCGAAGAGGTTTACTTTAGTAAGAAACCTGATGTCTCATATTTTAGAGTTTTTGGATGTCCTTTTTATTTTCATGTGCCGAAAGAGAAGAGGATCAAGCTGGATGCTTCTGGGAAAAAGGGAATGTTTGTGGTCTATAGCGAAAATTCGAAGGCCTATAGAGTCTATATGCCTAGTCAAAGGGAAGTGGAGATATGCCACGATGTTACCTTTGACGAAGATGCTTCCTTGAGGAAAGTATTCAATCTTTTGAGATCTGAGGAAGATCATGAGGCGAGGCCTGGAAATCAAGAAGAACCTAAGGATGAGACGATGCCCGATGTTGAAGGACCGATGGACCCGATTGATCCACCTCTTTCGATGATGAAGAGACCATCATGGCTCAGGGACACTCTCGAGGATGCCGAGGGACATATGGCCCCAAGGGGGGCATTCCGTGAAAGCATGAAACCGAATAGATACCAAGGGTATCTAGCAACCATGAGTACTATTGTACAATTTGAGCCTGGATCTTTTGAGGAAGCCATAAAGCATCAAGTCTGGAAGGATGCTATGCACAAAGAGTATGAGTCCATAATGAAGAATTATGTTTGGATTGCACAGGTGGATAGAGTTCTCCCTAGTTGAGAGGGAGGGTTAATTTTGGACAACTAGGTCCAAACTCCATGTTGTGATGCTCAAAAGAAGATACCAATATTTTTATTGGATTCCTCTTTCGGAGAGGTGCAAGATCAATCTAAAGATCATCTTGATCCGATGAGCAGAACACTTATTTTGAATTTATTCAAAATATGTGCGGGTTGGCCTTAAGGTTTTGTGCCCCAGCAGTTGTGTCACACACCCTCACAGATGGATATAAATTGGTCAACGTTGGAGGACATTTTCACTCATCTCATCCTCACACATTTCTCTCTCCTCATCTGATTGGTTCGATGACCTTAGAGGCTCTTCTCTCCACACATGGGAAAATTCCAGCGGCAACACATTTCTGATTTTGGTCTAGGGTTTCTACAACAAACTTTGACCAGCGTTGACTTTGGTCAACGCAAGGTCAAATAGACCTGAAACTCTCCCAAAAGTTTGATTTTCCAAATCCACATTTTTTGGCACTATTCCCGAGGCTAGACGTTGACTTTGACTTTTATGCGTTGACCTAGCTACTACTGCTATTTGCGTTGACCGTTGACTGACATCGTTGACTTTTGGGTTGACTTTTTAAGTTGACCGTTTGGCTGTCCTAGAGGGTTGTGTGACATTTCTATTTCGCTGACCATATTGAGACTTCGCTGGTTGAGGCATCCTGTTGACCGCCGTAACGCACCAACACACTTATATATTTCTGGCTTGTCTTCTGTCGATCTACTGGTATGTTCTATCAGCATTTTACTTTATTGTTTATGTGATTGTTGTCTGATATTGGAAGTAAAAGTAAAGTTGCATCAAGCATAGAACATCTACAAAAATTTACAGCATAACATAGCTTTTTTATTGGAGAATGCACTTTGAAGGATATGTTGTTGCATGAGGAGTAGGAAAGGAAAATGAATGATTAAGGAATCTTCTATCAAAGATTCAGTTGATAGTCTTACTATGATAAGTTGAGAAGCAACATCTAGTTGTCTGGAAGACCCCGAAGGTTTATATTTGGTTATGTACTTTTGAAAGTGTACTATTGATTAGGGTTGTTTTTGTACAGGTAAACCTCTCAAAGTTTTGATAGCATGCTAGTTACAGATCAGTTTGATCGGGAGATATTTTTTGTTGAGGCTTTGTAAGTGAAGCATTGCCTGGAGGACATCTGGTCGACACTTTTTTTTGATGCCCCGAAGTAGGAAAGGAAGTAGGAAAGGTGGTGTTGGTCGTTGAGCTCTGACACGCACCTAGATCATTGGGTTGATAGTTAGTAAGTAAGCCTGATGGTACCTAGAGAGGCTAAAAGCTTTAGTCCATCTTAGTCCCACTCGCATAGATTACCCTAGTCAGGAATCTAGTCCGTGGAATTGCGGTGCCTAAATTCTTGAGAGACCTTAGATAGATTTCCCTGGTCAGGAGTCTAGTCCATGGCATTGTGGTGCCTAAACTTCTTCGTAGATGATGTGTTTTAACTTTTGAGATCTTCCATGTACCTCTTTGATTATATGTAAATATGAATACCTTTCTAGTTAAGAGGGAGTGTTGAAGAATGTAACTAGGTTCAGTCTTCATAACTTGTACTTGAGTCAAAATCTAATATATTTGTCAAAAGAAAAGCAAAAAGAATTTTTATTATTATTGAATTGACTTGTTAAAGCATGGGTTTCATATTTGGGTCAATTGTCATAGGTCAAGCCTGCATTGTAGGCTTTAGGTAGTCGTCAAAGTCAATTATTGTTTGGTCAAAGACTCCTCCATCAAGTCAGCCTCTTCACCAAAGTCTTCAAGTCGGCCTCAAAGGAATTACCATCAAATGAACTCAAGTCAGCCTCAAAGGAATTCTCATCAAATGAACTCAAGTCAGCCTAAATAGAGACACATCTCTACATGATTACAAGTTAGCCTATTTTCATATGGCAACAACTATATATACAAGTATGAGGACTTCGCATAAACACAGTCAACAAGCTCGGATCATCTATGAAATGAGTTCGGACATCACAGTGGAGATATTTCAATGTTATCACAGCAATAAGGGTTCGAAGCCATCACAGTGATGAAGGTTCGATACCACCTCAATGAGAAGGTCTCAGTCCTACCACAGAAAGAAGATTTTGGTGCTATCACAGTCTCAGCCTCACTCAAATTACAGTCTCGGTGTTATCACAGTTTCGATTCCATTACAATCTCGATGCTCTCGGTGTGATTACAGTGATGAGATGTCAGCGCATTACAATGATGATATCTAGGTGTTATTACAGTGATGAGATCTCGGTGCATTACAGTGATGAGGTCACGGTGCAACTACCGTGATGAGGCCTCGAAATAATTACACTGATGAGATCTCGGTGTAACACAGTGACAAGTATTCAATACTACCACAATTATATGGATTTTGGTATACCTCATAATACAAGTTCAATGCAAACACAGTGCGAAGAAGTCACTACTCAGAAGAACAAACAAGGATGATTTGATGGAGGGAGTCTCTAGTCTAGGTTGTAAGGGTCTTGGTCGTATCCTCTTGAATCTACTAAGGGAAGAATTTTGACCGGGTTTTCCCCTAGAGTGGGGTTTTGCCCTGGCTGCATGCCTACATCTTGTGTCTTCATCTATTTATTGTTTGGCATTAGTCTTGATGATAAGAAAAGATAAATCGAAAGAACGAATAATAATAACGAAAACATCACAAGATAATGTCATAATAAGAGAAATCATTTAACTGCCACTCCTTGGATTTCTCAACAAGGTGATCACATTAAAAGTTTAGTTCTCTAACCTTCTCTTTTCTAGGCCTAGCCTCCAAAGGTCACCTAGGGTATCAATTTTCTCAAAATTCGATCTCTTGCCCACTACTGCGCTGGTGTGTCTCCTAGTTGCCCTCCAAATTTCATGAAATCCTAACGGTGGGATCTTGAGATATTTCAAGCCCTGGCTCTGAGATCGATTATTGCCTTTGGTTTCCTTTGGCTAGTAACCTCATTGGGATCATTGCATTAAGATCAAAGAAAATTTCTCCTTTGATCCCTTTCTCCTCCTCAATTAGGTCGAGCATACCCTTGATTGATCAATTCCATCCCCTTGACCTAATTTTGGGTCCACTCAGTCTCGTGTGCTCCCACTTCTTTTCAAATCCAATCCTTCAAAGACCATTTAGAAACCAAGTTTCCACAAGGATTTTGAGGTCTAGGAATCTTCTTTACAAGTCATATCTTCAAATCCTAGCCCCTAAAATCCTTTTAGCCCTTCCTAGAGAGCCTTTCATCTTGCTTTCTAAGCCAGCAAGCCACATATTTGAGCCTCCCTTGTGAATAGGCTTTTTAGGATCACATTTCATCCTATCATTGACACATTCATTATTGTGATCTTTATTATATCGGGTCTGTTCCCATCGGTGAAAGTCTGTAAAGAGCAGGGAGCCTTAGCTGAGGTGACAATGGGCTATCGTTCCATTGTTGCCCTTGACCTAGTAGTTTCCCTATAGGATCCCCTCCTAGAACCCCTGCTAGTTTGAGCAGTAACATTTTTGGCATCGTTGCAAGGGACACAAGACATGTGTCTTATTTCCTTTATGACATCATTGATATATCGTTCTTGGTGACTCCATTGGAAGAACGAAGCCCTAGTTATTCATTGAACTTTAAGGTCGATGCTTGTAGGGTGGAGCAAGCATTTTTCTAGCCATCCTAAATTCACCCTACCGACTCCTACATAATTTACATGTATATCTGAACAGCATGTCTTTCTTTGATGCTTTTCGCGCTTTGGACATTACTAGCATACCTAGACACCCCAATCATGTCACAAAAAGGATGGTACGTCAGGTACCTGTGTTTGATGGTGACCCACTCTCCGCAATTGACCGTGTGGAAAGATTTAATGCACATACTTCAAAGGAGAAAGTGGTCCACCAGGATGTCCTTATGTTGTTGTTCATGGGTTCTCTCTATGGTCATAAGTCATGGTTGCAAAATCACGAACCTAGGAGCATCTCATCTATTGAGGAGTTCGTTGATTGCTTTCTTAGACGTTTTCAAGTATGCCCCGCATTAAGCATTCAAGAGGAAGCTTTCATCAAGCATCATCAATACCTTGAGAATATAAGTGATGAACGGAAAGACGAGTCCTTCTTGGGTCCACATGATGAAAAGAATGATTTTGAGAACACGTGTTGGGGAGGATGAATCTATGGAAAGTGAAGTTGAGCCTAACCTTACCTTTCTCAAGGATATTACTCTTGATGACTCTCCTTTTGAGAACCTTGGGGAAGGTGATCCCATTAGCCCCTTGGAAGTTGATATTGGAGATTACTTTCACATTGAAAAGGAGAAATGGGAAATTGTTGGTCCTCAATTTGACTGTGCTCCCATTTATGATACTGACAGGGAGGATGAGGTTGGGATCGGTCTTCCCTTTATTTATGATAACATATCCATCAATACCCTTGGGAAGGAGGGTCATTATTTTCCCTTGCATGAAAGAGTGCAGTTGGAAATAATTGATTTTCCTTTTTGGGAAAACCCTATATTTGATACTAATGATGAGGGAATTGATAGGGCCCTTGCTCCTACCTACCTTCCTTGTGATTCTGGTAGTATGTCCAAATCACTTGAGCCTTTAGAATATGATTTTCAGGAAAGAAACCCCATTGAATACAATACCTCACCTTCCCCGTCGCCTTTCCTTTTTGTTCATTATTTTGAGTCATCCATAAGTGATTCCCTCACCCCTTGTCATATGATCTCAAGTGACCATGATCCCTTTCCCCCTGCTAGGTATAGTGTCAGGGAAGAGCCCCTGTTTGAATATACTTTATCTCCTTGGACACACCCTCAAGATTATGATTGCTAAATGACCTCCCCTCTCCAAGGTGACCATCACCTCGAGCAACCTATTTGTTGCACTCCTTCCTTCCCTCACCCTCCATTCCCCTCCCATCATGACCTTGTGGCATCCATAAAGCATAACATTATGAGCAATGATTGCGATAGGGATTTCTTGAGAGTGATCATTCATTCTACCATTGTGTACTCAAATGGAAAGCCTCGCACTTCTAGATTGACTTATTTTCCTAGGGCCTCCTGTCACCTCGAATCAAGATCATATTTTCCCACCTCCTGCCCACTTTATCCTCTGTAATATTCCTAACGGAAATATTAAGTGAATAATAGAAACATGCACTATAACAACAGCTAGGAAATTCAACACATGCACGGGGAATCAAAACACAAGAGGAAATGCACCAAAACTCTAAGCCATTTTATTTATTCTAAGCAAAATGGAGTACAATGAGAATGGAAAGAGGAACCTGGGCTTGCTATAGGAAGCTAGGCGAAACCCAAGTTGGAATTGTGATGCCAAAGTGTTGGACGACTCTAACAAAAACCTTTGCACTGACCTAGTAAATTACTACCACTACTATTGTAGGTGAACTGAGATTTCAGCCCTCAAACCTACTCCAAAAATTCTGCAGAATTAAATGTAGGCTCTCCACACCAGCTCCAACAAAACCTAGAAATATCTCATGGATCCAAGTGGTGGAAATGGTCCCAGGGTAAACTGCGCCCTCCTCCAACAATTTCTACTGCTAGCTGCTGAATGGAACTAGGAATTTTTCCCTCATAAGTGCTCAGAAAATTCTGTAAAATTGATCCTAGCCTCCTCTCACCAACCCCACAAAAACCCAAAAAGGGTTTGGGCTAAAACCACCGACCCCCGATGACCCCAAACAAGTGTGAATTACCTAATTTGGCCAGAAAACGCCCCACAAAATGGCGCTGTTGTAGGATGCCCAAAATATGACACTAAAAGCCTCCCAAACTCCTAAAAGGATCCCCTCTAGAAAATCCCTAATTTCTCCAACCCAAATTTTCTCAGAAAGAAGCCAACTCCTGCTCCTATGCAGACTTGAGCCAGTGAGCTCTGTGCACTATCAAAATGAAGGGAAATTCGTCCCAAATTCTGACCTTAATCACTACCCCTGCAAAATCCTCCAAATCTTCGGCCTCAACTATGAAGAATGTCTCAGCAAAAGCCTGAAGTCTCCAACCAACTGCAGTTGCTCCAAATGATGTGCAGGGAACTCCTGTTCTGAGGAAATGCGCATAGATGGGAAAACTCCTACAATGAAACTCAAGGAAAGCCTTGAATTGGACTGCCAAATTACCTCACTAGGGAGACACTCGAAGCTCTCCGAAATGAGGATGATATTCCGCTTGGAATTCTTGGTGCTAAACAACACTTTTCTTCTTGTGCTAAACAGCCCCAAGAGAAGATGAAAGGTGAAATGTAATAGTCAAAAAATGATCCACAAAATGAGTCCCCCCTCCTTTTATGTTTTCTCTCCACCCTTATAGACTCCTTTTTATATTATTTTATTAGTGGGGGCCATTTTCCACTTAGTTACTTTTTCCACCATTTTAATAAAATAATAAGTTGTCGTCAATCTCCAATAAAACAATACTTTCCACCTTTCTCCAAAATACTAGTTGCCCTTTTAATTAATATTACCAAAATTGGGAAAAATTCTCATGCTCACAAAATTGGGGATATTACAGTCCACCCTGCCAAAAATTGCTTGTCCTCAAGCCATGCTCGAACAAGCACTCTCTATATCAACTAACCCAAATGGCTACTGCAAACGATATCGAGGTCCTAAATGTGCCACTGAGTCATCCCTATCCCAAGCATTATCATGTCATGAACGAGTCCCTCGATACCAGGGTCCCAAGGCATTTTGATCAATGTAAAGCACCCCTTGCTCCACACATTCTCCAACCAAGTGTATGTTCCAGAAACCCTCTGCATACTTTCAATAAGTAGAGCATCATGATAATACAGGACTCTGTCCAACTCCCCATGAGATTGCCCTACCAAATAGTCCACCTCATGAACTCCGAGAGCAAACTCCTAAAGATACACCCCATCCCCTATAGGGGGGAAGACTCTCCCACATGAGCTCTCCCTGATATCCTCCTTGTGACCAACCTGCCATGCTAATGAAGTCCCCCATGCCATCAATGAGTCACAAATTCCAAATGGAAGATCTGGATGATCTCCTCCTGTAGCATCTAGATCACCCCTAAAGGTCGTTGAGTTGTCTAGTATTGCCATGCTCAGGCCCCATGCTCATCTCATAAAAGCGCCACCATGTTGTCGTTGTGCCACTCTGACTCTAATAGACTGCCCAACGTGTGCACACTGCATCCTCCTCCCCTGAAACCTGGTGGTGAAATATTGACGAAGGCCAAGCTCATCCAGCCCAGGTGTCTATGATGTCAATATCTACCCACCCATCGCCAATCTCGATCCTAAGATGCAACTGGAGAAGCATGCCTCGCCAAACAATCGAGGCCTCGATGATCCCCCATGTGTAAACCCCAAAGTGAGCTAGATCACCCTCTGCTATGGTCGTGCTCATCACAAGATGGAGTGGCATGTCAACCAACTGAATCCCTGGATCCCCTAGCCAGACCTACTGTGACATAGCTCTAACAATTGTTGGAATCCATTTGTGCCTCGTCCCTAGTCCTCGCATGCAACCCATTAGGGCTAAATGCCCCTCCCCCTCTCGAACCTTAGGATTATTTGCCTTTATGCAACTTTGCCCCTAGTTCACTTCGACCCCGATTCACTTTTGCCACTAGATGAGCATTATGACCTCAAACAGCAAGCACAAAGGGCTAGACACTTGGGCTGAAAGTGATAAGCTCGAATTCCTTAAGACCTTGTTACAAACCCCCGACCCGAAATTAAAATTGTCATTTCTCATATCTACTCAGTCCCGAAAGCCTTTTTGCCAAAACTTAGTGTCTCTTCTCTCCGTCATATTCGGTTTCAACGATGACACCAAGTTGGACGAGTCGGTCTTCTTGGCCATCCGACTCGTTACACTTTGGCCCTCTTACCACTCAAACCAGCAGGGGACTTAAAGGGGTTCCTGTTAATTTTTGGGTAGCATCGGATGTGCTCTAGATTCGAAATTTTGTGGAGGGGCTAGAACACATGAGATCTCCAAGACCCAAAAATCATTTGGAGAAATTCCACTCAGAGTGAAAGTTATTCAAATAATTAATTATTTTAAATGGAGCCTAAGTTAAAACTTAGGGAATTTAAATAATTAAAATGAATTAATTTAAACATGTGGGTGAGAAGCTTCTAAGCGGCGAGGAAAAAGTCTAATTTAATCTTCGTTGTTGATTAAGGATTAGATCACAGTTGTTGATTTCTCAACAAGAAAAGTATAAAGGAAGGCTTGCGGGTCAGTTGAAGAACACACAAAGAGTCTAAATCTAGAGATCGAATTCTTCTGATGGAGCAATGCTCGGGCAAAGATCAGATCTAAGTGATTTAGTGCAGCAGTGAGGGTCAGAAATAGTTGTTGGTCGGAGGACCAAGAGTACATAACAGAGAGGCAACAAAGACGCAAAGGAACCAGCGCAGCCACCAAGAGAGGTGAGGCAAGCCCTAGAGAGGGTGACGCAGGCCCATGCAAGGCTCACGCAGGGGCTGTGCAGTGGCTCCAAGGGACAGTCCAGAAAGTTCTAAAGATCGGGGTTTCTAAGCTGGCAGGGCTAAAACTCGATTTTCGGGGAGGCATATCAGCTCAGAGAAGGGGTGATGCAGTCTTCAGCTAAACCCACACAGGTCTATGCATCTACTGCGCAGAGGTAGCTGGGGTTTCACCAATTTCTGATCCGGATCAGTCGGGACTTGCAGTGTGAGGTAAAACTCACTATTTTATCTATCTGCCAAGGATTTTCTCTATTGCATGAGCCAGATTTTGGCACCTTAGTTGTACTCAAATTACTGCTGCTTAATAATACAAACCCTCAAAATTGTTGCACTGGTTTTCCCGCATTGGGTTTTTCCGGGGATATTTGTCCAAAAATAAGTGTGTCATTTGTCTAATTGTCTCATTTATTTTTCAGTACTTGATTTGTATATTTGTGTAGGTTGCAACGTATTTACATTAATATTTTCCTGAAGTATTCAGAAAATAACTTGTTAATTTAATGAAAACAAGTAGGTAATGTAAATCAGATTTCTACGGTAGGATTTCTGTAACTTAAATTCAGAAATTTTCACAGTTCCTAATAGGGCAACTGCTAGACTAAGGGCAATGGTGGAGGCTTAGCCCACTGTCACCATGGCTAAGACTCCCTGCTCTTTACGGACTTTCATCGATGGAAGGAGTCCCGATAGTGTAGGAATCACTTGTAAAGTATATGTCAATGGATAGGTGGAAAGTGAACCTGGAAACCCTTTCCTTAGGATGAAGTGAAGAATGGAGCTTGCTTGCTCTTCAAGCAAGGGATTTGGTCCACTACGGGTAAGGGATGAGGATTGGAGGTTTGAGGGAGAAGGAATGGGCTTATAGACGAGGTTCTCAATCCCTATAATCCTTAGGAAACTTGGATTCCCAAATGGTCCTTAACAAATAATCCTTATTGAGAAGTGGGACCACACGAGGCAAATGGACCCAGCCCAGGTTCGAGGATGGAATACAGCAACCAATGATGTTCCTATCCTGGACAAGGTAAAGGGAAAGGATCAAACAAGAATATTTACTTAAAAAGGTTGAATTGGTTCTGTTGAGGTGTAGCCTTGGGGATGCCTAGGCAAAATTCGATCCTAGAGCTAGGGCTTAAGATTCCCAGAGATTCCACTATTAGAAATGCCTCAAATTTGAAGGAGAGGGAGGGGACCCACTAGCGCGGTAGCTTGTAGGAGATCAAAATGTTTCCTTGGGTCAATTCCCGGGAAATTGATGCCCTAGGTGACCTTTGAGGGCTAGACCTAGAAAAAGGTGAAAAAAGGTAAAAAAGGTGAGAAAGATGACCACCCTTTTTAGGGATGAGTGCCTAATCCACTTGGGGATATGCATTCAAGGATGATGATGAGTAAGAACTTGGTTTCTTGATCAAGGAGGCTCGAAAAGTAGGCTTCATCCAATGTTGAGAGAAAGAAAAGAAAAGTGACCTTCAAGCATTTATACTTCAAAGAAAAATATGCAAGCTTATCAAGATAAACAACCTCTAGGACATTTCATTCATATAACATTGGCCCATACATTAAATTAGCTAAAACATGCCTAATTCCACATTTCAATCATGTAGGAACTAGCCCCAATTTTAGCAGTATGCAACAACAAGAATAACAACATTAAAATTTACTTACAACATTATAGAATATATCCAACCAGCGTTTCGTTTGCAAGACAAAGCTCCAAGACAAGAAAAATAGCCCAAATCCATACATCAAAATTCATCCATCTCCAAAAATGTCCAACAAAGGAAAAAATGTGAAGTTCTCTATGATTGGAGATCCCAGGTCAAGTGATGATACAAATGAATGTATCTAACATCAATATATACCTTCCTAAGGAGTTCGAATTAGCCTATGGGCCTACATTAGCCCCTAATGATAAAATGATGTGCAAATAAAACCCCTATTGGTGACAAGCCCACCAAACTAGCTCACAAATGGAAAAAATAAGCCTCGCAGGGGCCAAATAATTATATGTACATGTCGTGGGGCCCTCCAAAGGCCTAATAATGTCCTGAAGTGCCATAATGAGGAATAAATTCCTCAAATTATGATCGACAAGGGGGTAGCCCCTTGTTCTCCAAGTAGTAGACCTGTGGTGCTCCAAGTGGGTGTGGGGGCTCATAAATGACCCCATGGGCCTCCATATGATTCAGAGATGCATGTAGATCCTCTGCAAGGGCTCGAGTGATGGAATGAACGTTGCCATGACATCGTACAAGTCCTGGGACACATGTCCTGAGTGTGGTGATCCCAAGCACATCACCATCATCCCAAAAGTGGATCGCTAGTAGTCCCTAAAGGTCGATGAGGATCCGTGGAGTGGTGTCTGTTGTTGTGGAGGCCCGTGGCTCTCTATGCACACCCTATATCTGCCAATGTAGCCTTGTAGGGGTTAGGATCCCGTATAGGGAGATCAAACCCCAAATGGAAACCACCTGCAATCCTGTATAAGATCCAATGTGTCCCCTAGGATTCCAGTACAACCAGTCATTAGAATAATCGTGTAAAAGAGCTTACAAATCATGGATAACAAAGTGGGCACTTCACAATGCCATGCCCTCCTGTAGTGGGATTTGACATGTTCTAGTGTCTCCATACTCCAAAGGGGGTTAGCCATGTACCTTATTAAGTGGTTTCAGCCCTTAAAGAGGATAGTAGGTCCAAGGTACATCCTTTGAATGGGGGTGGCACATGATAAATAAGTGAAACGGAGTAGGGAATGAGAGGGGCAATCATAGGCCACATATTAGGGCGTAGGGGAAACCAGACAAGGAGAAGCCCACACCAGGGTATAAAATGTGTAGGAGGGAGCAGTCGTGGTACATGAGGTGTCCCGGCCTTGATTTTTCCACCCTTCTTTATATGCATTTTGCATTTTATGAATTTTCTTTAATTAACAGCTTGGGGCTCGAGGATAAGAGCATGATGTGTCAAATATAGCAGCGATTACCCCTTTTAAGGTAGGGTGGTTCATTGCCCTCTGGGGTTGGGACAATCATGGTTTCCTATATGATAAAGGAGGCTCATTTAGGTCCTATGGAACCAGGTTGATGGCCATGGGTAAGGGGCAGAGCTCATGTATTGGTTTTTTCCCACATGCTAATTATTTTTGTCCCGACCATCTTTTGCATTTTGTGGTACAATTTCCTGTTAAGTGTGGCCAATTATGCTTTTTCTTTTTCTTTTGGCTGCTTGAACCTCCAGAGCATCATTCCAGGCCTGACCCAAGGTGCGGGAAAGGGGATAGGGAGGTTGACCCCATGTGGACCCATGGGGGCTATGTCGACCTGTGTGGGAAAAATGATGAAAGGGAGTATAATGAGTCGAAGGGGAGTAATACATGCAGATAAAGGAGCGGGACCATGCACCCAATGTCAAGGTTTCCCAAGTAGTACACCCTAGAACCAAATGGTCAACAAAGGAGATCCCACGGGATTAAGATGTATGGGTAACACCCAAAAGAGATCAAGGGGATAGCAGCATAGGCTAAGCCCACTCTTTTCGCCAAATCCCCCATCAATCCATGCCCAGAAGCATCCATGATAATTAAACACAATACTCAATTACCAAATAACAAGACATACCTTTAGATTCGTGAGGCCCACCTTCAAACATACGATTAATATAGATGGGTGAGGGACCACACGGTTGGCTCAGGTGGCGAACAAATGGCACAACGAGCTAGTGGGAGACTGCAGGTGGTTGTTGGCTACCGGCTGAGGTCCATCATGGAGAAAAAATTTCTCCTAGGGATATCACCCACGAAGTGGTGGGTAACATCTGGCTCCAATTGGGACGTGATCTCTCGCAGAAGTGTGCAAGGCTACTCGAACGGGAGGTCGTGAGAACTCCAGCAATCTCTTGGTCATTGTAGACCTATTATCTACACACGTCAAAGATCAAAACCATAGGGCAGCATGTTTTTCATGGTGTCTTATGATCACCCATGCTTAATGTTAGCCCATAAAACCAGCACGTAATAAAATATGCAAATTTTAATCTAAATCCATCTAATCTATCATGAGAAATATCATATGCGTTTAGTTCTAATGCAAAAATCATCATGCAATGCATCCTACTCTAACATGCATATAGATGTGCTACCACTACATGTAATCATAAAGCCAGTGCAATCAACATATCATCATATCAATATCAATATACTTATGCATGTCGTTATGATAACTTATGTAGCAAATCTCAAAGTGAATGTGGTCATAGTCACATGGAGGATGAAGGGGGTGGGAGGCAAGAGAACATGATCCCCCTTCGAGGTTAAAGGATACCCTAGGAGAAAGAAAATGGGTCGATCTAGAAGTGTTGGGCTTTTCCTCTAAGTACAGAATGGAGGAATGGATGACTACTCTCAAGAACTCCCTATGACTATCATTACTTATAGTATTATGTTTTGTAGATGCCACCAGTGTAGAAATTTTTGAATCCTTACACTTTATGCAGGAATTATTACTGTTAATCTAGTTATGCTCCTCCTACTTAGACAAGTTATTAACTCAATGAATTCAAGTTAAAATCAAAGCAAAACATATAACAAATCTCTACCAATCCAGATCTAGAACAAGTTCATGCACACATAGACAAAGTGACAGTTATTTTTGGACAAATAGTCCCCGAAAAAACCCAATGCGAGAAAATTGGTTTCTGGCTGCTAGAGGGTTTTATTATTAACAATTTTTCTGAATACACAAATCTGGGTTCCAGATCTGGAAATCCCGACAGAGAATATACTAGATCTACAGCTCACTGGATGATCTAGGTCCAAAATAATGATTGATCTACACCCTCAAATGGGATTTACAGAATTCAGCCAAGATTAGGGCGTCG
Organism: Pinus albicaulis; assembly: GCA_034641835.2. NCBI lineage: Eukaryota > Viridiplantae > Streptophyta > Pinopsida > Pinales > Pinaceae > Pinus > Pinus albicaulis. Next base: position 522,588,072 of record CM076583.1, on the reverse strand, counting down.
AAACCCCAGCACTGCCCCTGAAAGCCTCTTCATCAGCCTCTGAAGCTCCTCAAACTCTCAGCGTTGCTCCGGAAGAGACTGCGTTACCCCAAACTGGGTGACGCAGTCACTACACTGCCCCTTAGGGTCTCTGCGTCACCCTTTGAGGGTTTCCTGCTGAAAATCATGATGTCCTTGGAGGGATTGTGTTGTCCTTGTTGCTGCTGCTGCTCTCCTCTTCTGCGTTGTCCTTGAGCTGACATCTACCTCTTATGTATTCTAGACCCTGGGATCAGATCATCTTCTTGGCCTAAATTCCCCTCTCTGCAACTGAAACACTTCTGAGTATTCTTAGCAAACCGTGCTCTAGAATCTCAGCTTAGCTTTAGTGTTCTACCTCTGTGTGTCTTTACAAATGATCCCAAGCCTTTCCTTTATACTTTTCGCGTTGACAAATCAACGACCATGATTAGATCTTGAATCAATGGCTAAGATTAAAAGAAAGCTTGATTCGTGTGACTTAACACAATTTCATCACATGTTTAATTAAATTCACATTAATTATTTAAGTTCCCTAAGTTTATCACATGTTTAATTAAATTCACATTAATTATTTAAGTTCCCTAAGTTTTAACTTAGGAAATAAATTAAAATAATTAATTAATTTAATATCTCCTAAACTAGATGAAATTTCACAAATCAATTTTTGGGTCTTGTAAATCAAGTGTACTCTAGTCCCTCCACAAAATTTGGGAGCTAGACCACAACTGATGCTACCCCAAAAACACAAAATCTCAACATTCCCTCTTAGCATCAAGGTTGTGCTCTAGCAATACATCACACTTATGCATTACATGATTTTGGGCACTGGTTCTGTGTTGCTGAAGCTTGGCCTGCTGCCACTCAACTATGCACTGTTGCTACCATTTTGTACTGCTGCCCATGACTCTGCCACCGCCACTGCAACCATTGTACTACAACTCCCTCTCAATATGTTGCATCTATGTTGCTTATAGCACTGCCACTGCTGATCTGTTGCACTACAACTTCAGTTGTTGAGAGAAACAATTGAATCTCCTGCCCAATCTTTGACAAACAAGTCAGATGGGTTGCATCCTCATCACTGAAGCTCCATAGGCTACAGATCTGTGCTGGCATCTAAAGAACGATGCATAGCTACAACTCTGCTTGCGTAATCAGACTCCCTCTGCACTACTGAAGTCACATCAGCCCCTTGTGTTGAAATCTATCACGTTGTTGTTGTACTGCGCTATCCCTTTGAAGCCTTCTGCACTGCGTAAGCAGCTCTGCTCTGCGTTGCTAAAGTCACATCAGCCTCTGCGCTATTGTTGCTTCTACGCTGCTACTACCTTGCTCTGCGCTGCTCCTTCCAGTCTTCAGATTTGTCTCTGCTTCTGCTTCATCTGTGATCTATGCACCCATTGCTCCACTTGTCTTGCTACTGTCTTAACGTTGTCGTAGCTTGCATGTGATCCAAGAGATGAGCTGCTAAAGGATCCCGCCTTACTCTTCTATGTAGCTCCTCTACATATCCATGTCACCCCACCTCCGTGGTTCATGAGCACTCATGGCTGCATCATCTCCTGACCCATCATCTGCCACAGTTGCTTTGGAAGAAGATGCTTCCTTGTCCCTTTTCTTCTCAGGACAATTGCTGGCAAAATGTCCCATTTCTCCACACTGGAAGCACTTGATCTTTGAAAGATCCTTCTTCTTCTTTGGCTGCTTCTTTGATGCCAAGGCTGCATCTTCCTCATTTTCCTTCTTCACTTTGCTCAATGCAGGGCTATGCTATCTCTTAGTGAATCTGCGAAGTTCTTCTTGACACGGGATTGACCACAAGCTGTCCCAATCTGGGATGTCTGCTCTGCCCATGATACTTTGGACAAAGGTTTCCCACTCATCCGTGACTGCATTGAGGGCAGTCCTGACTATCACAGCATCATCCACCGTTGCACCCATTGCAGTCAGCTGATCTCTGATTGACTGCAATCTGAAGAGAAAATGCTCCATGTCTTCTCTCTTGGTCATCATGAATGACCTTATCTGAGTCTCCAACAACATCTTTCTTTGGAAATATTTTCCCTCATATAAGGAGGTCAAGGCCTTCCACATCTCATTAGTTATCTTTTTCTCAGCTACGTGTGGTACAATATGGTCCTTGATTCCATCCATAATCAGCCGCTTGGCATGCCCAGAAGCCTCCTTATGCTTCCGAAGGAGATCTGGATCTGTCAGTGTGGCCAAAGTTTGCTTTGCATGGTCTCTAAGATTGTATGCCTCAAGGACTATCAGGATCCTTGCCTTCCAAACTGAAAAGTTTGAGAGGCTATCCAGCCTATCCTGATCACGCAATCCATGAGGAGCCATTTACTCAAAATGTGTTGGGACTGCCTTTTCTCTTTGCTAGAGAAATGGATCCAAGGCCCTTGGTGAAACAGGCACCTTCTGCTCCCTCTGACAATTCATTTCCCTCCTTGGAAATCTACCAAATCAACTATGATTCAGCGTCTTCTTTGATCCTGTGATCAAACTGAAAGTTTCCTTTGCCTAGAAAATCTCTGAGAAGCTGATCTCCTCCCACTCTTTGTCACTTGTGCGAAGGCTAAAAATCTGAAAACTTCAAAAAATTAACCCCACCAACACCTACTGAATTTTTGTAGCCTTTTCTGGATCTGACAGATTCAGATCTGAATCACACCTGAATCACACTGGCTAGCTTTAGACTAATCCACCATTGTTCCTGAGCTGCCTTTGTGCATTAATTGCATGGGCTTGCTAGGACACAACGTTAGACAACGTCACCCTTCCCTAAGCGTGAATCTGCCTCTGAAAACTGCGTTGTCCCTTCAGATCTATGTTTCTGCTGCTTTTCCAGCTGCTTCCTACAGCTAGAACCTTCAGTCTCTTCTGCTAGTGACCCCCCTAGAACTGCAATTGCTCTAATACCATGTAGAAATTTCTGAATCCTTACACTTTATGCAGAAATTATTACTAGTAATATGGTTATGCTCCTCCTACTTAGACAAGTTATTAACTGAATAAATTCAAGTTAAAATCGAAGCAAAACACATAACAGATCTCTACCAATCCAAATCTAGAACAAGTTCATGCACACATAGACAAAGTGACACAGTTATTTCTGGACAAATAGTCCCCAAAAAACCCAATGCAGGAAAACCGGTCTCTAGCTACTGGAGGGTTTTATCATTAAGAATTTTTCTGAATACACAAATCTGGGTTCTAGATCTGGAAATCCCGATAGAGAATATACTAGATCTATAGCTCACTGGCTAATCTACGGCCAAAATAATGACTAATCCACACCCTCAAACAAGATTTACGGAACTCAACCAAGATTAGGGCCTAGAAACCCCAATGTTACCCCTGAAAGCCTTTGCGTCAGCCTCTGAAGCCCCTCAAACTCTCAGCGCTACTCCGGAAGAAACTGCGTTACCCCAGACTCGGTGACGCAATCACTACGCTGCCCCTTAGAGTCTCTGTGTGACCCTCTGAGGGTTTCCTGCTGAAAATCACGTTGTCCTCGGAGGGACTGCGTTGTCCTTGCTGTTGCTGCTCTCCTCTTATGTGTTGTCCTTGAGCTGATCTCTGGATCTTGTGTATTCTCGACCCCGGGATCAGATCATCCCCTTGGCCTAAATTCCCCTCTCTGTAGCTGAAACACTTCTGAGTATTCTTAGCAAACCCTGCCCTAGAATCTCAGCTTAGCTTCAGTGCTCTACCTTTGTGTGTCTTTACAAATGACCCCAATCCTTTCCTTTAAACTTTTCTCATTGATAAATCAACGGCCATGATCAGATCTTGAATCAATGGCTAAGATTAAAAGAAAGCTTGATCTGTGTGACTTAAGACAATTCCATCACATGTTCAATTAAATTCACTTTAATTATTTAAGTTCCTTAAGTTTTAACTTAGGAAATACATTAAAATAATTAATTAATTTAATATCTCCTAAACCAGAAGAAATTTCCGAAATCAATTTATGGGTCTTGTAGATCACGTGTACTCTAGTCCCTCCACAAAATTTGGGAGCTAAAGCACAACTGATGCTACCCCAAATACACAAAATCTCAACAACCAGGTCGTGATGAGCGGGGAAGGAATGTTGGAGGAAAGGAGTGCAACAACTAGGGTGCTCGAGGTGATGGTCACATTGGAGAAGGGGGGACATGGAGTGATCAAAACCCTGCAGGTGCGTCCAAGGAGGTAAAGTATAATCACTGAGGGGTTCCTCCTTGGCACTACACTTGGAAAGGGGAAAGGGCTCACAAACACTTGAGATCATATGAGAAGGGGTGAGGAAATCACTTGAGGGAGACTTAAGATGATGAGGAAGAGAAAAGGGCAAAGGGGAAAGTGAAGTTTCAACAGGACCATTTTCTTGAAAATCCAACTCTAGAGGTTCAAGCGATTTAAATATATTCCCAAAATCATAAGGGTGGTAAGTATGAGGAAGGGTTTTATCAATCTTGTCGTTATTGTTATCAAAGATAGGGCCTTCCCAAAAAGGAGAATCAGTTATCTCTAGTTTCTCCTTCTCATGCAAGGGAAAAATAATAATTATCCTTCCCAAGGGTATCGATGGATATGTCCTTATAAATAATGCCTGAGAGAAAGGGAAAGAAAACCTCAGCCTCATCCTCTTTGTTGCTATCTTAGATGGGAGCGCAATCAAATGGAGTCCCGACAATTTTCCATTTCTCCTTTTTGATACGAAAACAATGTTCAATGTTATCTTCCAAGGAGCTCATGGGATCACCTCCCTCAAGGTTCTTGAAAGGATAGTTGTCAGGAGTGACACCCTCAAGAGCGGTAAAGTCAGCCTCAACTTTACTTTCCATAGCCTCATTATCCTTAACACACATGCTCTCAAAATCGTCACATTCATCATGCGGACCCAACAAGGACTCATCTTCTTCATCTATATCTTCAAGGGTATATTCATCTTGGTTAGTTGACCATCTAGAGGACTCTTCTTCACTCTTCTCGTGAAGCACAATAGCTAAGGTGTTTGTAACTTGAATTTGGTAATATGCTTCAAGGAGGACAGCATTAGTAGTGTGTTCTTTATATTCACACTTCATTTTATGAAGCTTCACCTCTTCTTTGTGCAAATGAAACAATACTTCATTAGAATCACATTCCCTTACTAACCCTCTGCATGACCTACTATATTCATTCATTATTTCTTGTGTGAATTGGAGGCTCAGAGGATCCAACTCTTCATCATCCTCGAAAGAGATGTCGCCATTCTCTTCCAATTCCATCTGCTTATCATCCTGGGTTACATTTGAACTTTCTTCGACCTCATCATGACCATCAAATTGGTTACCCTTTGCGGGACTTTGTACCTCATGTAATATCCCCAACGGGAAATAAACAGTAATACACAGAAAAACCACAAGCAGCTATATAGAACAAAATGCCGGAACTAGAATATGGAACAAATACACATAAAATGCCAGAACACTAAGCCATTTTATTAATCTGAGAATATATGTATATGGGTACAAAGATAATCAGAATGAGTGCACCTATCCTTGCCCTAGGCAAGTGGAGACCCTCTCAGAATAAGAAATGGCTGCAACAGAGACTGCGTCCTAGCTGACTGGAGAAACTACCGGAGAACAGCTGCTGCTACAATGAACTGGAACCAGGGGCTGATCCCCTCACCGGAATGAGCTGAAAACTGGAAGGCTAGCTGAACTCAATCCCCCGGACAAAACCCAGAAATCGTGAAGCAAATACTCCACCTCCGAAAAACCACCAAATAAACCCCCTCCAGAGAAAACGCTCTCTCCCAGGAACAGCGCAGAAACCTAAGGAAACGCTGGGCAAAGGGGCTGAATCCACCTGCAAATCCTCCGGATGGAATAGCAATCTCCTCAAGGCTGGAAAACGCTGAAATCACTGCCAAATCCCCACACAACAACTCTGCTCAACAAAACTGCGTCCTCCCTAGCTGGGACTGCGTCCTCTCTCCTAGACTGCGCAGTCACAAAAAGGGGCCACTCCTCTGCAAAACGTCCACCAGAAATCCACTGCAAATCATCAACTGAAACTGAAGGAAAAACCTTGCTCGAGCAGGCACTCGAAGTCCCCCAGAGCCAAGGGCAAGATCTCCGACCGGAGACACTCAGTTTGCACTAAACAGTGCTGCAGACCGACTAAACAACCGGCGTGCTGAAGTAGACAGAAGTCTAGCTCTCAATATCAATATCATATCCAACCATACCAAAGGCGTGAAAACCCACCTTTTATAGTGCTAGCTCCCTCAAAAACCCTAACTGCGTCCTTCACCTCCTCCTTGACCTGCGCAGTTACCTTAGGGTCAGCGTGAGGCCTCCCCTCATGTGTGTGTGGACCCCCAAGGCTACCCCTTTAAGTCACAACGTTCATCAACTAGGAAAACACTTTATTTTATTAAAGTGAGATGACCCCCTAATTATCACTTTATTTATTAATTTAACTAAAGGCGGCAAAACTATACAAAAATGAAATATTCCAATTAGCAGTGCTAATTAGGAATATTCCTGATCTCCCGGCGGAGAACGTTGTAATCCTCAAGCAACTGAAGTGATGGATGCTGAAAGATCCTCTCATCCTCCCAAGTGGCATCCTCATCCGGCAAGTTCTTCCATCTCACCAAGAACTCCCTGATCTTCCTGCTCCGCAGCTGCCTCTCCCTAGTGTCAATAATAGCCTCCTGCTGTAACACCAGATGCCCCTCATCATCTGTAGGTGGTAGCTCCTCGGTGACTGTCACATGCTGGCCCAGTGCCTTTTCAGGCATGATACATGAAAGATGTTATGAATCTTGCTGCCTTGGGGCAGCTCCAACTCACTCATAACACAGATCTGGTATCACCCTGTATGGTCCATAAAAACGAGGCTTTAACTTCTCTGCCCCCTTCTGTTTGAGCGAACACTGTCGGTATGGCTGTAACCGTAGGTAGACTAGGTCCCCTACCTCAAAGCGTCTCTTCACCCGACCCTTATCAGCATACAACTTCTGCTGATTTTGTGCTGTGGCTATGTTTTCCTTGAGAGTCTGGAGGATATCTTGGCTCTCTTGGATCCATAACTTGGCTCGCAGAGCCCTGCTAACACCAAACATCATCTCCACAAAAGATATGGAATGATATCCATATAATGCATAGAAAGGTGACATACCAGTAGACATATGATGCGTTGTGTTGTAGCAGTACTCGCCCAAATGCAGCCACTTCAGCCATGCCCTCTGCTGTCCACTGACGTAGTTACGCAAGTAGCCCTCGAGCCACTTGTTAACTATCTCTGTCTGCCCGTCCGTCTGGGGGTGATAACTAGTGCTCGGTGTCTTTCCGGTCCCCACTAATCGGAAGAGCTCCTGCCAGAATCCGCCCATGAAGCGGCTGTCCCTGTCACCGACGATGGTCTTGGGTAGACCATGTAATCTGAAAATCTCCCTAAAGAACAGCTTAGCCACATGCGCTGCTGTGTAATGTGCGGATATGGCGAAAAAATGGGCATACTTCGTCAGCTGGTCAACGACTACGAAGATGCAATCCTTGCGCACCGTGGGCAACCCGTGATGAAGTCCATCGATATGCTCTCCCACTTCCCCTCCGGGATGGGAAGAGGCTGCAACAATCCTGCAGGATGGCTCATCTCTCCCTTGTTCCGCTGGCAAACATCGCACTCCCTAACATGATGGAGTACGTCCTCCTTGAGGCCCTTCCATGAGAACCTCTCCCGAATAGCCCTGAATGTCTTGGTGAACCCCTGATGGCCCGCCAATGGTGAATCATGTGAAGCCTGGAGTATCTTCTTCTTGAGCTGAGATCTCTTAGTCAAGAAGATCCTGTCCCTGTAATAGATGATCTCATCGACCACCCTGTACCTGTCATCTGCTACCTGCCCATCTAGAACCTCACATGCAAACCTATCCTTGGAGTACTCAACCAGCAGTCGAGCCCTCCAATCAACGTCCAAGTTCATGAGCGATAACGTGGCCGGTCTACGAGAAAGGGCATCAGCTACCACGTTATTCTTGCCTTTGACATACTCTATGTCAAAGTCATAGGCTTGGATCTTGCTGATCCACTTCTGCTGTCTCTCCTGCAACTGCTTCTGCTCCAGAAAGCACCTCAGGATGTTATGATCTGTCCTCACCACACAGAATCGCCACCCCACAGTCTTGCTTCAGGAAATTGCTTGATGCATGCATAATGGCCAACATCTCCTTGTCGTATATGGGATACAACCTCTTGTGTGGAAGGAGCTTCCGACTCTCAAAAGCAATCGAGTGACCGCCCTGCATCAAAACCGCACCAATCCCCTCTCCTGATGCATCACACTCTAGGACAAAGTGCTGTGTAAAATCTGGCAACGCCAACACAGGACAACTGCTCATCACCTCCTTGAGCTTGTCAAAAGCTCGCTGTGCTGTGTCCGACCAACTGAATGCCCCCTTCCTTGTCAGATCCGTGAGGGGTGCAGCAAGCTGAGAGAAGCCCTTGACGAACTTCCTGTAGTAGGTGCAAATACCAATAAATCCCCGAAGCTCTGTCACATTCCGCGGCTCTGGCCAGTCTTTGATAGCCCTGATCTTCTCCTCGTGGACTCTCACCCCGTCCACTCCTATAATGTGTCCCAGATATAGCATCTCTGTCAAACCGAACTCGCACTTGGAGAGCTTGGCATAGAACTGCTGCTCCTCCAAGATGTGCAAGACTGTCTCAATATGCTAGAGGTGCTCCTCCCAAGTCCTGTTGTATATAAGTATGTCATCAAAGAAAACCAGCACAAACTTTCTCAGATGTCCCCTGAAAATGTGGTTCATGCATGACTGGAAGGTAGCCGGTGTGTTGGTCAGCCAAAATGGCATGACCAGGAACTCAAAGTGCCCATAGTGGCACCTGAAAGCGGTCTTGGGAACGTCCTGTTCCCTCACGCGTATCTGATGGTACCCGGATCTCAAGTCAATATTTGAGAAGAACCGTGCTCCTCTCAACTCATCCATCAGCTCATCGATCCTGGGGATGGGGTACATTCTTCAGATCTCTTATATAGCCACCGTAGTCGTGCACATGCATGATATGCGCGTCCTTCTTCTTCACCAACACTACGGAGGAAGCGAAAGGATCGTGTTGGGCAAGATGTGACCAAGGGCCGGCAACTCCCGGATAGCCGCTCATCTCGTCCGATAGACCTTGGGATGCACATACGGTGTGTGGTGATCACAGCCTGTATCCCCTGCTCAAGCTCGATCGTGTGCTCAAACCCCCGATCCGGTGGCTGCCCTGGTGGAATATCCCCGAAGACCACTGCATACCTGTCGAGAATAGACTGTAGATCAGGATGCACTGTCTGCCCTATATCCACTACCTCTGAAGCCCGCAACTCTACCGCCCACTCTATATCTCCCTTGCGGAAGGTCGCCTCCATGCTGTGTGCCGACACCGTCTGAGGTGGGTATGTGTGCTGTCCCCGAATCTTCTCATGCTTTCCCGTCTTGGGATCATCCCACTCCATCTCTAGGGCCTTCCAATCTGTCGTGACCTTCCCTAGAGTAATAAGCCACTGGACCCCCAATATCAGGTTGGTATCTGGAATGTCCACCACAAAGAAGTGATCTGTCAATGTATAAGTGCCCATCGTCACTGATAACTCCGGAACATATCGAGCACATGCCATGGTTTGATCTCCTGGGACCAAGACAGAAAACCCATCAAAGCCCTCTGTCTGTATACCTCTCCGCTCAACCATTTGGGCATCAATAAAATTGTGGGTGGCCCCACTATCAACTAATACTGAAACCCGCTGTCCGCGCACTGTCCCCCGTACGCGTAGAGTCAAGTACTTGGGGACTCCCCGCAATGCGGCTAGAGCTCCCCCAGTGGGTGCAAATGATGCCCCACCTGTCGCGGGTGGTGGAGGTGGTAAGGTACTCTGTGCTGCATAACAATCTCCTGCCTCCACATCATCCCCATCATCCACTTCTCCACTGCTCTCGGAGAAGACCTCTATAAAATGTGCCTTCCCTGCCGCACATCTGTGTCCCGGTGCCCATGGCTCCTGGCAAGTGAAGCACAACCGCTTCCTCCTCAGCTCTCTCCTGGCCTCATCATCAAACGCCTCGTCCGAGTTCGCCTTGGGAGGTGGAGCCCTCGTGTCCTTACCCTTAAATTTGGAAACGTCTGCGAGGATAAGGTGTCCGAGTCCTGGGTAAGACATCCTCCTGTAAGTCCCGAGTCCTGCTGATGGCATCCTGAAGGGTAGTCGGTTTGTTCGACCGGACTAGGCCACGAAGTGGCTCTGACAGCCCCTCCACAAACATGTAAACCATCCGGGCTGCAGATAAGTCAGGTACCATCACTGAAACCCTCAAGAAGTCTGAAATGTATGTCTCTGCACTCCCAGTCTGTTTGAGCTTGGTCAGCTCAACAAAATGCTGCTCCGGATCCCTCCTGTCAAAGCGCTCTACCACCCTCCGGGTAAACTCAGCATATGTCGTCATTGTGGAATGCCCGAGTGTCGCCATCCCATGGAACCACCAATCCTGGGCCTCACCATCCAGATGCAATGTTGCCACCTTAATGGCCTCTGACTGCGACATCTGGTTAAGCTGGAAATAGATGTCCAGCTTCTCCACCCAGGACTTTGCCGAACTGTTTGATGAGCCATCAAACGTGGGCAAATGGAATCTGCTAGCTGCGCGGTGGTCATCACGGTGATGCCTGTGCCCCTGGTGATGATCACGGGATCTAATGCCATACTGGACCTTGAGATACTCACTGAAGGTGAGAGAATCCATGAATGCCTGTCCGAAAGCCTGATACTCTGCAAAAACACCTGCCATCCGAGCCGGATCCATCTCTCGCTGCGCTGCTGGCCCTGCGTCCTCTGCCAGGAAAGTAGGCATGGTGGGTCGCGTGGGTGCTGGAATATCCCTCCGTGCACCTCCCTGTACTCCTGCCCCTGTGTCCTCTGGCAAGAATGTGGGCATAGTGGATCGCGTGGGTGCCCGAGCCGTCACAATGGGGATAGCATCATGCACTGGTATGTGGTGAGACATACCCGATCCCTCACCGACCTGGAAAACCCTAGGGGGTTCTCTCTGTCCTACCTCTACGGCCATGAGCCTCTATGATATCTCCTGCACGTGATGGAGGAGTGCATCCAGTTTCCTCTCTGCGTCTGCCATCGGGTCCCGCTGCTCTGTGCCCCGCACAGGCTGCTCTTGCTCAGAATCAGTCTCAGGTGGCTCTTGATCAGAATCCCCCCCTCCGAAGGGAAACCTCCACCTGCTCTCAACATCTCTGAGTCTTCTCTGATCAAAGTAGGGATTATCTCCGGGCGTCATAGACTGCTAGCACCACAGGCTGAGCCAGAACTATGCTCTGATACCACTGTAATATCCCCAACGGGAAATAAACAGTAATACACAGAAAAACCACAAGCAGCTATATAGAACAAAATGTCGGAACTAGAATATGGAACAAATACACATAAAATGCCAGAACACTAAGCCATTTTATTAATCTGAGAATATATGTATATGGGTACAAAGATAATCAGAATGAGTGCACCTATCCTTGCTCTAGGCAAGTGGAGACCCTCTCAGAATAAGAAATGGCTGCAACAGAGACTGCGTCCTAGCTGACTGGAGAAACTGCCGTAGAACAACTGCTGCTACAAGGTACTGGAACTAGGGGCTGATCCCCTCACCGGAATGAGATGAAAACTGGAAGACTAGCTGAGCTCAATCCCCCGGACAAAACCAAGAAATCGTGAAGCAAATACTCCACCTCCGAAAAACCACCAAATAAACCCCCTCCAGAGAAAATGCTGTCTCTCCCAGGAACAACGCAGATCCCAAGAAAACGCTGGGAAAAGGGGCTGAATCCACCTGCAAATCCTCCGGATGGAATAGCAATCTCCTCAAGGCTGGAAAACGCTGAAATCACTGCCAAATCCCCACACAACAACTCTGCTCAACAAAACTGCGTCCTCCCTAGCTGGGACTGCGTCCTCTCTCCTAGACTGCGCAGTCACAAAAGGGGCCACTCCTCTGCAAAACGTCCACCAGAAATCCACTGCAAATCATCAACCGAAACTGAAGGAAAAACCTTGCTCGAGCAGGCACTCGAAGTCCCCCGGAGCCAAGGGCGAGATCTCCGACCGGAGACACTCAGTTTGCACTAAACAGTGCTGCAGACCGACTAAACAACCGGCGTGCTGAAGTAGACAGAAGTCTAGCTCTCAATATCAATATCATATCAACCATACCAAAGGGAGTGAAAACCCCACCTTTTATAATGCTAGCTTCCTCCAAAAACCCTAACTGCGTCCTTCACCCTCCTTGACCTGCGCAGTCACCCTTGGGTCAGCGTGAGGCCTCCTCATGTACGTGTGGACCCCCAAGGCCACCCCTTTAAGTTACAACGTCCATCAACTAGGAAAGCACTTTATTTTGTTAAAGTGAGATGACCCCCCTTATTTCTCACTTTATTTATTATTTTTAGCTAAGGCGGCAAAATTATACAAAAATGAAATATTCCAATTAGCAATGCTAATTAGGAATATTACACCTCATTATAGTCTTTGATCAGGTTATCCACATTGTTCAAAGCACAGGTAATGCGGGTAAAGTCAAGAAGTCGACTAGGATCCCTTTCATGGGAACACCTCACTATGTCGAGTTGCGCTTATTGCAACCTATAAAACCTGAGCATGAATTCCATATCCATACCTTCCAATATATTTTTATAGGACTTTGAATAATTAACCACATCCTTTTGTAATTCTTGAATGTCTTGGTTATTGAGCTTTGAAAATATAGGATCAAGACAAACCTCCATTCTCCGATAATCCATTTGTTATGATTTAGCATATTAAAATTAAGATGGAGTCGCCAGGGTGAAATAAAGTGCCTTGATTAATGCTTGCTTCACCTTACAAGCATTAACTTTGAAGTTCAATGAAGAACTAGGGCTTCATTCTTCCAATGGAGTCGCCAATAGTGATATGTCGATATGTTGTAAGGGGAACAAAACACATGTCTCGTGTCCCCGGCAACCACACCAGAAATGTTACCATTCAAACCAGCAGGGGACCTAAAGGGGACCTAAGGGGTTCCTAATAGAACCCAAGCTGCTAGACTAAGGGCAACGGTGGAAGCAGCCCACTTTGTCACCACGGTAGACTCCTGCTCTTACGGACTTCAGCGACGGGAGGAATACGATATTGTAGGAATCACTTGTAAAGTATATGTCAATGGATAGGTGGAAAGTGACCACGGAAACCCTTTCCTAGGATGGGTAGAAAAATGGAGCTGCTTGCTCTTCAAGCAAGGGACTTGGTCCACTAGGGGTAAGGGATGAGGATTGGAGGGTTGAGAGGGAAGGAATGGGATTATAGACAAAGTTCTCAATCCCTATAATCCTTGGGAAACTTGGATTCCCAAATGGTCCTTGACAAATAATTCTTATTGAGAGGTGGGACCACACGGGGCTAAGTGGACCCAACCCAGGTTTGGGGATGGAATATAGTAACTAATGATGCTCCTATCCTTGACAAGGTGAAAGGAAAGGATCAAACAAGAATTTATTTCAAAAGGTTGAATTGATCCTGTTGAGGTCTAGCCTAGGGGATGCCTAGGAAAAATTCGATCCTAGAGCTAGTGCTTAAGATTCTTGAAGATTCCACCGTTCGAATTGCCTCAAATTCGGAGGAGAAGGAGGGGACCCTCCAGCGCAGTACTGTGTAGGAGATCGAAATTTTTCCTTGGGTCAATTCCCAGGAAATTGATGCCCTAGGTGACCTTTGAGGGCTAGACCTGGAAAAAGGTGAAGAAAGGGTGAAAAAGGTGAAAAGTAGGACCACCCTCTTCAGGGATCAGTGCCTAATCTACTTGGGGATATGGAGTCAAGGATGATGATGAGTAAGAACTTGGTTTCTTGATCAAGGAGGCCCAGAAAGTCAGCTTCATCCAATGTTGAGAGAAAGAAAAGAAAAGTGACCTTCAAGCATTTATACTTCAAAGAAAATGATGCAAGCTTATCAAGATAAATAATCTCTAAGACATTTGATTCATATAACATTGGCCCATACATTAAATTAGCTAAAACATGCTTAATTCCACATTTCAATCATACAACAACTAACCCTAATTTTAACAGTATGTAGCAACAAGAATAACAACGTTAAAATTTACTTACAACGTTATAGAGTATACCAACCAACATTTCGTTTGCAAGACAAAGCTCCAAGACAAGAAATATAACCCAAATCCATACATCAAAATTCATCCATCTCCAAAAATGTCCACCAAGGAAAAAATTGTGAAGTTCTCTATCATTAGAGAGATCCCAAGTCAAGTGATGGTACAAATGAATGTATCTAACATCAATATATACCCTCCTAAGGAGTTCGAATTAGCCTATGGGCCTACACTAGCACCTAATGACAAAATAATGTGCAAATAACATCCCTATTGGTGAGAAGCCCACCATACTAGCTCAAAATGGAAAAAATAAGCCTCAGAGGGGGCCAAATAATAATGTATACATGTCGTGGGGCCCTCCAAAGGCCTAATAATGTCCTAAAGTGCCATAATGAGGAATAAATTCCTCGGAATATGATGGACAAGGGGGTGGCCCCTTGTTCTCAAACTAGTAGACCTATGGTGCTCCTAGTGGGTGTGGGGGCACACAAATGACCCCATGGGTCTACATATGAATTAGAGATGCCTGTAAATCCTTTGCAAGGACTCGAGTGATGAAATGAACGCTGCCATGATATCGTACAAGTCCTAGGACACTTGCCAAGAGTGTGGGGCTCCTGTGGGGCTTGCTGGGCATAGTGTACCAAGCTCATCAACATCATCCCAAAAGTGGATCGCTAGTAGTTTCTGAAGGTCGATGAGGATCAGTGGAGTGTTGTCTGCTGCTGAGGAGGCCCATGGCTCTCTATGGACACCCTAAATGTGCCAATGTAGCCTTTTGGGGGTTAGGATCTCTTATAGGGAAACCAAACCCAAATGGAAACCACCTGCAATCCTATATAAGATCCAATGTGTCCCCTAGGCTTCCAGTACAACCAATCATTAGAATAATCGTGTAAAAGAGCTTTCAAATCATGGATAACAAAGAGGGCACTTCACAATTGCATGCCCTTCCGTAGTGGGCTTTGGCATGTGCTAGTGTCTCCATACTCCAAAGGGGGTTAGCCATGTACCTTATTAAGTGGTTTCAACCCTTAAAGGGGATAGTAGATCCAAGGTACATCGTTTGAACGGGGGTGGCTAGTGATAAATAAGTGAAACAGAGTAGGGAATGGGAGGGGCAATCCTGGGCCACATATCGAGCGTAGGGGAGGCCAGACAAGGGGAAGCCCACACCAGGGTATATAATGTGTAGGAGGGAGCAGTCGTGGTACATGAGGTGTCCTGACCTTGGATTTTTCCACCCTTCTTTATATGCCTTTTGCCTTCGGTGATTTTTCTTTAATTAACTGCTCGGGTCTCAAGGATAAGAGCATGATGTGTCAGATATAACAATGATTACCCCTTTTAAGGTAGGGCGGGTCCTTACCTTCCAGGGGGTTGGGACAATCATGGGTTCCCGTATGATAAAGGAGGCTCATTTAGGGCTTATTGAACCAGGGTGATGGCCATTGGTAAGGGGCAGAGCTCATGCATTGGCTTTTGCCCATATGCTAATTATTTTTGTCTCAGCCATATTTTGCATTTTGTGGTACAATTTCTTGTTAAGTGTGGCCAATTATGCTTTTTTTTTTTTTCTTTTAGCTGCTTCAACCTCCGGGGCATCATTCCAGGCCTGACCTAAGGTGGGGGCAAGGGGATAGGGAAGCTGACCCCATGTGGACCCATGGGGGCTATGCGGACTCAGGTGGGAAAATTTTTGAATGGGAGTATAATGAGTGGAAGGGGTGTAATACATGCTAATAAAGGAGCGAGACCACGCACCCAAAGTCGGGGTTTCCCAAGTAGTACCACCCTAGAACCAAATGGTCAATAAAGTAGATCCCTCGGGACTAAGATGCAAGGGTAATGTGAAAATTTCCTAATATAGAAACCCTACTACAGTATCTTGATTTACTTCTCCTACTTATTTGATTTAATTAACAAGTTATTTAACTGAAGTATTCAGAAAAATATCGAAGTAAACACAATTGCAGCGTACACATACATATAGATCATTTACTAAAACATAGCGCACATATGACAAAGGACACGGTATTTTTTGGCCAATGTCCCCAGAAAAACCCAATGCGGGAAAACCGGTGCAGTAGCTCTTAGAGGGTTTGTTTATTAAGGAGAATATCTGAATACAATCAAGGGCACCAGTAGTGGTTTGCCCAACAGAGAAATCACGACAAATGTACCTCTATCACTCGTAGACAGAAAATATGGTTGATTCAGCTGAGGCTTCACACCTTCTGAATCATTGAATAAAAGCCCTTTCTGGCCCACTGGAAATCCCAGTGCTGCCTCTCCCGTCACTGTGTCAGCTCTACGTAGCTGCTAGAGCCTCTGTGCAGCGTCTGCACAGCACAGGCTGCTCCTGCGTCACTCCTCTAGGTTCAAGGTTGCCTCTGCGTCACCCTGAAGGGCCTGCGTCAGCCTCTTCGTGAGCCTGGCTGGGCTGCGTCCCTCCTGTTGGGTCTCTGCGCTACCTAGTACGGATCTGCCTCTCTGCCTATGTATTCTCGGCCTCGGATCTGAATATCCCTCGCCGATCTAACCCTCGCCAGAATTGCAAGCTCACTCGAAAATTCTCAGCAAACCGCACCCCAGAATTTTGACTTAGCTCAAGTGCTACCACTCTGTGTGTGTTCTCCAACTGACCCCAAGCCTTCCTTTAATACTTTTCTCGTTGAGAAATCAACGGTCGTGATCTAATCTCTAATCAACGGCTAAGATTAGAAAAAACTTGAATCATGTTACTTGGAACATTCTCACCCACGTGTTTAAATTAATTCCCTTTAATTATTTAATTTCCCTAAGTTAGACTTAGGGTCTCCATTAAAATAATTAATTTATTGAATAACTTTCACACTAGGCGGAATTTCTCCAAAGCTGAATTCGGGTCTTGGAGATCTCATGTGTTCTAGCCCTACAAAGTTCAAAGCTAGAACATCCATTTTTGCAAAATCTCATGATGACTTTTAAGATCAAGGGGATAGGAGCACAAGCTAAGCCCACTCTTTCAGCCAAATCCCCATCATCCATGCAGAAGCTTTATCAACATTAAGTAAACCCAATACTCAATTACCAAATGACAAGACATACATTTAGATTCGGGAGGCCCACCTTCAAACATGTGATCAATACAGATGGGTGAGGGACCACATGGCTGGCTCAGGTGGCGAAGAAATGGCACAACGAACTAGAAGAAGGCTATGAGGGATTGTTGGTTGTCGCCTGAGGTCCATCATGGAGAAAAATTCCTCCTAGGGATATCACCCGAGAAGGAGTGGAGTAACGAGGCCGACCACCGTTCAATTTTCCTAAGTATTTGGCATGAGAATTTACGGTAGAATTATCCACTTCTATCCCTTTCATCTCATGACATCGTTATTCATACCTCATTCATTTAGTTCTCTATAATTATCCATTTTATTTTTTACCTTCTAAACTTTTGTTGAGTACCACTAGGGACAATAATGAGGAAAAAAAAATTTCCACTGGTCTGATGTGATTTATCCTCAACGTATCCCGTCAACATACCTTCAGTACACTAATTTATTCGCACATCCCCCAGAATTTAAAATAACAAAAGAACCAATAAGTAGTATTTCAAAGGAACAAGTTAGAATTTTGAGGCTAACCGAAAGGAGAGTATTGGGAGTTGGTTTTTATTCTCTGACTATACGGTGATTCATTTAAATGGATTTGACAAGCAGCCTTCTCGATTACCTAAATATGTGTCACTCTTACAATTTGCATATGAAGTCTTAAGGCAAAAGGTGATATTGAATGAATCTCATTTTGTTTCTAAAAAGAAGGGAGCATTGTTTAGTTGCCCATATGCCATTACTCCTTTAATCGCTAAAAATAAAAAAGCAATTGATACTTTGGAAAAAAAGATATTATCTTTTGGATTTCTACAGGATGATTGTTGGCATTATGACCCCTTGGAAACCATCTCACGATTGAAAAGCAAATTGGATTATCAGCCTATGTTCATGAGAAAAGACTTGAGCTGGAAAAATTGGCGAATCTGACAGTTCTAATCGAGGAAATCACACAGTCAATAACATCTACAGGAATGACAAAGGTAGCTGCCCAAGTTGGCTCGAATGATTGCCAAATTCAAGTGAATGAAGGAGATACAGAACCTACAGCTTCTTGTTCCATTACTCCTGCACTCAAAAGAAAGTCAGAAGGTCTAGCTCCGCTTAAGGTAGCTCGGCAGGTGAAGTTGAAGGAAGATGACATAGATGTTGATGTGTTCTGTTGAAATTTGGTTACCGGAGGACAGGTGGTTCCCTAAGGCTTTGATCTTTGGCCTAGGGAAAAATGTCCAAAAGAATTTAATTTTTCTCCTAAAGTGACTTTATAAAGTTATAAAGTCAAATCTAATTTAAAAGTGACTTTAAGTGATAAAGTTACTAAAGTCTAATTTTAAAGTGACTTTAATAAAGTCAATTTAAAATTAGAAAGGAAAAGTGACTTTTGAAATAAATGACTAAGTGGGTCTTTATTAAAGTGGAGTGAATTAAAAAATAGAAAGTGAGATTTAAATGAGCATTTAATCTCAGCCCTAGATCTCAATCTATTTCAGCCATTGGATTTAGGGATTCCCCAAAAGTCACTTAGGGTTAGGTTAAAGGAGGAAAAGGAGGGAAAAGGTCATTCATTCTTTCATCAACAGATTGAGAGAGGAAGAGAAGGAGAGCAAGGGAGATTTCTGAGCAGAGAGGAGAAAGAGGGCAGAGGGCAGCTGATAGAGACTTCAACAAAATCCGTACAGCAGCAAAGAGGCACGGTTTCCAAGGCAAAAATCCGTACAGCAAGTGTTGGGCGCATTGTTCGAAGGAGAGGCACAGTTTTTGAGGAAGACCGTACAGCAGCTTCAGCATTTATTGCTAGGCAGATTCTGGGCACGAAAATCGAGGAGAGACTGCTGGTTGGTGGCACGAATTTCTAGAAATCCGTACAGCAACAGTACAGTAGCTTTGGCACAAATTTCTAGGCAAAGCAGCATGGAAATCAAGGAGGGTTTGCTGTCAAATCCGTACAGTCCGTACAGCAGTACGATCGTACAGCTGGGCACAAAATTCGAGAAGCTCATTTCAGCATTTAATGCTGTCATAAAAGCTGTAAAATTTATGTTTTGGGTTTTCACTGTTTTGCACGTTTTCCAAGGCGGAGTGAATGCACAGAAATCGAGATAAGTACAGTTGTTTAGTTGCTGAAATTTTTGCTGTAATTTCTACCTCACTGTAAAAGCATTTTCAGAAATAAGAAGGAGCTCTCAAACTGGTTTTCCCCAAGAGTTGTAGGGGGTTTTTCCAGGGTCACCTTGACCAAAAATCTCTGTGTTAAAATGTGTTGAATGGCTGTTTTGAGCTTGCTGATTTTTATTTCTGCATTTTCTAGCATTCTGTAAATTTTCCAGAATTTGTGTTTTCTGCAAAAATTATTTTTCTGTTGTTGAATGTAAGGATATGGGAAAGGGCATTTAACTAAAAGGAGAAATAAGGTGAAACTGAAAACCGGGGTGGGAAAACAGGAAATTTCTACATAGTATCAGAGCTTGAGCGCTGAAAGTGCAGTTTGGGACAGCAAGAAGAAAAATACAGTCTACTGATTTTTTACTCAGAAAATTCCAGCAAGCTGATTTTTCACACACAGAATTTTTATCTTTACCACAGCAGTTCTGTTTTTCAGTTTTTAGGACAGCAGGATGTCATTGGGATTGAGGGTGGAGGATAGGTTGGATGGGCATACCAATTACAGCGTTTGGAAGGAGAGAATGCAGAGTATCTTTGAGGAGACAGAAGTCTGGGACATCATGGTGTATACCACACAGAACCCTATTGTTGTGCCTACTGATGTTGTTCAGTTGGCAGCATATAATAAAAAAAACAACAAGGGTAAAAGACTGATTCTAGACGGAGTCAAAGACCATTGCATTCCTCATGTGAGAGGAAAGAGAAATGCTCATGAGATGTGGACAGCGTTGTCCAATCTCTACCAGAGTACCAATGAGAACCGGAAAATGGTCCTGAAGGAGAAGTTGAAGACCATTAAGATGGGTAAGACTGATAGTGCAGTTGGATATCTCACAAAGATTACTAATGTGAGAGATGAGTTGGCAGCAGTTGGAGAGGTCATTCCACCCACTGAGTTGGTGCGGATTGCAATGAATGGCCTCCCCAGTTCATGGATGAACTTTGCTGATGGGGTTTGTGCACGTGAGACCCTTCCCACATGGGAGAGGTTTTGGGATGATTGCATTCAGACAGAGATCAGGAAAGGTCAGCTTGGGGCAGCCAAGCCAGTTGAGCAGGATGAGGATGTAGCACTATTGGCAGGAGGCAAAGGAAAGAAGCAAGCTTCCACAAGCAGTGGTGGAGGCAAAGGCAAAGGTAAAGGTAAACAGGGTAACACACAGAAGGACTATTCCAAGGTGAAGTGTTGGAATTGTCAAAAGATGGAACACTATGCAGTTGTGTGTCCGAAGAAGAAGAAGAAGAAGAAGGGGACTTTGCAAATCGCTTTGACCAGGAGTTTGGGTTCATTGCGTGTGAGTCCTCTAGTGCAGGATTACCTGCCACAGAGGTTCAGAGAGAGCATGCATTTCCCTCGACTAGCGGAGCATCTTCGGGTATCTGGTATGTGGACAGTGGGGCTTCACGTCATATGACAGGAGTCCATGAGTACTTCTCAGAGCTTTCAGAGAGTGGCACTGATATAGAGGTAGTACTCGGTGATGACAGAGTTGTTAGAGCAGTCAGTGTGGGAACATTGACATTTCATAGGGAACCCAAACCTCCCTTGAAGGTGTCAGATGTTCTTTATGTGCCAGGGATAAGGAAGAACCTCATATCCGTCTCAGCTTTGGAGGATAGAGGATATGAGATACTGTTCAGGGGAGGACAGGTGCTGATATATCCCAGGGGCGCTCCAGCTGATTCAGCTAGAGTGATAGGTGTACGCCATGCAAAGGTGTACAAGTTTGCATTTCAACCCCTTTTGGCATTGAGCAGTAGTACCGACAGCAGAGCTAGCAGTTCTAAGCTGTGTGAGATTTGGCACCGCAGGATGGGGCACATGTATCATGGAGCCTTGAGGACTTTGCGGGAGATCACTACAGGTGTGCCAGATTTCAGTACTGATCACTTTGATACTTGCAGAGGATATGCGATGGGCAAGTTTGCCAAATCCCCTTTTCCCAGCAGTGACAGCAGAGCGACTGGGATACTTGATTTGATTCATTCCGATGTGAGCGGTCGGATGTCTCATGTTTCCTTGAGTGGATATGAGTACTATGTTTTATTCATTGATGATCACTCCAGGAGGACCTGGATTTATTTCTTGAAGACCAAGAGTGAAT